>JAJJMB010008592.1:4455972-4677877 GCA_023531105.1 Papaver atlanticum | reverse complement strand
AAGAAGAAGAAGAAGAAGAAGAAGAAGAAGAAGAAGAAGAAGAAGAAGAAGAGAAAGAGTTACCTTAATTTTATGGAGCTAGGCAATGTCTAAGCAGGAACTGAAAGTACTAAAGATGATGATCACAATTGAATCTTTATAGGTAGCGATGGAAAACTCTAAGCACTGATTCTTCTGAACCTGCTTCTCTTTCTGATGAATTCCAAATATATATAGGTTGCAGCACTGTCTTTCTAATAACAAGCAATGTGGGTTACGATGATGTGAAAGTTCAACAAAACAAAATATCACAGAACATGTTTTGGTTGTTTCTCTACTTGAAGTAAAAACAGATACTATTGATCTTTAGTGTTGGGTCAGAAACAGAGATATTTCGATTTATCAACTTCTCTTCTCTCTCTCACTGTAACTCACGCTGTGTTTCTTTGTTTGTTTTTCAAGGGTGGGGGCGTGGGGGGTTATGATTAGAGCAACGAAGAGAAATCAAGAGAGTGTGGAGGGACTGAGACGCAGTGTGTGTCAGTTCTCAGTCGTGCCTCTCAATCTTTCTTCCTCCATAGTTTCTTGTTCTGTATATGTATACTCCCATGAGTATATCTTTAACTGTAGTTTAAAAGCCCATGAGCATTCAATAAAATTTCGAAAAATGCCACTGTCCAGAATAGATGCTACTTGGAACATTCCAAAAAGAAGTTGTGTGTCTGTGATTGTGAGAGTTTATGTTGTCGATCGATTTTCTTGGCATGGGCGGAGAACCATGAAGTGAAGCGTATTATAGGGTGGGTGTCGTGGTGATCTGTGTTCTCTGTGATTCTCAACCCTTGGCTGCCCCAATGCCCATACCCACCTTAATTATCAACAGCCTGGGGGAACTGAGACCAATATATATCTAGATTTTTAGATTTTAGCTCAAAAATTTCTACTTAACTCTAGCTTGAATACAAAGAGGTCTTGAGGTCGGCACAAAATGACCATTTGTTTTATTTTTGTTAATATTAGGGATCACAATTATTATGATATTTTTTCTTCTTATGTGAGGTCAAGATCTTTGTCATGAGATACATATGGTACTTGTCAACATAGCTCGTCAATTAGTACGTGCCCCCCACCAATGTATTTATCTTATGTCCACTAGTTAAACACGTACATAGCGGTTAATGATTGATACAATTGCTTAAGTGATGAGAGGCGTAACCAGCAGCAGCAGGAGATATACAGTCTAGATAGCCAAGAGCTTTAACTCCTCGTATTCACTATTGAATTTCATAATCTCTTAAAATGCTTCTCATATCTCTGTGAAGGAAAAAAAAAAGTTTACCCGTCCTTCCGATTTCTCAAACCAGTTATAACGATATGTATGTTCGTGTAATAATCTACTAGATTTGTGCCCGTGCTACGCACCAGGCATATTTTTCTTTTAACTTGTGTGCGCGGGGCTTTTCCCCGCCTCATAGCAGTGCACTTTTGAACTGGTGTACGCGGGGCTTTGGCCCACCCCGTGGTGATGCATTTTTGATTTGGTGTGCGCGTGGCTTCGTCCCGCCCCGCCCCGTGGCGATGTATGTGTTTTTGATTTGGTATGGCGGGGCAAATAAATTAGAATATGTGCGGATTTTATTTATTTATTCCTTTTAACTTGGTGTGCGCGGGGCTTCGCCCCGCTCCGTGGCGATGCATTTTTTATTTGGTGTGCGCCGGGCTTCGCGCTCCCCATGGTGATGCATTTTAAATTTGGTGTTTGCGGGGCTTCGTCCCGCCCCGTGGCGATGTGTTTTTGATTTGGTATGGCATGGAAAATACATTAAGTAGGTAAAGAATATGTGCAGATTTTATTTATTTATTCTTTTTAACTTAGTGAGTGCGCGGCATTTCCCCGCCCCGTGGCGATGCATTTTTTATTTGGTGTGCGCGGGGCTCCGCCCCATGGCGATGTATTTTTATTTGGTGTGGCGGGGCAAAAATAGGTGGAGAATATGTGTCATTCATTTTATTTTCGCATAAAATATGTGGATTTTCCCCCCTTGCAGTTTGGAAAAAAGAGTCCTAATATAGTAATTACTCGATTTTCAAATTGAATTTTGACTTCCATAAAATTCCAAACATGGTAAGTTAGGTTTTCCTTTTTAGTTTGTAATTTTTAAACCAATCATACGTTGTCAAGTATCCTCACTTAAATATTGTTACTCATTAATTCCAAATTGAATTTGGTTTCCTTTTTTTAATCTTTTTCATATTCTTTTTAAACCAATCATACGTTGCCAAGTGTCCTCACCAAAACGCTAGTTTCACAAAACTCAAAAAAAAACAACCCTATTTCGACCAATGCGAAACGAGGATTTCCTCACCGTTCAACGTGAAGATTTATTTGTCTAGGCCTTTAAGTCTTTAGATTACTCCCGTGAGGCCGTGACTATGTAAGTTAAAAGATTTCTCAAACTCTAAGCTAACCACGAACACCCGTGAGGCCGTGACTACAGAGTTGTTGTGTCAAACGCCTAAAAGAGGAACGCGCAATTGGGGGATATGTAAAGTAATTGGGGGATATAGGAAAAAGATAAAAAAGGGATTTAAATAGTAAATCAGAGTTACTCCTTATCCATGTATTTTAACTAATTCCTAATCTGCCCCTCAATAATTATGTTTAGTGGTTAATTATAATTAGCTAAGTTAATAGATTAGTTTGATAATGATTAGTATAAATCATAATCACTTCACTAGGGGGAGAGTAGAAGATTTTTTTTTGAGGTAATAGGAATTTGGTTAAAATGAGTACTCCCAACATACAAAATGCCGACAAATGTACAGAAAAGGGGTACTCCCAACTTACAGTGTCGGCATTGTAAGTTATTTATTGAGCACGTCGGGACCATTTTTCGGCATGGTCTTCATCACTTCCTGCATGGTCTTCATCTCTAATGCAATGCCGGCGATGTAAAAAAAAAACACTTCCGGCATGGTATTCATCACTTCCGGCATGGTCTTCATCACTTCCGACATGGTATTCATCGTTTACGGCATGGTATTGTATTTATAAAACTCTCAACGACGGCACAAAAGTTACTATCGGCATAGTTTGTTACAAAAAAAACAATGCCCATAGTGGTTGTCAAATGTACAGAAAATTATTACCTTAAATTGTATAATGCCGGCATTGAATTTCATGTATCGAGCACGCCGGCATGCTCCTCCGGCATAGTATGCATGTGAACTTAAAATGCCGGCATGGTCCTTGAGGTTTCTCGTTTTAACAGTATGCCATGCAAATTGGCTATACACGACATCCGTAAGTTTTTGGCATAAGCAGATGTTCATTTTGATTAACTCCTTTTCACACACTTCACAGTTAACCCATCACGCGTCCATATACTGATGCAAGATGGTAATTCGTCATCACTTTTTATTAACAAAAGATGACACGCCTAATGCATTTGTGTCGTGCAGTGTGTTATAGAGAGTGGAACCCATTGGACATATGTGGGCATTCATACATGTTGACACAAAACATGATGATAATTATGTTATTTTTGGTGTACGATTTAGATCATAGATACAAGTCGGCATTGAACAAAAAAAAAGAAACACGAGCATGCCGGCAACACTTCCGACATGGATATTTCATAATAAACAGTGCCGACCTATATGAAATTCGTTCTAGAGAATTTTGTTTTGCTACTAACTCACTGCCGGCATTGATGTGAATTCTGAAACTAATTCTCTAGCATGCCGGTACTGCTAACGGCATAGTATGTTGCTTAAAGTTCTTTGCCGGCACATGATGTAAAGTATCCAGAAAATTGATTTTTTTTTCCACTTGACTATCGGCATTGATAGATTTCTATCGAGCATGCCGGCATTGAATGTTAGTTACCAAGCATGCCGGCACCATTTTCCGGCATAGTCTTCATCAATTCCGGCATGGTCTTCATCACTTCCGGCGATGTAATTTTTTTTATTTCCGACATGGTCTTCATCACTACCGGCATGGTCTTCATCACTTCCGGCATGGTCTTCATCACTTCCGAATGTAAAAATAAATAAATCGTCTTCTAAGTGAGGAGCCGGCAGAGAAGGAGAAGAGAATTTGAAAGGGAGTGGGGAAAATTTAGAATTTGAAATGGAGTGGGGAATATTTAGGTTTCAAAGGAACTTTCAAAGCCCTAACCCTAACGATTTTGTTTTTAGATTTTAAGTTTTTAGAATTGGAAATGGGGGATACGATTTTGTTTTTTGATTTAAAGTTTTTAGATTTTTATATTGAGGGAGGGGTATTTTAGTATTTTTACCCCCCAAAAAATACCCCTTAGCAAACACTATTGGTTGGGGGAAGTAATTTATATCCCCGATTAGTTTGAGTATCCCCCAATCGCGCGTTCGAAAAGAGCCTAAAATAGGTCCGTGAAACAAAACGTGTTATTAAAGTACATAATAAAATTAAGTCCAATACGCAACGACTAATCAATAAACTTGAAATCTTGTATTTAAACGATGGATACAGAGAACCATCAAGTGGCCTGATGGTTCTCATGCTCCCTCCCTTGGAGGAGGTAAGGGTTCGAACCCTGGACCTTATAATTGCTAGTAGTATTTTGGGGCCACAACTAACCGCTGTACTAACCCATCAAAAAAAACAACGATGGATACAATAAGAAAATAAAGAAGTCACTGAAGTTGTAAATTATAGAATTATTTACCTGTCGTGTTTGCCTAAAACATTCTTTTAAACATTGATAAGTAAAATAAAATAAAAAGCCAAACTAAGATTTTTTTATTTTTTTTTTGTAAATAAGGAATTTCATTAGAAGACTAAGACTCCAAAGGAGCCTGCAATACAAAAGGAGTAGAGCCATCTAATATCGATCCACTAGCGGATCTTTTGATATTAGATTTATCCACTAATAGTTGATGTTGAATACAGGAGGGAGGGATAGTTTCTCATGGAACAGTTGAGTTTAAGGTTCTAATTAATTTTACTAAAGTGTCTGCTACCATATTTCCTGATCTTGGAAAGAAAAAGAAACCCAAAAAATTGTTGCATAGATGAGCTAATCTGTCTGCTTCATCTAAATATGCTTTCGATCGCCAAGAGGTATCAGAGTTCTTTCCTTGAAAATAGTTAAAAAGGCTTTCGCAGTCCCCTTTAATACTGAAGCTTTCTAGACCTTTCTTCTGTGCCCGAATAGCTGCCTGTAGCACTCCTAAAGCCTCCGCTTCTTGAGGGTCTGAGGTTGTTGACTGTCCTGCTCTTCCCCCTCCTGAATTGCCTGCATCATCTCTCAAAAATATAGCATAACTAGAAGGTAAATTGTCAGAAATCCAAGCATCATCGACGTTTATCTAGAGTGTGTCCTTTTGTGGTGCCTGCCAAACTGGATTTGAGGCTTTCAAGTCAAACTAAGTTCAGAATTAATTTAGTTACTTATCAAAAACATGGTTGCATAAAGTAATTTTTCTTAACTTCGATGAGTCTACTTAGGTAAAATTAACTTAGTTTTCTCATCAGGAAAAAGATTAACTAGAGTAATCCTTCCATAACTTCGATAAGCCAAACTAGAAACGAAAACAATCTAGTGACTTACCAGGAAAACAATTATCAAAAAAAATTCTTCCCTCAATTTCCACAAGCACACTCCCACAAAGATATATCATTAAGCGCAAGTTCAAGATAAAACTCTCCTCATGTGTTTGTTATTCCCTGCAAACAAGAGAATTACACAGAACAACCTTTACCAGAGAAAGGTCAAAACATGATCTTAGCCATTAGCTACAACAAGAGAGACTAAAACTGAAACCACTCATATGTACACCAAATATTTAATTTATTGAACATAAACAAACATTAGTGTGTGTGACTCACGTATGAGTTAAATCACTATAAATTTCTTATAATTTTTGATATAGCAATCCTAAAGATTAGTTATGAAAGTCAGTTGTTGATACATGAAAATTAGTTACCCAAACTAAATGGGTATTGTTTGGCCCGTGAGCCAAAGACTATGCAAGGAATGGGGACTTGGTTCATCCAAAGAAGGAACTTGGCCCAACCCGGTTAATAAGTACAAGGGTAAAAGGAGAAGAAGCATAGTCAAAGGAAAGTAAATGCACTATTGATTAGGGAGTCGATGATGGCTTATGAAGAAATAAATGGATAGTTTGGTAATATAGTGAAGTGAATGACATATGTCAACATGAGGTAAGAGAGAAAAGACTGTATAAGGAAAGGAAGTAGTACTTGAGAAATGATCTTTGGTTATTTTCTCCATTAGGAAAAGGAAAGTAGTTCTTGTCGTGACTTGGAATAGCTCCTAACTATTTTCACCTAAAAACATAAGCTATTAATCAAAAGTCACAAAATATAAGAAAAGAAGCCAACAATTAATGAGACCGAAACCTAGATTTGAAACGCGGGTACCAAAATACACCACCACTTTTTTCTTAGGCAATCTGTATGGACAAACTCAATACAACTTCGATCAACGCACAATCTGTGATATTTCAATTATAAGGATGAAAAATATAACGCGAAAAAAGAAATAACACAGACACCAGAAGTTTTGTTAACGAGGAAACCGAAAATGCATAAAATCCCCGGGCCCTAGTCCAGATTGAACACCAAACTGTATTAAGCCGTTACAGACACTAGCCTACTACCAATTAACTTCAGACTGGAATGTAGTTGAGCCCTAAAAGGTATCCCACCGATTAAGGTACAGTCGCGCTCCTTACGCCTCTTGAATCCCAACAGGATTCCGCGCAATTGATTCCCTTAGCTGACGTCACACCAACTAAGAGTTTCTTCAACTCAATTGAAGTTTGAAGACTTTGAACCAATCTGCCTCCCACAAATTAATCATATGTATGATTTCCTTTTACAATCAAATAGTTTGATCAAAGGTGATGGAAACCGATAGCAATAGACAAAGTCTAGCTAACCTAAAAATCCAGACTTATGTAACCCGAAGTGCATGCTAGATTATTATCACCTCACAAGTATAAAACCTGTGGAATCAACAAAGTTTGAGACGAAGAGAACTTTGATGATTTCTATCTATCTTGATCAAATGAGTAGCTTAACAATCGATCAAGATCAGGATACGCAAGTTATCAAGGAAAGATAACTGGACATGGCTTCACGAATCCCTATGAAGTATTTGTAGTGGCTAAACCCTAAAAGGGTTAGGAAGATGACGACTCTAGATACAACTAGGATACACCAAAAAATAGTGTCGGGATTCAAAGATCCCAGTTGCTTGAAGTTCCCATTTTATAGGCACTGAAAGCATAGGTTGCTTTAGGTTTAAGCTAAGATAACATTGGAACCAAGCAAACAATATCCACCGTTTGATGCTCTGGTTAGGTGAAACATTAACCGAACCCTGTATAAAGACTATGTTCAACGTGGTTAGCCGAAACTAGCCGATTTGAACTTAAAAGCTTTATATTCATTTTCATGAACACGTAAGAAATCAACTCTGAGTCCAAAACATGTGATCAAATAATTCTAGTGTTTTTAGAGAATTAATCAAATGCAAATTATGTCGTAGAAATAATTTAATCGTACTTGAAAATATAATCTACATGGTTAGTAGGTGTACAAGGTACAAATACCATTGTCGTTCGTTAATCGGTTCAGTCACAGTACATGAACCGGTTTGTAAACATTTAACCAAACCAAGTTCCGGAGTTTATAGAACTAATTAGGTTTGCGTACCGGTTTGAAAACCTTAAGACTGTCACCGGTTCCGGAGTTCACAGAATCATTATAGTTTGCGTACCTGTTTGGGTACTAAACTGAGTTCGGGAACACATAACTTTTTTAGTTTGCATACCAGTTTGGATACTAAACCGGTTCCATAACCACAATTCCAAAATGGTTTTCACACGAGTATGCATACCGATCCAGTTCACGAGTTAAACATATTTTCATATGATATACATAAGAATATGCGTACCAAAAATCTGTAAGTCGATATATAGCTACTCCGCTACATGTACTAGTACATGTAATACGTGTTCTGACTTATAACAGTTTTCCCAGTTTGTAAGACTAATAACACTATCTTGTATCCGAATCTTTAGTAGTTCTTCTCTCTAAATCGAATCGAAATATTCCCGAATAACATCAATGACACATATCACTATTCCATGCTATTTTCGAACGATAAAACTTGAGTCATGATTTTGATTCCGAACAATAAATTGTCCTTAACCGAAATTCATCAAGTATGAACAAATGTTCATTAAGCTTAGTCATTATATTTCGAAAACTAATTATCAAGATAAACTTGACTCGAAATTTTTATATATGCATAATAGTCTAATTAGTTATGAGACGTCGTCTTAATGATAGAAAAGTGAATATAACTTGAGAAATAGGTGGTTCAATCTTCACTTACCTTTTTTTGATGAAGTTCTCCAAAAGCTTCGGTTGATCTTCTCCTTCAAAAGGTAGAACGCAATGATGACTGTCGTGATCCTCTGTTTCTCAACTACATTTCTATCCTAGTCCGAGGCTTAACAAATTGTAGACTGGAAATCAAGATATAGTTTTGACAACTAAATTTGACAACAAGCTTGAGATAGCGACACTTATTAGTTTGACCGAGAAATGCTCTAACAATCTCCCCCTTTGTCAATTTTAGTGACAAAACTATCAATACATATGGATAAAAAATAAAGCTTTGACAACTTATCGAATCCATCATGTCTTGATTTCCTTGGCTTGTTCAACTCCTTGAACTCTTCGTAATTTCAAGATGTAATGATTCTGAACGTGTTCAACTCAGCATCGTTGTTGTTGAAGAACCGATTCCATAGCGATAACAACTTTTGAAAAACAAATATTCTCAATCGTCATTATACAAAAACATAGTATTATTCCTTCTTCAAAGTTCAATTGTATCCAACCTCTGAAGTAATACTACGGTGATATGTTTCTCCCCCTTAATCAATACTTACATCATTTGAATAATAGGTAAAACCTGTTAGAGCACAGCTCGGTCAAACTCGTAAGCATTGTTATCTCAAGCTTGTTTGTCAATGTTAGTGATCAAAACTATAAGTCTTGATTTATAGTCTACTTATAGTGATGTCTCGGACTAGGATAGATTGTGTAGTTGAGCATTAGACTTCACTGCGTTCATCAAATGAAGACGAAGAACTATTAAGGCGAGCTTGTGGAACTTCATCAACAAAAGGTATGTGGAGACTAAAACTCATCTATCACTTGGAAAGTCTATTTCTACTCTATCTCATATATTGAGACATAAGTCGTATTACTATATGGTTTTCAATTATACACATTTGAGATTTCAAGCTGAGTTTAACTCGCTTACATATTTCGAGAAATATGTGTTGGTAAGCTTTCGCTTTAACCAAGTTCATCTTATATTCTTGACGAAAGTCAAAAGATGATCATGTAAAAATTGCCGAGTAACATCTTACATGGTTTGTGTGATACAATCATTTGGTGTAGACTTGGAATGTTTCGTTATGATTATTTCAATAACTTGAAAATAGCTTTGATGCTAATAGTGTGTGAAAACGTCTATTGGCATCCTCTAAGAAAGTTTCAATGATTGAAATAAAAGTTTAGAACACTTAACCAACATTGGATTATAAACATGTTGTGCACTCTTGCATATATGTGATCCATGTCCGGGAACCATAGTATGCATACCCGTATGCATACCTGTTAGTTTGAGAAGTCCATGAACCTAAGTGCGCATACCCGTACGCATACTAGCATAGGTTTGTGTCCGGAATTTTCAGCTGGGTTTGGAAGTATGCGTACCCGTTCGCATACTGGCGAAAACCAAACTTGGTCCGGCTATTCAAGTATGCGTACTCGTTTGCATACTTGAATGGTTAAAGTTCTAAAATCGGTTGTGTTATGAACAAATACATTTATATATTAAGGAATGCATTCTTTGAAAACCGTGGCTATAATGTTCAAAATTGATTCGAGTGAATCAAACCGATTTTGCTTCAATTGTGTTCTTGTATACATCTATGAGAATATAGCAATTGAACAACTCTTTAACTAGTTTCATTTGAGTCATTTGAACTTGTTATGGTTAAGATGAATAAGGTTTATATGAGAGTGTTCATATAGCTAACCTCGGTTAACTACTGTTGAGCCAACATGGTGTACACGTTTAGGTACGGTTACATAAACCTAAATGAAGGTACATTTCATTTGTGTATAACAAGCTAAGTTCGATCTAACGGTTGAAAGATATTAGCTTGAGTCTAATCAGGATTTCATCTAACGGTGAATATTGAATGCTTTGTTACCAAGGTAACTTAGATTGCAAACCCTGATTTGAAAACCATATAAAGGAGAACTCTAGCAACTGGGAAACCTAATCCCCATACCTCCTGTGTGTTACTAGTTGCATAAGCTAGAGACGATTCTCCTTTAACCTTAGGTTTTTCACGAAACCCTGTAGGTTAATGACTTAAAGACTTCATTGGGATTGTGAAGCCAGACCCAACTATTTTCTCTGTAGTTGTGTGTTCTGATCTTACTTTTACTATCGTGATTGAGTACTATCTTTGATAAGATTTTCTTGAGATTTATCTCCGATAGGTAAGATTGAAAAGTAGTCACAAACATCTTCGTTTCATCGTTTGTGATTCCACAATATCTTGTTTCGTTAATCGATTGGGATTATTGTGAGGTGATTGATATTTCTAGGCTTTTCTTCGGGAATATAAGTCCGGTATATCAATTGGTTCCTGTTCATCTTGATTTATCAAAAGACGGAACAAAACTCGTAGGTATTTCTGTTGGAGATAGATTTATCTATTCCAATAGACTTTTCTGTGTGAGACAGATTTGTTTATCAAGTCTTCGACTTTGGGCCGTAGTAACTCTTGGTTGTAGGTGAGATCAGCTAAGGGAATCAAGTGCGTAGTATCCTACTGGGATCAGAGGCATAAGAAGCACGACTGTACCTTGAATCAGTGTGAGATTGAATAGGGTTCAACTACATTCCAGTCCGAAGTTCATTGGTAACAGTCTAGTGTCTGTAGCGGCTTAATACAGTGTGGTGTTCAAAGCTAGACTAGGTCCCGGGGTTTTTCTGCGTTTGCAGTTTTCCTCGTTAACAAAATTCTGGTGTCTGTGTTATTTCTTTTCCGCATTATGAAAAGACGAGGGTACCAAAATATACCTCAATCTAAAACTTTTCCACCTATAAGTCCTTTCTCCGAAAGTGATTGTCTATGGACTGAGTCGAGACAATACAACTAATCGGTTCACACTTCGTGTGATCGTCTATTAATACGAGATCGAGACAATACGACAACAAGATAACTTGTGTGATTGACTATGGATACAAGATCGAGAAAATACAACAACGAAGTATGTTTACTTGATAATAGGTTCGGACTTAACCAAACACAATAGGATTGCTATCAAGTAAATATGAATTAACGTTTGTGTATTTTACTTATAATTATAATAAAACAATTATAATTGCGGAAATAGAAAAGTAAAAGACACAACAAGATTTTGTTAACGAGGAAACCGCAAATGCAGAAAAACCCCGGGACCTAGTCCAGAATTGAATACTCTCAGAATTAAGCCGCTATAAAAAATCTAAACCAACTTCGTATAGTTGAGACCAAGAAACTAAACCTATAGTTCACCTAGTTCCCTCAGTATCCCTGCGCCTCCAACTTGTAATAAGTCACGCACTTGGAACAATTCCTTTGGTTCGTATTCCAAACAGTAAAGGAACAACAAATCTGTTCGGTAATAACTCTTTTCAAACAACGTGATATGAGTTTGACAAAAGGCTCTTCCGTTTATCTCAATAAACTCCTTTGTTAGGTTTTTAGATCTGTCTCTCAACAACTATCAAAGTAATTGTCTAGACTTATGCAATCAATACTCTTAATCACAAAAAATTGTATTGATGCCGATCTACTCAACTAATAAATCAAGGTTATCACAAAGATAAACCGATTATAGTTGGATCCCCAGCCGATCAAGTTTTGTGCACACCAAAGATTATGAACTCAAATAAGAAATCTTCTTTGTCTTCAAATCTTCTTAGATCTTCAATAAACACCTGCACACAAACAACTTGAATCTCTTGTGATCAATCACACACAGAACGGAGTTTGTTAACAATGGATTATCACAAGACATCTTTAGATCTACAAACAGTCTAAAGATCACTGTCGACACTTCGATCTAGTTTGAGTGAATCTTATATCAGAAGAAAAGATTCTCAAGCATAAACAAACTAGGTGCAATCAAAGTTCAACCACTGTTAGTCAATCAAATCAATCGAAAACTAATAATAAACTGCAATTATCTAGTTTCCCACCAACGGTACTCGTAGAGCTTCCAAATCCCAAAGAAGTCTTTAAAACGAGCAGTCGTAAGTGATTTCGCAAAATTAGGGTACTTTCCTCTCCGAATAAACGGCTCCACCAGTAACAACACAACTAGGTAGTTTTGCTGGCTCTGAGGATTAGTTTGCTTGAAATGCAAACTTTAATATTTATAGACAAAGGAAGTTTGGACACCAAGGAATTTCCAAAACCGAATATTCTCAAAGATATGCAATAAAGTCCAAATCGGTTTTCATAATTCCTAGAATTGCACTGTCCAAATATAATGACCGAAATCTCAGTAGAAAATCTCCAATTAGTAAATACACATTACTAATTTTTATTTTCTAAAGATATGCATTTAATTGCTGGAAATTAAAAGCATATAAAACTAAAAACCTTAATTAAAAGATTCTCAATTTATTTCGATCCGGGATTCTCCTTTAGCTATTAATGAATATCTTTGAACAATAATAGGTAAGAGTTACTGCACATGTTCAAAGTATGTCGACATCTTTTTCATATTTACAATCTTGGAACCGATTTGCCACACTTCCAAACAAGTTTAGAATTGGTTCATCTGACTTCCAAGAACTATGTGATTGATTATCCTATCAAATCACCAATCATGGGTTTCACGGTTCTACCAAAACAAGTTTTGGTTCTACCTCCATGTGGGTACTAAGATTAGTCACGCTAGTTACCAAAAGTTGGTTGACTAGGTACTAGGATCGGTTACCACATATTTATGGTATCTAACTTGTATTCGGTTGCACAAGTCATAGGATCCGTTCCCCAATTACTAAAAACGTGTTGCACCTCTTACAAGGATCGATTCCCTCTTGTGATCGGTTGCACCTCTTACTTGGTGGGTTCAACCGAGCTATGCTCTAACACATTATATTTTGTTATATAATAGAAATATCACAGGTTGTGTGTTAAGTTCAATCAGTTCTTGAATCCGACCTTTGGGTTGTTGATTGAATTGATTGACACTTGGATATTGGTTTGTGATACCATCCAAGTTATTTCTCTTATTCAATCGAGCTCGCAAATTCCTATTTGTTTGATTGCAGATTGAATTGAGAAATAAAGATATAACTCTTTGATATACTTTTCTATAGATTGAGTCTGACTGTCTAGTTGATCCTCTTGAAAGTATATTGGAGTTTGTCCATTCAGATTGCCGAACGAAATATTGGGTGTGGTTGTTAGACCCCCACTTTTTCAAAACCCATAGATTATTGATCCACTCCCCCCTTACATAATGATCCGTAAACCATATGTATGTAGTATGAAACTACTAAATAATTCTCTCCCTTTTTGTTAATAAAATTAACAAAGGTACGAGAATCGCGGGATCGTAATGAATACAATCAAAAGATATGTCAAGTTGTAAGTAAGTTTTGAGATTCCACATTATAACATAGTTAAAATGCAACTCCTAATATCAACTTTTTTAGATGATATCACATAGTAAGAAAATACTTAGCGCTCATCTAGGAGATTTAGGATACAAGCATCCCCTTTCAAATTCCACAGCCACGCGCCCCACAAAGATATAGCAATTAAGCACTAGTTCATTTAAGAACTCTTCTCCATTTGATGTCATTCCCAAGAGAACAACATGAGTGACTGTGCTTTATGAAAAGAAGGATTTTGAATAGATTACTGCAATTCCTTACCTGAGAACTCAAGTTTCATTGCCCAAAAGATATGAATAAGTTCCGGGGCAATGATTAAGACTTGATTTAATGAACCAAAACAACAATAATAGACTTCCGTAGGTTTTGAAACGTTGCGGTGTCTAGAGGTTTGGCGAGAATATATCCCAATTGTTGTTCTGACGGCACAAACTCTATGTTGACAATACCATTTTCATAGAGATCTCTAATGAAGTGATATCTTATGTCAATGTGCTTAGTTCTTGAGTGCTCAACATGATTCTCATTCGAATATCATTTGAGTTATCACAAAAGATCTTCATTGTTCCAGTATCGATTCCATAATCAGTAAGCATTTGCTTCATCCATAAAAGTTGAGTACAACACGAACCTGTAGCAATGTATTCCTCTTTGCACGTCGATAGAGACTATGAATTTTGTTTCTTGTTATGCAAAGCAATAAGGTTTAGTCCTATATAATAGAATCTTCCAGATGTACTTTTCCTATGCTCTACAAAACCTGCACAATCTGCATCAGAATATGTTGTGAGATCTATGTTAATATCAAACGTAGATGAGAGACCATAACCGATAGTATGTTGTACATATCTTATGATCCGTTTAGCAGTTGCAAGGTGAGATTCTTTTGGATTAGCTTGAAATCTAGTACAACAACCAACGTTAAAAGTGATATATGATCTTGTTGCTGTAAGATATAGAAGACTTCCAATGATGGATCTATAATTTTTTTTATCAACATCAACACCATTCTCATCCTTATGCAGCTTCCCAGTAGTGGACATAGGAGTTAGTTTGGGAGTACTTTTCTCAAGACCAAATCTTTTAACAAGATCTTTTGCATACTTTTCTTGAGAAATGTAAATTTCATCCTTATGTTGTTGAATTTGTAGACCCAAAAAGAATCACCAACATTGCTCATCTCAAATTCCTTGCCAAGAGAGGTTTGAAACTCTTTAGCAAGTTTTTCGTAAGTAGATCCATAGATTATGTCATCCACATAGATTTGAGTAATAAGGACATCTTTCCCACTCCATTTGGTAAACAAAGTCTTATCAGCTCCACCTCTTGAAAATCCTTTTCGAAGAAGCAAAGTGGTAAGTTTTTCATGCCATGCTCGAGGTGCTTGTTTTAATCCATACAATGCCTTTTTGAGCTTAAAACATGATCGGGATATTCAGGATTTTCTAAACCTTTAGGTTGAGCAACATAGACTTTTTTCTTCAAACACCCATTTAAGAATGCAAATTTTATGTCCGTTTGAAATAGCTTAATCTTGAGAAAACAAGAATGATCGTAGTCTTATGGACTCAAGGCGTGCAACGGGAGCAAAGGTTTCGTCAAAGTCGATTCCTTCAATCTGTGAATATCCATGAGCGACAAGTCTAGACTTATTTCGGACCACTGTTCTAAATTCATTTGACTTGTTCTCATATATCTACTATGTACCAACAATATTTATGTTAGAGGGACAAGGTAAGAGTTCCCATACGTCTTGTCTTTTAAATTGATTTATCTCTTCATGCATAGCGTTCACCCAAAAGGGATCATTCAGAGCTTCATTAACATTTTTAGGTTCCACTTGCGAGAGATAACAACCAAAATTGTAAATATTTCGGAGTTGATTTCTCGTCTTAGTTGTGGATTCCGTACCTCCAATAATATTGTCGGCATCATGATTCCTTTGAACCCATAGATGTCCTAGAGTGGTACATTCAACAGGAACACCCTGAGTAGGGATTTTCTCCTCGCCACTAGAAACATCGGGATCAGTAACTGTTGGTACAACTTCCACTGATTCCGGAACTTCTTTGACTTTCTCAGTTGTCTCCATAGGAGGTAACTCACCGGGAGAGTCATCATGAAAAAAATCCTTCAAATCATCAATGATAACATTTTCCGATTTCATCATAACACGTGTTCTGAGATTATATACTCTAAAACCACGACTGTCAGATGCATATCCAAGGAAGATACCCACATCTCTAAAACCACGATTGTTAGATGCATAGCCAGGGAAAATACCCTCATCGCTTTTTGAATCAAATTTTCCTTTCTGTTCTCGATCCTTGAGAATATAACACTTACTTCCAAACACACGGGAATAGTGTAAGTTAGGTTTATTATCATACCATAACTCATAAAGAGTATTCGGGGTTCGTAAGCGCAAACACAGGCGGTTGATCAAGTAGCATGATGTAAAAACAGCTTCTCCCAATAACATCAATGAAATATCACAGGTTGTGCGTTGCATCGATCAATTGGTAAATCCAACCTTTGGTTGTTGATTGAAATTGATTGATCCTGGAACATTGGTCTTTGGTACCGTTCAAGTTATTTCTCTTGTATTCAATCAGACTCGCAGATTTCTATTTGTTTGAGTTGGGATTGAATCGAGAAATTGAGATATAACTCTTTGATATACTTTTTATTAAGATTGAGTCTGACTGTCTAGTTGATTCTCTTAAAAGTATATTGGAGTTAGTCCATACAGATTGCTAAGTGAAATATTGGGTGAGGTTGTTAGACCCCCGCTTTTTCAATTGGTATCATAGCTGGCAAACACGTTAAAGACCTTATAAGTCTGTGTTTTTAGCGATCCGACTCTATGGACAAAAGTGTTATCTCTATAAACGTACCACCAGTCTTCGATGGCTCAAATTACTTGTGGTGGAAAATTGTTATGCGTGCCTTTCTTCAAGCGTGTGATTTTCAATCATGGGTTTATGTAGTTAATGGCTATGATGCTCCCGTTGTGGAAGTAGGAGATACAACCGTACCTAAAGATATTGGGTGTATATGACGCTGCTAAGATACTTGCCGCAAAGCAAAATTCTGACGGTTTGAATGCCATCATACATGCCATTACCCCAGATCTTCAGCACCATGTGACTACGTGCACTCGTTCTAAAGATGCTTGGGATATCTTAGAAACCGTATTTGAAGGGAATACCAGCAAAAAGGAAGCCAGGCTTCAAAACCTAAATTCCGATTGGGAAAACCTTCGTATGGCAGATGAAGATTCATTTAATGAGTTTAATTACAAAGTGTCTGAAAATATTAATGCATCCTTTGCATTGGGTAAGACTATTCCTGAAAAGGACATTGTGATAAAAATTCTCAGATCGCTGCCATCTAGATACGATTCTAAGAAGCATGCCATCGTTGAAGGAAATAACCTTGATGCTCTCTCCAGAAATACGTGGGTTGGGAAGCTAAAGATCTTTTATCATGAGCACACATCCGAAACCGGAAAGGATGTTTCCTTTAAAGCACTAAAGAACACTAGATTACTTGATAAAAGTAAAAGTGCTTGCGTCTCTGAGGCTGATTCATCAGATGAAGATCTTGACAAGTCAGTCTCGTTGATCACAAGACAGTTTAGAGATCTTCTATTGAAGAGAAGTAAACGGTTCTCCGGAGACAAACCCAGATCGTCAGTTAAACCTCACAATCGCATTTCTCCTAAAAACAGGGATGCTGATGAGGCTGATGACGAGGATATGCCACAGTGCTTTAAGTGTAAAGGTTTTGGTCATTTTGCAAATGAGTGTCCAAATCGAAAGAAATACACTGGAAACAAAGGTCTTGCTGCAACTCTTGATAAAATGTCTGACAACTATGATTCTAATGAAGACGAAAAATCAAGTGTTGCACTTCTTTGTGAAAATATTGATTTTGATAATTGTAGCAATACATACATCAATCTTGATATTCTGTAGAAAAGAACTCAACCAATCTGGAAGAAAAAATTGACCCTTCCGTTGGAAACTCTCTGTCTAATTTTTCAGGCTCTACTATGTGTCTAGCAGCTTGCACATCTCGGGTACCTGAATCATATTCCAAGTTGACATGCTCATATTGTTCGCTCAAGGGCCATGAACTGTCAAAATGTTTCAAGTATAAACACAAGCTGAGGCATGCCAACAAACTTCAACGAAGAGCAAATCGATTAGCAAACAAACTCAAACTTGTTCAAAAAACCGCAGAGGTATGTAAGATTTCATCTTCGTCAAAGAAGTTAGTTTCCAAGGATTTGTCAAGACCACTAGAGAAAAGAGTATGGTCTAAACATTTTGATAGACAGGGTTTAATGAATTCCGTTCAAAGAGGTCATGGTGGACAGATTGTTGTTCACCGTAGCACAACTTGATTGTGTTGTTTGGTGCATCTTATCTCATGTGCCTGATCAAAAGAGACAAGATTGTGCACACCTCAGGCTTTAGGAAAAGAATGTTTTTGTTTTCTCTCTTTTCTTAGTTTTGCTGTGTTTTGAAAGCCTGGAATTCATGCCGCTTTTCATATCTAATTGATATTGGAAAGGACTTTCCTGTTTAATCAATAAAAGAGGGTTAAATTTGACAATTCTGCCTTTTATAAGATATGAGTTGTGCGTACGTGAATCCTTTAAGTGTATAAAGGTTTCGTAACCCTAAATTCCTTTTTCCTTCCCTGAAACTCCTTTTATCTTAAGACTGCTTGTTGAGACTTAAGTTGTGATTTCCTCTCACAAACCTGTACGCATATGGGTACTCTAAGCATCATGTCTTCTGATGGAAAAGATGTTAGTATGATTGTTAAGCCATCAATCATGAAGGAAAAATAAAGATCTCCGTTACCTCCAACTTTGAAAAGAAAAAGAAGGAATGTGAGGAAGCCAAGAGCTGTTTTTTCAAATTCTCAGAAGTTTTCTGATGTTCTTGAAGAGTTGAAGGAGGCAAGAAAGGAAATTCAACAAATAAAGGATTTCGTTATGAGAACTCTTGAAATTCAGAAGGCCCTGGATCGACATCATCAACCTAGAAGGTTTGTTGGAATTGACTCATATCTTCACGAACCGTATGTTCCAATGGTTGTTGACGACAAGGAGTTCGGGGACGATAAAGAATTTTTCAGAGGTCTCAATGTCTAGGAAGCTTCTTATGAGAATTTTATTCTTGTGGTTTATTTAGAATAACTAGAGTTTGGAATAGCCAATATTGTGATTACACATAGCTATGTCCAACGTTTTCATCTTCAATGTTTTTAGATCTATTTATTTAAATTCTAAAGTTTGTTTGGAAGATGATTTTTGCAGTATTAATCTTCATGGTTTTATATATTGCAATTTTTTATGGGATATGTGTGTTTGCGTCCGTGAACTATGATTGCCCCATACATGGTCAAAAGTTAAGTCTTTCATATGTCGATATGCATGTATTGATAAAAGAATGAATGGACTTTTGACAAACAAAAGATAAGCCTTTTATGTCATTATGCAAATATTGATGAAGAAAGGATGAGCTTTTGTTTACAAAGATTAAGTCTATTATATGTCATTGTGCAAATAATGATGAAAGATAGAATGAATCTTTGTTTATTCCGCAGTATTGATCTTCCCTGATCCATATTTTTATGTTATACTGTGCGGCTTCGTAAGTTTTCTTATGTTGAGCATCTTCCAATTAGATTAATCATGGGTTCTATTTTGATTAATTTAGTTGAGTATTCTGGTTGAATTAATCATGGGTTCACTTGTGGTTAATTCAATTGAGTATTTTGGATACAAATTCATATTTTTATAAGATTTGTTACTGTCCAAAGAAATCCTTCTTTTCTTGTGAAAGTAAGGTCGCTCTTGTTGTTCTTTCAGAAATGACATTTTATGGGGGGGAGTTCTTAATTGAACTTGTGCTTAATTGCCAAACCTTTGTGGGGAGTGTGGCTGTGGAATATTATAGGGGTTATCTTGTATCTTTATAAACTCCTTGATGAATGCATTTAGTTTCGGCTATATGATTGCATCTAAAAAGTTGATATGTGCTTTCTCTTGGTCATGAAGTGTCTTTATGGAAATTTCATTAGGATCTCACTAGTTTTCGTACCTTTGCCAATTTTATTGACAAAAAGGGGGAGAATTAATGTGTAGTTCACACTACAAATACATATGGTTTTCGGATCATTATGTAAGGGGGAGTGTTTTTAATGTGAGATAAAGTATTGACTAAGGGGGAGTGATACATATCACCATAGTATTGTTGTCAAAGTTGTGATACAATTGAACTTTGATGCTGTGTAATAATACTATAACACTGTATAACAATGATTGAGAGATTTTGTTTTCTCATTGTTATGGCTATGGATCTTCAACAACGGTGATGCTGATTTGAATATCTTTGGAATCATCGGAGTACTTGGAAGTGACGAATATTTCGAGTAATGTTGAAGAACCAAGGAGATCATGCATGTGGAAGAGAAGCTGTAAAGTTTATTTATTTTGTATTCCATATGTATTGATAGTTTTGTCACTAAAATTGACAAAGGGGGAGATTGTTAGAGCATTGCTCGGTCGAACTCGCAAGCGTTGCGATCTCAAGCTTGTTGTCAAGTTTAGTTGCCAAAACTATAAGTCTTGATTTCTAGTCTACTTATAGCTAAGTCTCGGACTAGGATAGAAAGTGTAGTTGAGCTCTAGACACCACGGCGTTCATCATGCAAAGACGAAGAACTACTCAAGGAACTGGTGGATCTTTATCGACAAAAAGGTATGTGGAGACTTGAACTTATCTATCACTCAAAAGTCTATCTACTCTATCTCCTATCTTGAGCCAAAAGTCGTATTGCTATATAGACTTCGATTATACACATTTGCTATTTCGAGCCGAGTTTATCTCGCTTATCTATTTCTAGAAATATGTGTTGGTAAGATTTCGCTTTGGGCCAAGTTCATCTTTACAAGTGACGAAAGTAATGTTGATTATTTCAATATCTTGAAAATTGCTTTGATGAAAAATAGTGTATGAATAACCTCTATTTAACATCCTCTAAGAATGTTTCAATGATTGAAATAAAGAGTTTAGAACATGTAACCATCTTTGGATATAAGCATTTAATGTGTTCGAGCATTAGTGTATAAGTCCAAAACCGGGAACCAAATGTATGCATACTTGTGTGTGTACTAAATGGTTGATGGAGACTGGGTAAGTATGCTTACCCGTACGCATACTGGCGGAAGTTCACGACCGTGAATTTTTGCTGAGTTTGGAAATCAAAACCAACTCAATCCGGTTACCTAAGTATGCGTACCCGTACGTATACTGGCGGAAAGTTTACGTCCGTGAATTTCTGCTGAGTTTGGAAACCAAAACAAACTCAAATCCGGTTATTTAAGTACGCATACCCGTACGCATACTTAAGTGTGTTACTTTCTAAAATTGGTTTGTTCATGAACTAAAACATTTATATATTAAGGAATGCAATATGCAAACCGTAGCTATAATGTTCATGAATCGATTCGAGTGAATCAAAACCGATTTTGCTTCGATTGTGTCTTGTATACTTCTATAAGATCTAAGCAATTGAACAACTCTCGAACTAGTTCTATTGAGTCATTTGAACTAGTTATGGTGAAGATGAATAAGGTTGATATGAAAGTGCTCATATGGTTAACCATTGGTTAAAAACTGTTGAACCAACTAGGTGTACACGTTTAGGTACGGTTACTCAAACCTAAATGACATATATTTCATTTGTATATAACAAGCTAAGTTCGATCTAACGTTTGAAAGATATTAGCTTGAATCTAATCAGGTTTTCATCTAACGGTGAATATTGAATGCTTTGTTACCAAGGTAACTTAGATTGCAAACCCTGATTTGGAGACTATATAAAGGAGAACTCTAGCAACTGGGAAACCTAATCCCCACACCTCCTGTGTGATACTAGTTGTATAAGCTAGAGTCGATTCTCCTTTAACCTTAGGTTTCTACCGAGACCCTGTAGGTTAACGACTTCATTGGGATTGTGAAGCCAGACCCAACTATTTTCTATGTAGTTGCGTGATCTGATCTTGAATTCAGAGCCTTTGATCTTGATGGACAAAAAGCATTATATTGAAAGTAACTTACACGGGTGTATTGAGGCAAGGTAATCCTCTTTCCTGAAAGCTTTAACTTCCCGTCAATGGTGCACAACGTTTATGGAGTAAGCTTAGCCAAGATACAACAATACAATTGATGTTAACTTGCACTAGAATAACATCAAAACAATCGAACGTAAAACAACAACAAACTCTCGGATTAAGACGCTAAATGAAGATTTTGGTTTCAATAAAATAAAGGAAGTTTTCTCGTTTTTTATATATATGTATGTTGAAGAACATTGGGTTCTTATATTGCTAAAGGTGACGGTTCACCAAAAGACTTAACCCCAAACTGAATGGTCGAAATGATTGGGACCAGGCGCAACTTTATTCATATCGGAAATGGATTTGGGGGCCCGTCCAAATCCAGATTTCCTACAATCCCCCACATGAATAAAATTGACTACACAGACATTTAGAAAAATGCTTAATTCTAACCCTATACTCTAATGCAGACACTAG
Organism: Papaver atlanticum; assembly: GCA_023531105.1. Classification (NCBI taxonomy): domain Eukaryota; kingdom Viridiplantae; phylum Streptophyta; class Magnoliopsida; order Ranunculales; family Papaveraceae; genus Papaver; species Papaver atlanticum. The sequence continues at coordinate 4,655,488 of JAJJMB010008592.1, read as the reverse complement.
AGAGTTTGTGCGCGGAACATCACTACATCGGGAAAGATAGCTTTTGGCTTTGAATCTTCCTTAGTGAATACCTACCAAACTTACTAGTTGTTCAGTGAACGCGATGTTTTGAACTGCTCAACTTTATAATGTAAGTCGATACAATAGATATCACATAGCTTATTTCCTTACTTCATTGGTTCTTGGTTGTGTTCATTTCGGCCCTGAACAATCTTGGAGTTCATGAGTGCTCTTAGATTAACATAGCCTTATAGTTATCACGGAAGCGTCCCCACTTCTCACTCATATAGGTGATCTCCTATTTGAAAGTATCCTGCCATACTTTTCTTAGTTATACTAAGCTATAGGAATCATTAAGAGAAGAATGCTCAACCTCTCACTTGACAGGTGACATTGTTTCATCATAGAAATGGAAAAGAGAGTAATCTCTCTCAGTGTCTCTGGCGAGTATTTTACAACTTAGTTTGCCCTTTTGAAGCTAGACCATGGGATCTCCAATCTATAAGTTGGGTTACCGGTCTAACTTACTTTATATTTGTAGGCAATAGTCATATTCCCCTCGATGATGCAATTATTTGCTCTCTAGATAATCCTTTTGTTAGTGGATCCGCTAGATTATCCCTGAACCTTATATAACTCACTGTTATAATTCCACTAGAGCGTAATTGCTTAATGGTTTCATGTCTAAGACGTATGTGTCTAGACTTACCATTATACATTTTACAATGAGCCTTTGTTATAACCTCTTGACTATCGCAATGTATGTTTATTGCCGAAACGGGTTTAGGCCATATTGATATATCTTCAAGGAAATTTTGAAGCCACTCTGCTTCCTCCGCTGCTTTGTCTAAAGCTATAAACTCAGCCTCCATAGTTGATCTAGAGATTAACGTTTGTTTGGATGATTTCCATGATATGGCAGCCCCTCCATAGTAAATACATATCCACTAGTAGCCTTAGTATCATTAGTGTCTGAGATCCAATTTGCATCAACATATCCTTCAAGAACTGCTGGATAATTTGAATAATGCAAACCATACTCCTTCGTATGTCTCAAGTATCTCAAAACTCTTCTTAAGGCTTGCCAATGGGTTTCACTAGGGTTCCTCGTAAACCTACTTAGTTTACTCACGGCATATGCTATGTCTGGCCTAGTACAACTCGTTAGATACATAAGACTTCCAATCACATGAGAGTATTCCAATTGGTTAACTCCCTTGCCAAAATTCTTTCTAAGATGGACATTATGATCTAACGGTGTTCGTACCGTTTTCTCGTCATCCTTGTTAAATTTTTGAATTTTTTTCTCAATATAGTGTGCTTGAGATAATTTAATCCCTTCTTTAGTTCTAGAGATTTTAATTCCAAGAATGACATCTGCCTTGCCTAAATCTTTCATATCGAAATTTTTAGACAACATTTTCTTTGTAGACTTTATAATTTAAGGATTGTTACCCATTATTAACATGTCGTCTACATATAAACATATTATCACTAGGCCTATAGGTGTTACTTTGGTGTAAACAAATTTGTCACACTCATTATATTTAAACCCATTTGATAATATGGTTTTGTCAAAATTTTCATGCCATTGATTTGGTGCTTGCTTTAACCCATAAAGAGACCTAACCAATCGGCATACTTTCTTTTCGTTACCAGGTAAGACAAACCCTTCCGGTTGTTCCATGTATATTTCTTCCTCTAACTCCCCATTCAAGAAAGCAGTTTTTACATCCATTTGATGTATTTCTAGATTATACAATGCTGATATTGCTATAAGCATTCGTATAGATGTTATTCTAGTGATAGGAGAATAAGTATCAAAATAATCCAAGCCTTCTTTTTGTTTAAAGCCTTTAACCACTAGCATGGATTTATACTTATATATAGTTCCATCCTGTTTTAGTTTTCGTTTGAAAACCCACTTGCAACCCAAAGGTTTAAAACCATGAGGTAAATCAGTCATCTCAAGAGTGTGATTTTGCATGATGGAATCTATTCCAACATGGTGTTTCTGGAGTTGACATTGCTTCTGCAAATGTTCGAGGCTCATCTTCTAACATACATGTTACAAAGTCAGAACCAAGAGTTCTTGCAACTTTAGCCCTCTTACTTCTTCGCAACTCATCAACAACCTTTTCGGCTTGTTGTGCAGGAGACGGCGAAGTAGCATCATTTCCACTTTCAGTAATTGCTTTCCTCTTCAAAGGATTGCTATGATCTGGTTTAAATGGAAACATATTTTTGAAGAAAACTGCATCCCTCGATTCTAAAACCGTATTCACATGGATGTCTTTGATGTCAGAATTTTGAACCAAAAATCTGTAGGCACTACTATGTTCAGCGTAACCTATAAAGATGCATTCCACTATTTTTGGTCCTATTTTAACCTTTTTAGGAAGTGGCACTGCAACTTTCGCCAAGCACCCCCACACTTTGACGTACCTATAATAAGGTGGCCTTCTCTTCCATAACTCGTAAGGGGTCTTGTCCTTCTTCTTGTGAGGGAACTTATTGAGAATGTAATTCGCAGTAAGTATCGCCTCCCCCCACAAGTTCTCAGGTTCTCCATAATTTCTCAAAAGAGCATTCGTCATATCTTTCAATGTTCTATTCTTGCGTTACGCAATGCCATTGGATTGTGGAGAATAGGGTGGTCTTACTTGATTAATGATTCCACTCTTTTCACAAAGTTCTTTAAGAGGTTCCACATACTCACCACCTCTATCACTCTTGACCATCTTAATTTTTCGATTAAGTTGATTCTCAACTTCATTTTTATAAAGTTGGAATTTTTCAAGAGCTTCATCTTTACTTCTTAACAAGTAAATTTGACAATACCTAGTACTATCATCGACAAAAGTCATAATATACTTCTTCCCACCTCTACTTGGAACCATCTTTAAGTCACACAAATCCGAGTGTATCAAGTCCAATGGTTTTGTATTTCTCTCAGCGGTAGGATATGGAAGCCTTGCAAATTTAGACTCGACACAAATTTCACATCTTTTTGTGAAGTCTATATCAAGCTTAGGTAGCAGTTCCATATCCATCAATTTTTAAGAGAATGATAATTAACATGACCTAATCTTTCGTGCCAAATTGAACTAGATTCTATCATGTACACAGAATAACTGTCTCTATTTACTCTTGACATAATTGTCGTTGCATTCGCTTTGGTCCTTCACTAAGGTAGCCCTTTCCCAAGAATACATTGATTTTAGAGATAACAAAGCTATTCGAAATAAATTCTAACTTGAAACCATGTTTCACAAGTAATCCGCCAGAAATTAAATTTCTACGAATTCCAGGATCGTGTAGTACTTCGGTCAAAGTAATTTTCTTACCCGATGTGAAGTTAAGTACTACGTTTCCCTTGCCTCGAACTACTAAAGTTGTGGCATTATCCATATATACGGATTCTTCATTCTCAATAGTTTTGTAGTTAGAAAACATAGACCGATCTAGACATACATGTCGAGTCGCTCCCGAATCAATCCACCACTCATTTGGATTGCTCACCATATTAACTTCCGATAAAACGGAAATGGTATACGGCATACTAGAGCAATCGGAGTAGAAACCATCAACCTTCTTAAAGGCTTCCGACGCATCTTTTTCAATTGACATGGTATATTATTCGTAGTCACACAATGAGTAACAGGAATTGTACAGTACCAATTATAATAATGCGATGGAAATACTAATACTATAGTAATAGTTAGAATTTCAGAAACTGTGTTTCAAGATTGTCTAATTGTTGGTTGAGAAATTGTACTAATCAGTCAGATTCTAGTTTGGATTCCTTACAACTACCAACGCACTTGGTACATAAGATTACTGTAAGTATTTCAAATACATATTATACACTAGCACCTTAATTAACTATTCACCACAACCAATTAATTGTCACAAGATGAATGCACAGTAAGTACCAAAATCAAAGGCACCAAATAAAGCAACTATTTAATTGATTGTAAAAATAAATCCGTGAAAAGGAAACAATTAGGATTGACAGCAATAACAATCAAAGTGACATGCAAAGTTATAACCCACAAATCTTAAAGATTTGAGATTGTTGGAAAATTTGGGTTATAAATCATACAAATTATGATTTCAATCACTAATTCATAATACCCATGCTTTAATTTCTTGAAAACAAACAAAACATAGTTCAAAGAATTTATTAAATACTATGTCTACAACATGTAAATGACGTACCTTGTTAGCAGTGAGAAGAACAAATTGATTCAAATCCTTTGATCTTGATGGACAAAAAGCAATAAATTGAAAGTAACTTACACGGGTGTATTGAGGCGAGGTAATCCTCTTTCCTGAAAGCTTATGGAGTAAGCATAGCCAAGATACAACAATACCATTGATGTTAACTTGCACTAGAATAACATCAAAACAATCGAACGTAAAGCAGCAACAAACTCTCGGATTAAGACGCTAAATGAAGATTTTGGTTTCAATAAAACAAAGGAAGCTTTCTCGTTTTTTCTATATATGTATGTTGAAGAACATTGGGTTCTTATATTGCTAAAGGTGACGGTTCACCAAAATCCTTAACCCCAAACTGAATGGTCGCAACGATTGGGACCAGGCGCAACTTTATTCATATCGGAAATGGATTTTGGGGCCCGTCCAAATCCAGATTTCCTACAATGAGAAAGGTGGAGATGAAGATGATGGGTTTTAGCTGTCGAGGAAGAGTATGGCAGAGAAGTTGATTTGATGTTGAGCATGGATCGAGTTGGTTTCTGCCATTACCGATGAATACAGGGAGGAGTTCCGGCTATCCATGGTCAGGTGGATATGTACCAGGGATGTATGTCATTGGAAAGAGCTACTTTAGACACCAACGGGGATATTGGTATATATGTGTTATACACGGTTTGGGTTTTGTTGTGGTACTTGGAAAACTTGACCGGGAAATCAGTTCAAGGAAGATAATATTGCTGCCATTCAACTTTGATGCGGTAATAAGTTATTCGGGAGTCTCTGTCGGTTACGACGCTTGGGTAGTTATCTAAATTAAATACTTACAAGAGAAGTTGGTTGAAGAATGAGTTTTTGATAAGGTTGGAGATGGAAAAACAATCACCAGGGGAGACTTTTGCTGTTGAATTTTACGATGAATGGTGAGGATTAAGCCGTGTTTTAGTGTTTAAGTCGGCTAAGGATAGGTTGGAGGTTATCAGATTCGAAATTGCAGGGATGAAAAACTATAAATAGCAACCCTAAGGCACCTTATCACCCTAGTTTTCACACACAAAAACTGTTTGATAAAAGTTCTCAAAGAATTTCAGAAGCTTAGAAGTTGATTTATGCACAAGTAGTTGGAATTCGTGGCTACTTCGGCACAAACTCTTCTCCGTTTGTAGTTTGCTTTCTATCTTTTATTATTTGATTATTGTGAACTTCAAATATGAGTAGCTAATTCTTTTATTTGGTTAGGTATGTAACCTAAAATCACAACCATATTGATTGATTAATGCATTGAGTTTTTCATTCACCCTCTTGTTTATCATTCATGTTTTACTAAGCATAATAATTATATGATTTTGTTCATACAATATGATTATTTGACTTGCATATTTAATTCGAGAATTAAATATCATTATAACCTATTTATCACTAATTAGAATTCTTAGTTAATTTTATCAAGAATTCTAATAACTAGTAGTAATTTGTGATCACTAGTGGTGTGAATCGTGAAGGAAGTCACAAGTAAAACTTTGCATAGGTTGAATGTACCACGTTTGTGTTTATTTTGCCTATGCATAACCCATCTCATAGTATTTAAGGCTTTTCTCAAGTTGAATCTTTTAGCGATAAAGCATTAGGTTATTTGTTTGAAAAGAAATCATATAATAGCGATTGCATTATTTGTTGATTTGTGGAGACGTAACGAAGTGTTGACGCCAATTGGGGTTACTTTAGGGTTATTGGTGACATGAGTGAGTGGATGATAATATTAATGTTTGATCGAGTAACATGTGTAGTGATGCACGCCGAATTCCTTAACAGCTTTTTCCTCTAATATTTTCTTAAACACTTTAATCTTTTGTTTTCAATTTAAATTATTTTTAAACAACAAAATTCCCCCGATTTACATAAGTTTTCAAATACAATTAAACAACACATATCTCCCTTTAGGTCGAACTTGTCTTATTGTTATACTCTTATTTATAATTGTGAAGTGAAAAGACTTGAAATGATTTTGCTTGACTAACAACCGACCATCGATCGAATCATTAATAGTTGATCGGCATATAGTGTGTCGAGAAAAGTGGATTTTTGAATAAATTTTTTTGAAAAATAAATTAAGCAGTGAAAATTGTACTCGTGGACGCTGCTCGGTGAAAGGTGTTAGAGCATTGCTTGGTTGAACCCACAAGTTTTGCTATATCAAGCTTGTTATCAATATTAGATGATCAAAATTATGTCTTGATTTCTAGTCTACTAAGTCAAATCTCGGACTAGGTTAGAATTGTAGTTGAGTACCATAGATCACCCTTGAAGACTGAAGATCGACGAAGACATTTGGTGTATCAGGTATGTGAAGATTGAACCATTTTATTTTACTAATTATACCATTATTCTATCTATTGAGACTATGTCGTATGACTTATAGTAGAGTTACAAAAAAGAAGTTTCAAGCCAAGCTTGTCTTGTGAAAAATCTCGAAATATGATTTAGCAATTAGATGTGCAATGGTCCTTTAACAATATTAGTTATATGAATTAATTTATGGATCAATTGAAAATTTCCCATGCAAAAGATTCGTCACGTGGGAATGTTTCAAACATCATAAGAGAGAAATATGAACTTACTGATATTTCTACTCATGGTAGATTGGCGAACCAGTTCGTAAATCGTAAGTTCAATCGGGTACAGTTCACGAACTCGGTTGGAAAACCGTGGTGAACAAAATTTTAAGTTGGATATAAATTGGCTAGCAGTTGGCGAACCCAATTCACGAACCGGGGTCAACTGAGTTCCGGAGTCTTGTAGGGTTAGCGAACCCGGTTCACGAGTCGTAACACCCTTACTCGTGAACAAGCCCTGCGGTTCATGAACCGTTGTACCAATTGTCCTGACATGTTTAACAGATGCTCAAAGACTTATTATTTTAATATGTTTAGCATTGCTAGAACTCTCTTAAACACTTCTAAAACTTCATTGATCACTTAAACACTTATGTGTGTAAGCCATGATTTAATTTTTAAGTGTCTGAAGATTTCAGTTATTTGACTAACTTGGCAAACTGAACAGTCATTATACATGGATCAGTAACCGAACAGTTGTTTATACTCTTCTATTGTATTTTAAAGACTTCAAAGAGTTTGCTTGACTCTCAAGTTATCTTAGCTTCAATTCTAAGCTAACCCTGGTTTTTGAAAACTATAAGTAGAGAAGCTCTTTCAATTGGGAAATTCAATCCCTGATACATGTGTCCTAGTTGATTCTAGAGTCGTCTTGTATTGACCTAGGTTTCCTTTGAGAAACATAATTAGGTCTATGAATGAAAGACTTCTCTTTGGGGATTCGTAAATCCAGGTCCGACTATCTTTACCTTGATAGTTCGTTTATCGTGATCTTGTTTTATTGTTATCGAGGTTCTCGTAATCTCTTTCAGGCAAGATAGATAGAGATCGCAAAGTTCTTTTCGTCTCAGACTTTGTGATTTCTCAAGATAGATATCTAAAGATTGATCTTTCGACTATTGTTCTTGAGGGTTGGTAAAAGATCCAGGCTTCTCATCTAAGTGAGTGTAAGTGTTCCGAATTGTGAGGTTTACTAGCTTTGTCAATTGCAAACAGATTTCCACACACCTTGATCTCTTGATCTAAATGAAAATCAAATAGGCTTATCTGTTAGAGGAAGATTGGTATCAAAAGTATTCACTTTGGCTGAAGCAACTCTTAGGATGTACATGATGTCATCTAAGGGAATCAAGTGCGTAGAACCTTGCGAGGTTCAAGAGACGTAAGGAGCACGAATGTAACTAAATCGCTTGGAGGGTGATTCGGTCTCAACTACATTCTAGTCCAAAGTATGACATAAGGCTATTGTATGTAGCGGCTTAATATAGTGTGGTGCTCAATCTGGACTAGGTCCCAAGGTTTTTTTGCTATTATGGTTTCCTTGTTAACAAAATTTCGGGTGTCTAGTGTTTTTCCTTTTCCGCATTATATTGTTTATCTTTATAATTGGATTTACACAGATTTGTACGTATTCAATCTAAATAGATACGTCCACTTAATTATAATCGATTACGAGACTAGTTTCTTGTATAATTCGTATCTTGAAAGATATATAACAAGTTTAACCACTTGGCAGAATTCCAATTGGATTATTTGGATACGACTAGATTGATCCTGGATATTGATTTTTGAGATCGTCCAAGTACTCTGCTTAACAATCGAGATATAAACTCTATATACATATTGTCAAGGGTCATTCAGTTGGTCTGCTTGATATTATATTAAGTTTTGTCTATACAAGTTGTCGAACAAAAAAGTTGGGTGTATTTGGTATCCACTACGTTTTCAAAAGGTATGGCGATCGCTACTTGATGAAGCGATGTGTGGAAGGAGTTTTGGTCGCTACACAACCGAGGAAGTGGTAAAATGTCCCCGCTCACCTACTACTTTATATTCTTTAATATTTATTTTATGTTTTCTAATATTTATTTTGTTTACAAAATATTAAAAAATTGAAAAAATTATATAAAATAGAAACAAAACTCACACTAATTACATATCGATACTTGGTGTTGTTTTAATATGAATAAAAAAATATAAAGCAACTTACCTCGTTACTCCATATGCCTGTCGATATATTATGTGTTGATCGGTGCACTTATTGGCTACGTTATATTCCCTTATTTCTCTATCAGAATCTCTAGAATTCGGGTGGGGAAGAAGGGAATATAGGAATTCCCAACCCCATTAGACACGATTTTTTACTTGTTCCAGGGAATTTTTTCCTCGTTGGGCATGCCCTTAGAAATCGTTGTGTCTCTCTACTTTTTTCACGGTTTATATCTTTAATTTTTTTAGTTTTGTTTTCTGTCTTATCCACCTCGTAATTCTTCAAACCTTTCTCTTTGTACGTAATAGATGTTTTTCTTACTGTAATAGATGTTTGTATCAAGACTGCTTTAGTCCTAACTAGGTTTAAAACCTTCCAAACTTCTGATAACAAAGTAGATTTTCCCTACTGATTTTCTTAACTGATGAAAATCAATTTCATATACATCAGCAAGTTGTAAACGTAATCCAACTTTAACCATTTTTCTGAAAGAATAAAAATATAAAAAAGTCAAAAGTCAAATCAATGATATATAAACTTGTTAAAAAAAACAGTGATATATTGAAAAATCATGCTTCCAAAAATCCATTTACAAATTAAAGAAAAATAAAATACATAAAAGAAGAACTAACCCCTTATTAAAAGCTTCTTCTATCACAAATTCCATCTTTTCAAGAGGTAAAGGAGAAGATGTGTAGACACTGCTTCCTTCATTGTAAATCATTTATGTTTCTTTAAAGTGAAGTGAAAAGATATGTTGCAGAACATCGCATGGGTTCACTTCATCAGACCCCAATTCTGCTGTGTGTTTTACTTACAAACCAAAAAGAAATAAAAAATGATGATAAAAGAAGATGAATCATCAGGTAAAGAAAGAAGAAAAACTAATATATATATATATATATAAACAAGATACATAATTATCAGTAATTAAAAACCTAATAATGATATAAACCACCACTAACTCCATTTTTTCCTTCTTGAGGAACAGAAGAAACTCCATCAACATCTCCTCCACCATCATGATCACTTCCATTACCTTCATTTGACTGCATTTTTGGGAGAGATTAGATATCCAGAGAGCTTTGCGAAGAAAAGATGAAAATGGGAGTGAGAGGTGGAATTTGTGAGTTGGGTAAAATGGTTCCGATATTTTGGATGTAAGTTGCAGATAATACTTTGTATCTGTTTTATTCGTGAAGATATGTAGGAAATAACCACCATTTTTAGGTGAGACGAAATTTAATGCCTTTATACATGACTGCATAGTTAGACAAGAAATTTTGATTTAAAACATGAGACAATAATAAATTCTACATTCCTATTGTTATCAAGCTTCGCCAACATAAATATAAATCTGGACAACACCTGAAAACTGCTAACTTCTCAAATTTTAAAACAAACACAAAAGAAATCTCTACATAGGGTGAGAATTCTTACCTTGATATGGACAGCCAGCTATATTGAAACTGCCTCTTTGAGTTCTTATATAAAAGTCCAAAGTTCAATAGATGCAACAAACGCAAATGCCCCTTAGTTATGGAAAATAGAATGTGTTACAAAGTTAAGATATTCACAGCAAGGTTTTTTTTGTTTTTTTTTTGGGTCAATCAACAAATTTCAATTTATTCAAATTAAAATTGTGATTATATGATCACTTACAAAAATAATAAAAGCATCAAAGTATAAGATAATCAAAACCCTAATACAAATGAAGATATAAATTACAAGTAAATCGCGAAAAAAAGAGCCATAAACCGTAAAGATATTTTGTAGATGTAGTAGGGAAGGGTGATGGTATAATCCGGAATCGACTCGACCATTTAATCTGATTTTCTTCTTCTTCAACAAGAGATGCTCCTAGAACAAAGGAGTATTTTCCCCAAAATCTTGTAGATCTAAACGAACCCGGATGCACTAAATCCCTTAGATTGAATGTGGATTCAAAGCAATACTGTGTTGAATAATCGATGTTCTTGAATCGAGAATAGAATGTCATGAACCAGCGATCAAGGTTTGAGTAAATATTTCTTAAAGCGAAGAGAAACTCGCCCCAAATAGCGAAGATATGTGTCAAAAGACATCAAAACAAAAGAAAACTAGTTTTACTGAATTAAAACCTAAAAAGAAAACCAAATCTGAGCAAGAGATTAATGGAGGTTGGGTTTTATTTCTTAGAAAGAAGAGGAGGGGAAAGGAGATGAGACATTTTTTATAAAGATAAAAAAAGAAATCACATCAAGGTGATAAGCAACCAAATTCCTTCTTGAGCTTCCTCTTATGTTTTGCACTCAGATAAAGATATAAAAAAAGTCTGGTCAAGGATTGGGTGAATAACCTGTAACATTAAGAAAACGACTAACCTGCAACAGACAATATGGATAACATTCACATCTCAGGCTCAAGCTAATTGAAATTTTAACTAGATGAACTGCAATCAGGAAAATTAACTTTTCACCAGAAAAACTACAATCATCATATAATAAAGATAAACCAGTTATGATAAATAAAATAAATGTATACTAGTTCCACAATTAACTGTCACTTTCCAAGACTTCCATTAACAGACCAGTTCAATTGCAATGAAAAATAAAAGGAAACATCAAACCCTAAGGTTTAGGCTCGAAATCATAAATGAGAAACAATATCCCTGGTTGCTTTCTCTCCTCCTTGATTGTGTGAACGCCAAAAGAAAATCCACCCTTAGAATACACCGTGTCCAATGAATAAATTCAGAATACTTTTTTTCTCCATTCTCCTCATCCAATCCCGTTTTTCCCTTTTATACTCTTCTGTAGCTTCCTTTTCCTTCTTCTTCACTAACTCTTTTGTTTCCTTTTTCTGCTTCTTCAGTAACTTTTTCGCTTCCTTTTTTCTTTCTTTTTTTCTTTAGCTAATCGTTCCTGATTAATTCTCTCAAACCTCAATCTCTCTTTCTCTATTGCTCTTTCATATTCTTCTATCAGCAACTGCAGCTTTAGGGCATGTCCAATGCGGGAAGGGAGAATACCCTTAATATCCGATGTGCAAGCTTTTTTATGATAATGGAAAGTGAAGTGAGAAGTTCAAGTTTTATGCAGGGAAAACAAATTGGAATGTCGATCAAATCATTATTAGCTGATCGACATATGGTGTGTCGAGAAAAATGAATTTTAGGAAGAAAAAATTTGAAAAAGTAAATTGAACAGTGAAAATTGTACACGTGGATGTTGTGAAAGGTATGGCAATCACTACTTGATGAACGGTGTGTGGAGGGAGTTTTAGTCGCTATACACACTAGAGGAAGTGGTAAAATATCCCCACTCACTTACTACTTTATATTCTTTAATATTTATTTTATGTTTTTAATATTATTTTTTTGTTTACAAAATATTAATAATCGATAAAACTAAAACGAAATAAAAACAAAACTCACATTAATTACTGATCAATATTAGTGTTGTTTTAAGATAAATAAAATAATATAAAACAACTTACCTTAAAAAAAGTTATTCCATATGTCGGTCGATATATTATGTGTTGATAGATGCGCTTTTTGACTATGTTTCCTAATTTCCTTATTCCCCTATCAGAATCTCTAGTATTCAGGTGGGGAAGAAGGGAATAGAGGAATTCACAACCCCATTAGACACGGTTTTTCCCTTATTCTAGGGTTTTTTTCCCTCATTGGGCATATGCTCTTAGAAATCGATATGTCTCTCTAACTCACGGTTTATATCTTCAATATTTTTAGTTTTATTTTCTAGCTTATCCACCTCGTAATTCTACAAACCTTTCTCACTGTACGTAATAGATGTTTTTCCTATTGTAATAGATGTTTGCACCAAGACCCATCACAGCCAAACCCAAACTACGGCAGTCGCAATGAAATTTTAGATCCTGCTTTAGTCCTAACTAGGTTTAAAACCTTCTAAACTTCTGGTAACAAAGTAGATTTTCCCCTACTGATATTCTGTAATTGATGAAAATCAATTTCATGCATACCAACAAGTTGTAAACGTAATTCAACCTTAACCTTTTTTCTGAGAGAATAAAAAAATATATTCAAAAGTCAAAAGTCAAAACAATGATATATTGAAAATCATGCTTCCAAAAATCCATTAACAAATTAAAGAAAAATAAAATACATAAAAGAAGAACTAACCCCTTATTAAAAGCTTCTTCTATTACAAATTCCATCTTTCAAGAGGTACAGAAGAAGATGTGTAGACACTGCTTCCTTCATTGTACATCATTTATGTTTCTTTAAAGTGAAGTGCAAAGATATGTTGCAGAACATCGCATGAGTTCACTTCATCAGACCCCAACTCTGCTGTGAGTTTTACCTACAAACCAAAAAGAAACAAAAAAATGATGACAAAAGAAGAAGAAAATATGATGATAAAAGAAGATAAATCATCAGGTAAAGAAAGAAGAAAAACTAATACAACAAAAAATACATTATCATCAAAAATAATTATTAGTAAGAACTTTATGATGATAAACACCAGCACTAACTCCGTTTTTTCCTTCTCGTGGGAGAGAAGAAACTCTATCAACATCTCCACCACCATAATGATTTCTTTCATTACCTTCATTTGACTGCATTTTTGGGAAAGATTAGATATACATAGGGTTTTGAGAAGAAAAAATGAAAAATGGGAGTAAGAGGGGAAATTTGTGAGTGGGGTAAATGGGTTTTGATTTTTTGGCTATAAGCTGCATATTGGTGCCCCTATTAGCAATGTTGAATCTTTTGTAACAAATGATATGAATAGCATTCTTAGGTTACCGCATAATGTAAAAAAGTTAATCACCGGAAATAACAAACTTACCACATTCAAAATCTTTGAGAAAAAAAACGTATTTATGGTCTTCCACCATCGTTCGGATATAACTTTAATTATTTGAGTCTTATGATTTATAGGTTGTTTATCATATAAACGCCGCTAAGGATATCTTCAGACTTTTTCTTTAACAACAAGGGGAAGGTACCTAAACACCATAGTAACTCTGACCAACCACCTCTTAGTGCGAGTGAATTAACTCGCTCTGGATGGCCAGATATGTGCTTGGTTAGTACACCATCACCAGCTAGTTGTCTAATATTTTGAAACTCATATTCTTTATCCATGACATAATTCCACTAGCTGGAGTGCTAGTAAATCTTTTGACTTTTTTATTTTTTTTCCCGGCTCATATTTGGAAGGAAGTAAAACTAAAGATTTTTGTTTTTAGGAGAAAGAAGAGAAGAAAAGGTGTGAAGAGAAATAAGAGGGAATGTGTGGTTTTTATAGGTATTGAGTCGACCGTTGGCGATGTAATTAATATCAAGCGGTATTCATAATATATCCAGTGATAGAGTCTTTATTGTTGGCGCTATTGACAATATCACTTCTAGAAGTTCTATCGCTTTAACTCTTTCTACTATAGTAACACGACTTATTTGCATGCCACCCGGTATGCTAAATAGAATTTTTTAACATGGTGCATCTTCGCTGTTTGATTTTGCGACTAGCATGCTAGATTAGGACTACCATAAGACTTGAAAGGTTGTCCTAGTTTACATAAACCGTAGACTAGCACACCACAGGACTAAGCGTAAGGAGCAAGGAATGTACATCTGGGTCATCAAGAATCGGGACTTAATGCCCCGGCAACAGATCGTCTGGTCTCACAATCAGGCATATCCACGTAACACGTGTACGGTGAGTAGGTAAGGACTCAGGCACGAAAATTGGTTTAACCCAATAGTGAAAAATACTCCATGCGTGTCAAAAAAAAAGAAAAATACTCCACGAAATCGAACTTAAAAAGAGTTTACAATGGATAACGTTCCTTCAGTAACAAAAATATCCAACCTTGTTTTCACTTCTTCTTCTTCTTCTCCCTCATCATCAGTTGAAGCTTGAAACTCCCTTGAGAACCATTTGCAGAAAGAATAGATGGATAAAAAAATAGTTGAAACTTGAGTTGTTACTTGTTCTTCTTCTTCTTCTACATGGCTTCTCTGCATCTTCAACTCCCTACCAACTCTTTCATTTTCAACCACAACAAGGTTAATCCAACCTCAAAGGGTTTTGAATGTCATAATCGTAATAATTCATTTAAATGTAACAATGCTCGAACTGCCAACGCTCCAGTAGCCGCACCTCCATTTAGATTATTTGAGCCTCCCCAAATTGAAGACTCACCCTCGGAGGTTTATACTCTTCTTCCTTCTCTACTTTTTCGATTCCATTTGTTAGGGTTTTACACTTCTGTTTTGCTTGAATTGACTTACAGTTGGAACCAGCAGACCCTGATTTTTACAAGATTGGATATGTTCGAAGTGTACGAGCTTACGGAGTTGAATTCATGGAAGGCCCAAATGGATTTGGAGTTTACGCTGCAAGAGACATCGAACCTCTTCGCCGAGCCAGGGTGAGAATTCTCCTTAGACTCGTTATTAATTGGTCAGTTAATGTCACCACTTTGTTCTTTCAGGAGAATTAGTGATTGAAGAAACAACGATTGTGTTTCATCAACCCGGATATAATTGTTTACATTATTTTCAGGTTATCATGGAAATACCATTAGAGCTGATGGTAACAATGCGTCAGAAGCTCCCATGGATGTTTTTCCCGGATATTGTGCCTATTGGCCATCCAATTTTTGATATCATTAACTCAACGAATTCTGAGGTGATTGCTCTCTTTCCCTATTTTCTCTTTTTTGAATGATTATAATTCCCACGGTCATTACATCCCGAATGTAAAGGTTTGGTGATGAATCTATTAATGGACCTCAAATTATAACTGTAAGGTCACTTGAGAAGTCCGTGGCGTAGAGAAATTTCATTTACATACCGAAAAGGTGCTAAAAGAATCAAAGAAAAGAAAGATAATTTCTGCAAAATCTTTATCTTTTGCAGTTTCTTTATGTATACTATATGCCAGAGTCGCTTAAACCTGCTCTTCGATAAGTTCATTTCTCTTCAACAATTACTTCTTCCGTCATTCATTAGGATCCATTGAATTGGCCTTGTTGTAAATCTAGTTTCCTCTGAAACCGATGTATTATGTTAGCTACACAATCCTGTTTTATATACAATCTGTAATTTCTTGGGATTTTCAGCCATGGGCATTCGACCCATCAAGCTCTTAAGTTCCACATCCATCAGCCTCGTACCTGTTCTCTGGTGTTAGTTTGATCTGATTTTCGCACTATAAACTTTGTATACTTGAGAGATGATGTTTTTGTTCTAACCTTCTCTCTTACATGTTCCTCATCTTTTGTTTTTCACTGTGACAGACAGATTGGGACCTAAGATTAGCATGCCTTCTTTTATTCGCATTTGATTTGGAGGGTAACTTCTGGCAGTTGTATGGTGACTTTTTACCCAGTGCTGATGAGTGTACTAGTTTGCTTCTAGCAACAGAGGTACGTGTATAAGGTCAGGTTATGATAACATAGATGATTTAAGTTCTAGATTTCCCAGATAAATCCAGTAACTTGCCCTTCGTAAAAATCTACTCACTTCTAGCCCATGCTTTATGTAGTTGCAAAAATATCTCTATGCAAATATTCACACATCATTTTCCTACTTGGTTAGTACGAGCAAGTGTTTTAGTTGTTATGTAATATAACTACACATGCATATGACCTTGTACCGCTGAAAGTAGAACCTCCAAGCCTTCGTTTGAATTCTGAAGGACAATGGGCCAAAATCCTTGTAGCAACAAATGCATAACATAAAAAAACACAGATTTAAAATGCTCGTAGAGAAGTTCAGGTTATGTGGATAACCAGTAGTTTCTATTTTCCCTACCTTAAGGCTGCTTTTTATGTTGAGAATATTGCTGCTTATTTAAATTCCTTCTCACTGTGGGTCAGCTAAGCTTCTGAACTTAATTTGCCACTTTGCCTTCTCAGAGAAGTTGGAATTCATAAATCTAGCTCCTGACTATTTCATTGTTTTTTTGTTTTGCCTTTTGCTCTCTAAAAGCAAATTTATAGGATTAGCATTCTTGTTGGCGAATTGTTTCTATTTTTTATCGCAACTCATCCATGATGTAGATTCTGTGCTTTCCTTTTTTTTTTTTTTTTTTTTTTTTTCCAGGAGGACCTTCTGGAGCTGCAGGACAAAGATCTAGCTTCAACTATGAGAGATCAGCAAGAGCGGGCATTAGAATTTTGGGAAAGAAATTGGGTAAGACACATTATTTGCTTCCTTTCAGTTAGCACTATAACTGCTTTTGATATATTTGACAGGAGGTTTTGTTTTCAATTTTTCCAGCACTCGGCTGTTCCACTTAAAATTAAACGGCTAGCTCGTGATCCTGAAAGATTCATGTGGGCATTGAGTATTGCACAATCCCGGTGTATTAAAATGCAAATGAGGATCGGTGCGCTCATCCAAGACTCAGACATGCTTATTCCTTATGCTGGTAAGCTTCCATATGATTTTACGACTGCCTTCATGTTGTGTTTGTTTGTCCCAGGACTTGCCTTTGAGAATGCTATTCGAGCATTTTATTTTTCTGTAGGAGATTCTCTGAGGTTTGTTTAAGGAAAGAGCTTAGAAAGTCTATCGATCTTGACTGCTTTTTGTTATCAAGTATTAGGGGAAAAACACAAAGATAATGAATGAGAAACTCAATAACTAGACGCATTGTGCAGACATGCTGAACCATTCGTTTCAGCCAAACTGTTTTTTTCACTGGCGATTCAAGGATCGCATGCTCGAGGTGATGGTAAATGCTGGACAAAAGATCAAAAAAGGGGATGAGGTATATTTATTATATATATCTTCTTACTCTGGTGACCTTTATTTCTTTTCCCAAGACTAATTCTGTATGATACTAAGTCACCACATTTCCCAGTCCTTATTGAATGAAATTGTGATTTGTATCTCTGGTGACTAATGATGAAATTATGAAAGAAAATGAGAAGTCAGATCAGAGAGATTCTTTCGTATCAGTACTTGTATCCGTAAAACTTCTCTTCTAACTTAGTTGGAAAGTAGCCCGAAATCCTCCTTCACATTCAAAATCAAATCTTTAGTTGGAAATAGTGAGAAAGCGTAAATGTAAGTAGTCAGACCAATTTAACTCTTTATTCTTTACCCACTTGTTTCATGTTTGTCTGGGTATACATGGCTGGTTTATTGGTTTTAACTGCTCGATACATTGATTTCAGATAACTTTTTATTTTTTTAAGGATATTTCTTTTATCTTGTTGGTTTCCAGACAACTGCAAGTAGCCCTTAAGAATTTGTGCATAGGCATGTTCATATCCGCCATCCGTTTAAGAAGTATTTAGTGTTAAGAAGTTCCATGGTTATGTTGGTTGATGCACGTTTTTCCTGTGATTAATTGCAGATGACTGTCAATTATATGAGCGGTAAGAAGAATAACATGTTCATGGAAAGATATGGCTTTTCGTCTCCAGCGGTATGCACTTTTACTTTTTAGTTTATACTTTTGGAGCAGCCTAACGTATTTTTGGATCTATGTTATCCTGGATTAGGTGTAGCCTATGCCATTTGACACAACACAAGTCAAAGCTTCACTCTCATTCGTCAGATGCCTAGGAAAGTTAGTTAAGTGAAGCTGAACCTCAATGATTAACACAAACAATTAGCTGTTACACCCAACTAGAACAGGGATTGCCTGTAACTCGAAATTGTGCTAGTTTTTTTTTTTTTTTTTTGCTTCGACTGAGAGAAAAATTCAAATTTGGAGAAAAGACTTATACTTAAAGAGCAATTGCTTATTTTCGTCGACTAGGAAAGCAATATCGTCTTTTTCCTTAGACGTTGTGTAACATAATTGGTTGTGTTTCAATGCTTTTTTCATTGAAATGATAACGGCCATACACTGTTTTGCTGTTGAAACAGACGACTTCAAATTCTGCAACAAAGAAAGGACCTTAGGTCATTGGGTCCAAAGAATTCAATTTTCTCCGTTCGTTGGGAAACGGGTTTTATGATAAGATAAAGATCATACATATTTTCTGTAGCCAAAACAGTAGAGACTCCTGTTTCTTGGCCCCTGAAATTTTCACAAGTATCCGTATGAAAATATAAACAGATATAAGCCCTTTCAAGTTGTTTGCTGTTTTTCTATGAATCTGTAATGATATTCCTAAACTTCTTATAATTCTTGTAGAACCCCTGCGATATAATCCAATTCAACAGTAATGCAAGGATTCATTTGGATTCCTTCTTGTCAGTATTTAATATCTCTGGCCTACCCGAAGAATACTATCATAACAGTAAGTGTGTTATTTTTTTCGTTTTAGAAATTTCTTCTCAATGATAAATTTTCTTTCATTTCAAATTGGCTTGTGACTTTCCAAGTTCATATAAATTGTTGTTAAGCAGGTAGACTATCAAGTAGTGGAGATAACTTTGTCGATGGAGCGGTTATAGCGGCAGCACGCACGTTGCCGACATGGTCAGATGGAGATATTCCCTTCGTCCCGAGTTCAGAAAGAAAGGCTGCAAGAGAGCTACAGGAAGAATGCCAACAGATGCTCTCTGAATTCTCAACCACTCCTGATCAAGATCAACAGATTCTAGGTAAACCATCAATCTAGATCATGTCTTATTGTTTTTAGTTATTTAATTGCAGTTATGATCCTTAGTGTACTTCTTTTACTAACCTAATACAAACTGATAATATGAGCCCATTATGACACAACATAGCTGATTTCTATACTATTCAGACCCCATTGAGGAGGTGGAGACAGATTCCAGTTATCACATCTGAAACGGAATTGTATTTTTTATAAAATAAAATAAGAATGCAATCTTAATTTTCATCAAAAAGATAACGCGCTCATAATGTCTCAAAAAGCATTACATCATATGATACTGTAGCCTAAATCTGTCATGGCATATTGAAGGGTTGAAATGAAAAACCAAGGTCAGCATTCAGATAGGAAAAAAAAAAATTACTCAGCTTTTCGAACTATGGATCCTGCACTTCTACTCTGGATTAACTAAAGTCTAAAAGTGTACCATAAAATTTGAGGTGTCAGAATTAAAATATGCAGTCTCTGATTCCCTTTGTATTTGTTTTTCTACAACCAGATTCCATGCCGCAAGCTAGGAGAACACTAGAGGCAGCAATCAAGTAAGTAACCTCCACATGATATTTTTGTGATTCACAAGTTTTTGGCTGATCAGGTTCAAAATGTGCTTTGAATTTTCTCATAGACTCAATATTAACCTTTTGTAGGTATAGGTTACATAGGAAACTGTTTCTGAAGAAGGTGATCCAGGCTCTGGAGATCTATCAAGATCGAATCCTGTTTTGACACTGTAACTTCCCGTCAATTAGTGGTTCTTCTTTTAATATTAGTTCACAACTGCGCTCAGAAGTAGAATACATAAATTAAGAGTAGGTTTTTTGCTGGAACGAGAGATTACAGTAGCTCCATGCACGGGACTATAATGTTCTTAATGCATAGGATTCAGGATTGTAGTGTCTATGGAAAAATTTGATGTATCGCTTCTAATATGTTGTTTCATGGCTAAAAGAAAACTTTCACCTTCTTTCTCTTTTTGTTTGATCACCTTTATATGAAATTGTTTGATCACCTTTATATGAAAACTTTCTGATCCAGCAAAGTTCGTTTACCATATTTACAACCTAAAGCTAGAAGGAGATTATCAAGAGCCTGTCAAAAGAATTACAGGGCCATAAAATTGTTGACATTTAGGTAATTTCCTTACAATTGAAGTTTACTTTTCTTCTCACACTGACACCTGACTTACAAACCCCCAAAAAAAACAAAACAAAACAAACAAAATAACCAAATAATTGACTTACTCTTCTTACTCAATTAGAAAAATTTACTAAGTACCCAAATACTTTACAGCATAACAATCTACAACGGCATGTTGAACTCGGACTCTTGAAAAGAACGAAAAAGATCAGAAAAAGGATGTGTGAAAAAGAATAGTGGAATGTATCATTCTAACTGCCTAGCTTAGATGCTCAAATGTTCGTCTCTCGGCAAACTGTGAATCGTATCTGACCATCTCCCTGGTGAGTGATCACTGCTATTTGAAGACACCTGAGCTTCTGCCCTAACTTCTCTAATCATTTTCAATACCTCCTTCATCGCGGGTCGATTTTCATATGAAAGAGAAACACAAGTCATTGCAATATTTAGAAGAGATCCCAATTTCTCTTCAGATGCTTCATTACCTGAGTTTGGATCATCTCCAGATTCCGTCTCCTCTTCCCGGACTGAACGAACCCATTGAGGAATATCGGCACCATGTTCTTGAACAAGGTCTTGGAAAGGTGTTTTTCCAGTGAGAAGTTCTAAAAGAAGAACTCCAAAACTATAGACATCAGCTTCTTGTGTCGGTATCTTTCGCAAGTCTCGGCATTCAGGAGCTCTATAAAAGAGAGATGATGCACTTGGTTCTTCAAGTGAGTCAGGATCACGGAATGGTGTCAAGCCATAATCGGTGAAGCAGGACTCGAAGTCTGAACCTAAAAGAACATTGGATGATTTCAGGTTTCCATGGGTTAATCCAGGCGTTTGATGGATGTAGACTAATCCTGTTGCCAAGTCTTCTGCTATTTTTAAGCAGGATGTCCAGTGTAGGGGCTTTCCACCCCCTGAAGTTCTTGATCCTACAGAGAAACAAAAGATGATTAAACATGCAATCAAAGAAGCATTTTGAAAAAGAGGAAGAAAAGGAACAAGTGCAATATAACAAACTAGGTGCTGTTAAGTTTCAATAAGGTCAGTTGTCATAACACATCATGATGACCCGAGTCCCAATGGAAAAACCAGTTCTTACATACTAACTAGATCGCTCACACTACCCTGCTGAGTTCAGATGCCAAATGAAAGTAAGAAGTGCAGTGAAGAAAAGTAGCCTGGTGTGGTACAGAGATTTGACTGTATCCTAGAGGTGTGTGCTTTAAAACCAGTCAAGAAGCTAATAACTGTTTTTCATCTAAGATGCAGAAATATTGAACTAATAATTCGTAGGAGTAGTTGGACCTTAAGGCCAGAGTTCAGTAACAATCTCTCAAAATTTGGAGAGGAACATTGAGAAAATGGTTTGAAATGAGAAAATCTGTGTGTTTGGTAGTGGTGTAAGTTTCATCAGCTTGATTGGATGCTGTTAAGTGTCAAAAATTGCTACTACGTGTGCGTGCAAGAAAAAATGCTTTACCTATCACAATTTCCACTTTGTAAATGCTGTAACTTTAATATAGAGTAAATTCGGTAATAGAAACAATAAACTGTGAAAAAGGAGAAGATACAGACATCAAACTGCTAATATGGTGCAGAGCTTAATATTACTTTCAGTTCTTTTCTAGCTTACACGAAACTAGATGGATATTTCAGATGATTATAATATGACGTACTCCTTGTTAACAAGGTTCCAACGTGGGACTAAACTTCACTCATTAAAACTTTTGCATCTCAGAAAACAAAAAACTATAAAAAGAATAAATGAGAAAAGACTTTCTAATAATTAAATAAATAAAACAAATGCATAAAGCACACATATGTAATCATTAAACATATCCAGCATGCTTGACCCGCCATCAGTGTCCTTGAAATTGAAACAGTTTTCGAATTCTTGTTTCTCATATGACAACCGACAATGGACTCCTACCCACCAAGTTACAGGTAAAAAATAAATTTTAAAAGACACCAATTGACAAAATTTGTGGTTGAGTTCAACTTTCACATAAAATGCCTTCATCAGCGGACCCATATGCTACTAATTTTAACACAACCACAAAAAAGTTTGACTATCTCACTGTCTTGATTTGATTGTCCTAATTGCACAATTAACTGATTCACAAGAACTACATACTAATGTAACAAATTCAGATAAGAAGAAAACATAATAAGTTAAACTGAGGTGAATTCAAAGCATACCGTGAATGAGTGAGAACAAGCTGCCATTAGGAAAATAATCGTAGACGAGAAGTCGTTCTTCTTTAGCTTGAAAATAAGCCCTGACTGGTACCAAATTAGGATGTCTGAGTCGCCCTAGCACATCCATTTGTCTCCTGAAGTCTTCAAGCCTTGGATACCTAGAATCCTTCAATCTTTTCACGGTAACTATAAACCCAGATTCCATAACTGCTTTATAAGTACTCCCCAGTGTTCCTCTTCCTAATGTCTCTGCAGATGCCTTCAATAAATCTTCTAAACTATAGCTCATTTGTTGATCCCCTGCTCCACAAAAAACCAAACTTCCCAAACCTTCATTCTCCCATGAAAATCCTCCCTGTTTTGAACCACCAATTCCAGACCCTTCGCCACCCATTCCTCCTCCTCCTACTACTACTCCTTCAGTGCCTACTTCACCTTTGCTCCTAACTTCTCGTGACTCTTCCTGTGACTTTTTGCTCTTCCTAGTCTTGCAAACTTTCCATAAGATTACCAAAAAGATTAGCACCAAAATCAATCCGACAATACTACCAACAATAATCAATATAAGTTTCTTGTTTACGTGCTTTGAATGTGAATTTGAACCAGTAAATGGAGCTCCGTTGGGAGTAATTGAAGCATTGCTGCAGACGACATTTATCTGTTTGCCACATAGATTGACATTATTGAGAAATGAAGTTGAATTGAATCGAACAAGTACCGCATTTGATGGAATTTCGCCAGAAAGTTGATTATTAGATACATTCAAGAATCTAAGAGTTGGTTGATTCAGAGCTGGAACTTCTCCAGTTAATTGATTATCTTGCAAATAAAGAATGTATAATCGCCGAAGCTTGAGAAGCGAGACCGGAATGTTACCCGACAATAAATTCCCCGACAAAACAATGATTTTCAAACGATGAAGATCTGAAATAGAACTCGGAAAATGACCTGTAAATTGATTATCATTCAGATAAAGTGATTTCAAATTAACTAAACCAGATAAATTGGGGAGTTCACCAGAGAACGAGTTTTCTTTGAAACTCAATACTCTAAGCTGATCAAGCTGGTTTAAACCTTTCCCATCTAAGGTTCCACTTAGATTTAAATGCTCAAGAACTAACTTTGTAACCCTACCATTTGTACACTCTCTAACTCCTTGCCATTTACAGAAATCAGATCCTTTTCTCCATGATGATAGTATATCTGAAGGATCAATCTTTGATTTAAGCCTTAATAATGCTTCTTCATCACTTGATCTAACTAACCCAAAACTAAATGTTACAGAGAGAAAGTAAATAAACAAAATGTACCTTCCTCTTCTTCTTCTTGAATCTGCATTTAGAGCTGATAATGATTTCATTGGAACTGCATTACAATTACAACACTAATGAAGAAGATGAAGAAACCATTTGCAAATCTTCAACTGGCATTAAACAATTCCCCTCTCTTTGTCTCTCTCTGTGAGATTGAACTGATGAGATCAAAGTACATTTAACACCCCATTCACTTTTTTTTTCTTCAAAACATACAAAAACATCACTATCATAATAAACAGAAGAAAAATGAGAACCCTTTATTTCTCTTCTGCTATACAGCTCAAAAAACAGTTGAACACTGTTTCAGTGCAAGACCTAACTCTATTCAGAAGAATCCTAAAAACTTCAAAGACTCATCTCTTTCCCAAGAGAGAGAGAAAGAGCTTTGAATGAATAGCCATTAAACCAACCAGGATTACTGCAAAAACGGTTCTCTGATGAGTTTATATTTAAGAGCTTGAAACTTATCAAAAGACAAATAGCGTTAACTCCACGTGAGTTGAGCTCAGAAAGTTACAAAGAAAAAAGAATGAATATCTTACTCTCTCCTTTTTTAAGCAGTATTTCTAGGGTTTCTCAATACTCTGTTTTAATTCAGAAGACCCATTTTTTGGAAATAATGGGATCCAATATTATTTTCTTCCTTTTCCAAATCAACCACTATTTAGTACTGCAAAGATTAATCAAAGTAGTTGGGTAGATAGAGAGTGAGAGAGTGAGAGAGATTGCAAAAAATCAAACCTGCATTCACCAATCTCTCTCTCAAAAACCACAAGTTAAAGTTAAAAAGGAAATTAATAGAAATGAGTGTGGATTTTTGTTTTTCTTTTCAGGTTAGAAAACTGAATGTAGGAAAAAACTGAAGAAGTGAAGATTGGATACTACTACTATTGAATCTCCATTACTAATAATTCTAGAAAGAGAGGAAAGAAAAACTGAGTCTGGCAAGAAGAGCAGGAAACTGGTGACGATAATCAAAGCGATGGTGTCAGCAAAATTTAATAAAAATGAGGTTTTTGTCCCAAAGTCTTATAAAACCGGTGGGATCCACATGGGATATGCACTATTAAACCCTAATTTCGTGTCTATGGTATAAAGTGGCTGGAAACATTATAGTTTTAGTTTAGTTCAAAAGCTTTGATGTTATTTATTTGTTTAAGCATGGTTCAATCACATGCCGTGTAAGCTGTCTTTGGTTTTAATCATAACTATACACAACTCCTTTAACTCAACCCAAATCCGCTTTCAAAATTTTGATTTCCGATTTTTTTTCTTCATCTTCTTCTCACAATGATGGAGAATTTTTAAACATCAATCAATATGGATCTAATCTCTTTGTTCATGAAGCTAAGAATGCTGTCTTTTTGCATATACCATTCCCGGATTTATCCCCTTCAAAACAAAAGGATGAAACACAGGTAACTGTCAAGGTGGAAGAGCAGGGCAATCCTCAAGTGCATATCCATAAGAAGCATAAGCTGTAGGAGTCCTGCAGGCGACAATTTGGGCAAAGGAAAAACAGATCAACAGTTTCAACATCGAAGGCGACTGTGAAAGCATCTTCAAATACTTACAGGGTCATTCTCAAGATATTTTGTGGCGTGCTAAATCCTGCCTTGATGAAGCTGCAGAATAGCTCATCTTCGTCAAAAAAAATTGGGTTTTAATTATGTTCCTAGATTAGGTAACCAAGTAGCGGATGTTTTAGCTAAATCTGTAAGGTCCTTAACTTCAGTTGTAGAATGGGATATCACTCCTCCCTCATGTATTTTCAAACAACTCTTAGTAGATAAATCTAATGTGGGGATATCTCACACTCTCACATTAGATGGCTCTACTCCAACTGTATTTGCGGCTCTCAGGGAGTCCTAGTTTCTTTATAAATTATCTTATTTACAAAAAAAAAAAAAAAAAAAACTATTAAAATCTAAAAGCCTAACTTCGATTCTTCGTGAAATGATTTTGGTGCAAAACTACATTCATCTCAAAGAAAAACAAAAGAGAATGACATGAATTTAGGTTTTCATCTTGTTTGGTCTAAAACTCAAACCGTTGTATAGTAGACAACTAGGTATTCTCTACCTACCCACCTGTGTCGGTTTCAGGTACAGGTACCCTTTTGTTGAAGGTCGTTCGAGCTTTTTCGACTCACACGAGCCCATATCCTTGCTTTTCGATCAATCTTTAATTCTGATCTTCCTCCCCAATCGGATATTATGGTGGCGGTATAGACCGAAATTCCGTTATGGTCCAATTCTGAACGGTAATAAATAGTGAATTGTAATCAGATACGTTTGGAGTTTTAGACAACCGGTTCTCTTCCTCCCAAAATGGGAATGGGCCGGGGTCATGAACTTATAATCTGATGATGGAGTTGATTCCATGATTATAAGTTCATTCCATACCGGACCAGACTGGAATAGGGTTTGAAAATTGGATTATGGAATTGCGAAGCATAATTTTTTTTAGTTGGAACAAAACTTCCAATTGAATGAGTATGAATAAAGGGTCCATGGATAGTACCATGACCAAAATGAACTCCTGCTTCCATCATCTCTTCCAAATTAATGTTCCAATATCTTCTTGTCATTTCTCCCCACGCTTCCTCGCTCTTTATCAAATCTAATGATTCGACAGACCAAATCCCCCAAACAACTCATGGAAATAGACAGGGATGCAATTTTATTTTCGAGATTGACAACGATCGCTCTTTTATGAATGAACTAGAAAGTTTCTTTTATAGTTATCTGAATAATGGTTCTCAAAGCGACAATCACTACTCGATCATTTCGGGTTGCCTAGTATTCCACCAATTTGTAACCCAGGATTCCAGATTTTTATTAAATGAGAGAGAAACCCACCAAGGATCGTGCGAGATAAAAACAGTCAGTCAAAATAATTGATTCAAATGAAGCTTGACTTTTTTTTCCTTACCAATGATTGAAGAAATAAAAGGGATTTTCATTCCACGTCTTAAATAAAATGAGCGGCATAAGCCTCGGGCAATTTGGCGAAGAAAAAACTACTCGAATGAAGGGCAGAATTAAGACAGATACAGATCAAACTAAAGACAACAGTGTCCAAATGAATCGAAGATCTAAGCCCTCTTAGCAATTATGATCTGGAAGTCAATCCGGGGCAAGTGTTCGGATCTATTATGGCATAGACATGAGGCGCGGATACAGGTAAAAGAGTGATCTTGGGCCTATTTAGTTTGTGATAGATTCGCCCAAAATACCGGACGGATACAGCACGTGGAGGCCAAAATTTTGTACTGTTTTGTTTCTAAGGGTGTGTTTAAGAGGAGTTAATTCTATGGAATTAACCATCTTTTCTTGGAAATAACGTTTTTCATCATTTGATACAAATATTTTTCGTGGGATGTGGTCCATTTATGAGAAAAAAACGTGATCTACAATATGTCACTAGTCCGATGAAAAATCCTCAAGATATTAGTTTCGCGGAATACACTTTATGTGAATTTATTTCCTTTTTTTGGTATCAAACACAACCTAAAACAAAAAGGAATGTGTTTACGAGGAACTCGTATCAAGGTAGCTATTTCCTAACTATCGCATGGAGCCTGGAGTGCCCCAAAAGATAGTTTGCTACTATGTTATTTAAGCATAGCTAATTTGGTTATACATATTGTCAACGAAAGAAAAGGTAATGTCAAATTGTTAGAGCAAGGGCTATTGGTAGTGTCACTCCTTCATTTGAAGGAGTGAACTACCAATTTGAGCAGATTAGACATTATTATGGGTAACTAGGTAACTAGGGGTAGTTTACTTGGTCTCAACTATACGAAGTTGGTAGTAGTCTTTGTATAGCGGCTTAATTCTGAGAGTATTCAAAAATAGACTAGGTCCATGGGTTTTTATGCATTTGCGGTTTCCTCGTTAACAAAAGATAAAAAAAGCTAAGTCGTATCCCAACCAATCAAGTGTGCACGAAGTATATCACAAAGATCAGAAATCAATTAGAAATATTCTTGTTTTCAAATCTCTGGTCTTCGATATACCTGCACAACTTGATTCCCTTATGATCAATCACGCACAGGAAGGAGTCTGTTAACAGTGGATGATCACAAGCCTATCTTTAGGTATAAAAACATATTTGAACTCTATCGATCCTTGATCTCGTTCGAGTGACCTTATGTCGGAAGAGAAGGCTCTCGGAATAATAAAACTAAGTGAATATCAAGGTTCAACTACCAATTAGTCAACCAAATCAATAATCGAAAACTAAAAAAACAATACGATTTTAGTTTCCCACTAATGTTACTTCTAGATGCTTCTTGATCCCACAACAATCTTTAAAGAGCGGGCATAAGAGATCTCGCCTAATTAGGTTACTCTCCTTTCCAGGATAGTATTACGAATAATACTTACAGTCGACTATCACATTGACTACAAAATGAAGTGCGTGTATTGGGATAATTTTGTACGAAGAACAAACTTCACTATTTGTAGACCAGGATAGATTGGACGCCAAGGAATTTCCATAAGCAAAAATATTCTCAAGATATGCAATAAAACACCAGTTTTCGGTTTTGTCTAATTGCAGCTGATATACCGAAACCCCTCGTAGATGACAACCCAATATTAGATGGTATACAAATATACTTTACTAATATATCTTCAAGAGATATGTTTTACTTGCTAGAAAAATAAAACATATATATTCGCAAATCTCAAAAGAAGATTCTCAAACATTTCTGTTTGGAATCTCATCTTGAGTATCAAGGAATATCTTTGAACAATAAAAAAATAATATTTTACACATGTTCAAATTACTCACTATGTAGACATCTTGAATTTTCCTAAATAGCAAACTCATATTCCGAAAATCACACAAACCCTAGAGAATACGTGAAACCGGAAATATGATTTTGCTATGGGGATCGGTCCTGCTGGAGATACCCAATAGAGACCGGTCCTGCTATGGATCCTGAATAGGTAGGAATCGGTCATGTTATAGATCCCCAATAAGAATTGGGCCACTAATCCCATTAATTCCTTTCAACAACGAAAAAATTTCGCAAGTCAACTTTCTTAAACTCATATATAGTTAAATATAGTTTTATAGGCATGCATAGAATCAATCTTAAGTTCGTTATACATTTAGTAACAAGTTACAAAGATAGTATCTGTGTCGCAATTACGAAGTTCAAAAGATAAGTTTTATGCTCCCTTATTCAACTAAGGCTTAACCTGTGCCGGAACGGCACGGGCGTGGATTTGAAGTGTTGCGTGACATGAATTTTTTTGATGCATTCAACTGTGCCGCAGTCAAAAAAATATTTGCTTTCTTGTCGGTATCCATGTTAGTTCATACATAAATTGAAGATACGGAGCAAGTCCTCCCTAATTTTCCTATAGGAAGTGCCTCATTTTTGCTAATTTTGTTCGTCTGGTAATGCTCCGTATATACAAAGTTGACAGGCATTTGCATCAGTCCTACCTATCGCGTAAACTTCCCAGCGAAAACGGTATACGCCAAAAACAAATCCCCTAAATGGCAGACCCCAATTTAAAATAAATAAATATTATACCTGCGGTTACCTTCTTACCACATACATGAAGTATTATTGTGTTAACGTTAATGGATAAGTACCACACACAGGAAGTATTATTTTGTTAACATTAATGGATAAGAACTGCCACCATATTGTGGCATTTTTCGATTTTTTGAAACAAAGAATTGTAATAAGCAATTGCAATTTTTATATTCAGTTTTCACACCTTGAAGTTGTTCTCTTGCTTTTCAATTAAGTAGTTGTTCTGCCTTTAGTGCGTCGAAAATATTATTTATGGCTTATGGTGATATCGCAGTTAATTAGAGTCCCTCTATTGCCTCTAATACTGTTGTCTTGTGCTTTTTTTGGTGAACTCATTCACCGGCTTGGAAACCTCGTGATGAAAAGCCTCTCTTTCCATTTTAATATATCTAGGGATAACTTTGTTTATGTAAAGAGTGGTTAAGATTTGTTTTCGGTAAAGATAGACCACACCCTTTTTCTGCATGTGTGGCTTGGCTTTTATGGAGATGAATGAGTAACCGTGAGCACCATCATTACCTCAAAACGCTTTATTCCACATCAATCGACACAGCATGAAAAGAAAAGATAAATCAATTGTCTTTTTGATGCCATTTTTCCCGTACCATTTCTCAAACTTACCAGAGAAGGAAAATAATTGAAATCGTAAGAGATAAATCT
Source organism: Papaver atlanticum (assembly GCA_023531105.1). Classification (NCBI taxonomy): domain Eukaryota; kingdom Viridiplantae; phylum Streptophyta; class Magnoliopsida; order Ranunculales; family Papaveraceae; genus Papaver; species Papaver atlanticum. The sequence continues at coordinate 4,625,242 of JAJJMB010008592.1, read as the reverse complement.
AAGGTGGAGGTTCTTCACACCGAACACCATCCCATACACAATCAGACTGGCCATTTAAAAGCTCAATCGACAGAACTGAAGAAAGAAAAAAACTCAGCAGATTTTTGATCCTTCTTCCTCCGCTTCATTTCTTAAACCTAGGTCAGTGAATCTTTATTTTCAAAGTTCTTTGATCCGGATGTATCTGATTGAAGATTTTTTTTTATGGTGCCTACCTTTTATATGACCTATCTACATTTCTCCAGGGGATTGCATTTTTGCAACTATGAGGTAATAAATTATTCCCTCTTTGTATTGTTTTACTTCGAAGTTCAAGTTAGTTGAACTGATTCAATTGATTTAATTTTGTTTCATTGGTAAGAACAATATAAATTTTTGCTCTTTGGGTTTCAAATTTCTGTTTTTCATGGTATTGATGTGTTTCGGATAATCGAAGAGTTTCGAGGGGTTTGTGAGTTGGTTGCTTAATTTTTGGTTTTGATTAAATCTCTGCAACTAGGGGAGGAGGAAGAAGCAGAAATTAGGGCATGGCAGCTCCAAGACCTAAAGACAGGAGGACCAGATTCACGAGAAGAAGACATGTTGTCGATAAAACTAACTGAGAGAAAAAGAAAAGTGGAGATGATGTTCAGGTTGCAAGTATTATGTGAAAAAGTTGGATATTTATTTATAAATTTGCAAATTATTTACAGGTATGTAATATCTATTCTAACATAATGTTTATAGTAGTTTTGATAACTGACTTTTCATGCACCCATGACTGTGTTTTTGCACTGTTTTGTTGGCAGATGGAAGTTCAGTTTTGTTATAGCTGTGGAGTCCAGTACACGCAAATGATTTATATGATGGATTGTTCTTGAGCAGTAGCGGAAGTCATGCACGCGATGTGTCTGTAAAAACGTGTGAGGAATCTTATCTTTTTACTGTTCTGTATAGTCTCACTACTACGTAAGTCCACAAATTGGCATAACTAAATGTATAAAATAGGTCCTTTAGTCTCTGGCGTGCAAAAAACCTGTGGGGGGTGGGGGGTGGGGGTGATAGTGTACGCTCCAAAATAAGTTACTTTGTGCTCTTTTTCAGTTGCTGTTTGTGAAATTTTGAACAGTAGGGTGATAAACATTAGGTATATTTTTGGGCATATTTAGTTAATTGAACTGTTAATGGAGTCTATTAATCTTCTATGGTTGAAAATTAGTTCATAAACCTGTCAAAAGGATTTTTTGGGAAAATTCATAGGCTGCTTACAAACCATGCTGACATTCGAACACAATTATATATATCTATGTCCAAGCTTAACATGTCTAAGCGTGACAATTATATAGGCTGCTTAACATGTTCTATTTTTCATATTATAGAGTTGTGATTTTTTCTGAAAAGTCCTACGTCGGTGCACTATGGCAGAGGAAAACTTTCCCTTATTATTCATATTCCCCCCTTAACTGTATGAGTACCGTTAATATTGGTATGAGATAAACTGCAGTTACTCTACCTTTGGCATTCATTGGAATTTGAACTTACTGCAATTTTAGAACTTCTCCGCATTTTTTCTTTGTTTAAAATTATTTTTTCTGATACTCTCGGATTATGATAACTGGAAAGAGCTTCTTTAGATCTTTTGCATTCGGTATAGGACTGATTATGGATTATACTCTTTGAATTCGGAGGGTGAATCTAATTGTTGATGTCATCCTTATTCCAGGAAAGTTGTGTGTCAGTCTTGCGAGTGCCCCATTTGCATTCTTGATGCTAATTACTCGCAAATACTAATCTCGAGCAAAATGAGGTGCAGAAACTTACCCAATGATCCTTTTGAAAGACCACTTCATATGAGTTAGTGAAACTTACTAACACATGAACTTGACAGATGGCTTATTCCTTTGTGCAGGGAAACTTCCATATATTTTTGATTTCCTGTTATATTAGTTAATATGATGTGAATTATACCTATGAAAATGAGGTTCTAAACAGCCACTAAGACACGATTTGATAACGGTGGTATCAAAAAGAATGCAGTCGTGGGGATGATAAGGTTGAAGATATGACTAATGTGCATGAAGAAAGTTGCTTTAGATATCAAAAAAATTCCCTAATATGAAGTAATTTCTACATTTCCAATGTCATTTTACAATTTTTTTCATATATACTTTCGGTTTCTTTTTATTCATTAAGGTATTCTTCGTTTTTCTTCATTTTCGTTTTTTTTTCTTTTCGTTTTTGGACATCCAAACAGTAATGTTCTTATTCTTTCATGTATTTAAACATGGATGCCCTGCTGCACTTATCAGGCAGATACAGTTGCTTATCAAATGAATGTATCAACACCTTCTGTCATGATCTAATACTTTTTGTTAATAAGGGTTGGATGCAAAATTCATATAACAGACGGTTGTATCCAAGATTGCGAATTCTGATTAATTGGTCTACCCTTAGTGTTCTACTATAGTCGACAAATATGTCGTCTGTTTAACCTTTTAATCTTTTCAGCATATACTCAACATAAATGGTTGATTGTCTATTGATTCTGGAATACACATGTTAAAGCTATCAAAATATTTATGCCCACTGAAGTAAAAATATACGTTTGAGGTCTGATATAATAGACCAATCTTAGGTCTGTGGTTGCTCATGTTGATGTGCTCGGTTCTTAATTTGTCACTGATATTGCTAAAAAGGATCATGGATTACTTAATTAGATAATGTAATTAATTGGTTGTTATAAATACTTTGCAGGTCAGGTTTGGAGTTTTTTGTGGCTGCCATAAGAAAAGCTTTGTAAGCTCAGAATCAATGTATACTTGCAGACACACAAAAGTGGTTCGCAAACTTAGAGGAAAATCTTTGGAGGTAAGAATTGGAGTTTGAGATATATACTATTGGTACCAATTTGTGGATTGTATCAACATCTTAAATTAGAAGCACCAGCTAGAAACCACTGTTGGAGATTTGTGACAGAAACTGGCCCTTAGGTGGAATGTGTATTGAAGGAAGATCGATGTTTCTGGTGGTGATTCTATTAGGTAGTGTACATTGTGTGGTCATCGGGGTTATAAATTGAGATGAAGATCGAAGCTGCTGGGGTGGCTACTATTTTTGGGGAATTTTCCTGAATTGATTCTGATGTTGGTTCATTACAGTAGTTTTTTTGTGTGGTGGTGATGTTGTTGAGGTAGCGTCTTTTTCTTTTTCCTGTTAATGGTTTTATTGGTGGTTGCTGATTTGGTGGCGATAGTGGGTGGCCATAGTCGATGCTGATATTAGCAATCCATGTCTTAATGTTTTCCTTTTGGGTGTAAAAGAAAGGATTCTAGATTACTTTTTTGTATTTAGTTCAGTTACATTTGTAACCTGTATCTTAATGATTGTTCAAGGGACTTTATTAATGAACATTTTGGGATTAGTTAAAGAAGAGTAAGAAAATGTTGTTATGCAAGCAGCCTTATGGTGAAGAAAAGTCTAATTTGTATTTACTATCAATCCCGTGCCGGGTTAAGCCCTAGTAAGTATACAATGCTGAGTGGGTCATCTCGGTGGCTTAAATGGAGGTACGAATTGAAAAATATCGAGCCAGTGGGTGAACAAACATGTATTATGTCATACACCTCTGGGTGCCCTATCCTCTGTATCTTGTTAGCCCTTATTAATTCATGTATCTGCCTTAAGTGACCGTTAGTTATCCCTACAGCCGTCTTAGATTCTGCTATTTTGATTGGTTGTCCGTCTCCTCCGCTTGTCCCCTGTTCTGTGCTGGGATTGGATCTCAAGTTGTATTTATTGTTTCTATTCGTTTGTACGAAGAACATTGAATATTGATAATTAAAACCCTGAAGTTGATTCAATTGATCTCTGAGTTGCTATCTTCTTCCAATTGATGTTCTAATTATACTGAGTATAGTACAATTGGCATCAGAGACGTTCTGATCTAAGGATGGGCGTTCCGACTGTGCGTCAGTTATCTGAGACTACTACAGAAAAATTTACTACGATCGATGGCAAATTGGCTAAACCGGATAAACGTTTAGAGGAAAATTATGTTCAGGTTCAAGAGAAGTTTGCAGCAAACGACCTTTAATTTTCTCAGATTAATTCTCAACTATCTGAGTTATTACTTCTGGTTAATCAAAGGGCACATGTATTTTCCCTTGATGGTGATCAGGCTGGAGCTTCTGGATCTAATAGTCATCACATAGAGAAGGGCGGAATCCATTTTGGGTCTTTAATTCTTCACCGAGATAATCATCAGATTAATCGTCTGTCATAGCTCGATTTTCCTCACTTTGATGGTGAGAATCCTAGAGGATGGATTAAAAAATGTGAGCGATATTTTCAGATCCATAAAATTAATGAAGATCAGCGGTAAGTATTGCTTCCATTCATTTTGATGGTCGAGCTAATCAGTGGTTTCTCAATTTTCAGATTGGTAGAATTAACATTTCTTGGAAAGACTTATGTGATGGTATATGTGCTCGTTTTGAAAACACCCTTAATGACAACTATGTTGGAGCTTTTAACAAGTTAATGCAGGTTAATTTCGTGGAGTATTTCGAACAATTCGAAACTCTTAAGGCTCTTATGTTGAGCAAGAATTAATATCTTACTAAAGATTACTTCATATTGAGTTTTATCAGTGGTCTCAAGAAGGAAATCCGTGGTTATGTTTTACTGTATTCACCCACAATCTCTAATGCAAGCTTTTTCTTTAGCTTGCCTAGAGGAACAGAAATACTCATTTCATAACAAACCCACTAAACAATTTTCTAAACCCATCACCAGTTCATTTTCCACCAACAGACCATTTTCATACAATAAATTCTCTCCCAAACCCATTATCACCACCTCCACTACTCCAAAATCTCCACAATTCACTCCCAAACCTTCTCATAATGCAATTGCTTCTACTAGTTCCATTATTCCCTCCAATTAAAAGATTAACCCAAGAACAGATGCAAGCAAGAATGGGTAAAGGCTTGTGTTACAAATGTGATGAACCTTACAAACAGGGTCATTGGTGTAAAAGACAGCAATTATTCATGCTTAGTGCTGAAGCTTCTGAAGGGGAGAGTGAAACATCGGAGGAACAGGTATTTGAAGAAGCAGTGGAAACTCCAATGGAATCTGACATAGAAATTTATTTACAAGCTCTCACTGGCAATATTTCTGGTGATACCATTAGGATTCCAGGATTTCTTAAGAGGTATAAAATATTTATACTTATTGATACAAGGAGTACACATAGTTTTATTGATTCTGCTCTAGCTAACAAGTTACATTGTGATATCAAACCTACTGCACACTTGTTGGTCACTTTGTCTAATGGGGATAGGACTGTCAGTACTAGATTTTGTCCTCAACTATAATAATCTATGCAGGATTACCACTTCAGTGGAGATTTGAGACTTCTACCCTTAAGTGGCTGTGATATAGTTTTGGGAGCTGATTGGTTGAGAAGATTAGGTGATGTAATGTTCAACTTTACCAACTGAAAAGACGAGGGTACCCAAATATACCTCAATCTAAAACTTTTCCACCTATAAGTCTTCTTACCGAAAGTGATTGTCTATGGACTGAGTCGAGACAATACAACGAATCGGTATTCACACTTTGTGTGATCGTCTATGGATACGAGATCGAGACAATACAACAATCAAAGTGTGATTACTTGATAATAGGTTCGGACTTAACCAAATTCTATAGGATCACTATCAAGTAATACGGAGTTAACGTTTGTGTAATTTAATTTAAATTATAAAAACAATTATAATTGCGGAAAACAAAAGTAAATGACACAACAAGATTTTGTTAACGAGGAAACCGCAAATGCAGAAAAACCCCGGGACCTAGTCCAGAATTGAATACTCTCATAATTAAGCTGCTATACAAAATCACACCAACTTCGAATAGTTGAGACCAAGAAACTAAACCTATAGTTCACCTAATTTCTTCAGTATCCCCGCGCTTCCGACATTCAATAAGTGCACGCACTGGAACAATTCCTTTGGTTCGTATTCCAAACAGTTTAGGAACAACAAATCTGTTCGGTAACAACTCTATTCAATCTCAGTGATATGAGTTAGACAAAGTCTCTTCTGTTTAATCCAATAAACTCCTTTGTCGGGTTTAGATCTATCTATTCAACAACTACCAAAGTAGTAGAGATTAGATTTTGCAATCAATAATAGGATCTACCAAGATGCTAAATACTGATGCCGATCTACGCAACCAATCAATCAAATATATCAAAGATAAACCGACTATAGTTGGATCCCAGTCGATCAAGTTTTGTGCACACCAAATATTATGAAACCAATAAGAAATATTCTTTGTCTTCAAATCTTCTTAAATCTTCAATAAACACCTGCACACCACAACTTGAATCTCTTGTGATCAATCACGCACAGAACGGAGTCTGTTAACAATGGATTATCACAAGATGTCTTTAGATCTACAAACAGTTCTAAAGATCTCGTCGACACTTCGATCTAGTTTGAGTGAATCTTATATCAGAAGAGAAGATTCTCAAGAATAAACAAACTAGGTGCAATCAAAGTTCAACAACCTTTAGTCAATCAAATCAAATCGAAAACTAATAATACTGCAATTATCTAGTTTTGCACCAACGGTACTCGTAAAGCTTCTTTGTGACAGTACGAAACTTTTTCTCGGGTTTAACTGAACCCATTAGGGCTAGAAATGAAATTGTACACCGGGTGTGCTAAAAAAAAATAAGTAAATGAAAATTTATGTTTGTGTGCCTTTAACAAATTTTTAGGTGCCTTAATAGGCATGTATGCATGATGTGCACGTGTCACATTTGGAAACTGGAAATAAAACCAAATGAAATAAAAGAAAAAGGGGGGATATGAGTTTCTTTTTCACCTTCTTCTTCCCTTTATTTTTCTTCCTGGTGATTTTACTCACCCGTATAGGTATAACAAAACACAATCTTAAATGACAAAGTTAGTGAGCTCATTGGAGCTATGGTTTCAATGGGTCGTTTATGGTGTTTACAATGGTTGGCTTTGTATGTAAAATGGGGTGGAGGAATCTGACTACTTTCTGTTTTCAGCTTGAAGAAAAATGATTTAAGGCAAGTGGTTCTCACTCAATTGATACAAATGATTCATATCAGTTTTATAGTTTGTGCATGGCTCTAGATGCATGTTTGATTTGGTACTTTGTTGTACTGTTATTTCTACCTTCAATTGATGTTGTTGAGAAACAAAAAAATTAGGGATTATACCAATTTGGTGCTTGTTATAGAACTAATTGATTATACGTCAAATCAGATGATAATAAATTCATGGGTTAGTTTATTAATTTGAATTGTTGAAATTGGTTTGCATATTGCGGTTAAACTAATACTGTATATATGGTGTTTGTGAAAATGTATGAACTATGGTTTGGATGAAATTGTAGTCATGTTTGATGTACTAGTGCTACTACTATTTCATGCATTGGAAGAGTTCTTAGTTTAGCTTGGTATTACCCACCGATCGTTATGTTACGAATGGCCGTAGACTAAGAAATAAGTAATATTGAGATTTTTAATGTGAAGTTTTTTTTAGTAGGCATGTACTGTTGGGATGAATATATATAAATGCTGGTAATAATACTGTGGTAGTATAGCATTATAGGACTACATCATGTGTGATGGAAAATGCATTTTAACCTTGCGGAATGCTATGTGTGGAATTACATTTATTTTTATGACAAGCCACAACATTTCTTTTCTATTCTAGAATTTCATTGATCTCTGTGATTGGAGAAATTATGCTTGATTAGTTGTATTCGGTTTCTAGTATAGTATAATTTTGGTGGTGTTGAGAGCTTGGTTTATGCTTAAATATATTGGACTCCACTAGATTAGTTTATGGTTAGTGGCTATATTCAGTGGTATTTGATGTCCTAGTACCTAGGTGGTTTATTGGAAAATGAAATAGCAAGGACCGGGACCCCATGAGTTTAAGTTAAAACCCTTACTTCCCGTGTGAGTATGATGTACACTTCCTAGAAGATGGAAAACATCTTGAATTGGTTTAATTTGCTTGCTTATCATTATGTTTTCATTTTGTTTTGATAGCCCATAAGATCTTGTTATATGAAATTGGAAATGCAAGATTTATCCATTCGTATCATTGCTAGTGATCTCATCCATTCGCGTCTTCATTGCTCATCTGAATGGATTTTGTTGGATAGATTCCATGAGTAATTTTTAGGTAACTAATGGAATCAGTTGATAGCCATGGAGATGGAACCTTAAATTTGTGTAAAGAAATTACGAAGGGATTATTTGTTGTGTGTTTTCTTATTTTGGGAATAATCACAGCAGTAATAATTGTATCCGTAGCCACTAGTTAAGTTTTGTTGGTTAGATTGGCATATTTTTCTGTTTTCTAACAAGTAGTAGTACTAGTAGACATCAGAAAACTAAGGTCGGATAGTACTCTAATTTGATGCGTAGTGGCACTGAGCTAGAAATAGGTTGGTCCATTGAACTCCTGTAAGTGGTTTTGGGATACTAGATATAAATCTTAGATTAAGTTTAAAATCTTATTTGTTTATAGTTTAGCTTGAATTCTATACGAGACACCAGTATGATATAACGATTGTGATCGAGTAGTTTTTAGCATTTTCGTCTTTAGTACGTGATTCATAGATGGAAGTTAACAGAACCTTATATCTGTCTTTGTTTGTGGTTTTGATGCTCCCACCAGGAAAATATAGTCTAGTTAAATGTTGAAATTTTGGCTGTATTTCTCGGACTTACAGAATGTATGTAATTTATTGCCTATTAAAATTGTAATCCAAGGTTCAGTTTAAGTTGCTGTTGAGTTTTAGTTGCAGGTACAGGTACGAACATAGATGTTGACATCTTTCCATCTATTGATAACTGCTACAGAAATTGTTGGTGATTCGATGTGTGCAATCCACACTATCCATTTTTATGGATAGTTACAGCCTCTGTAAGCAGTTCATATTATCTAAGAGATAGTTGCTATATATATTTCATACAGTCTGCTTAAGAGATGATTGCTATCTCACTAGGATAGTTCATATCATCTAGCAAGAGATAATTGCTACTAGTTCATATTATCTAAACAAATATATGACGAATTACGGTCGTGCTTGATCCTTTCTAGCAACGGAGAGGGTACGTAGGCAGTCGCTATGCAGTTCAGCACAATTCTACAAGGTTGTTCATATCATCTGAAAATCTTGGTTATTGCTTTGCAGTTCATACCATCTTTTCAGAGATGATTGCAATCTTGGGAAGTATATGTCATTGGAAAGTGGCCAATGATGGCTGGTAACCAAAACTACCTTAATTTTGGCAACTGGCCGTCTGTTAATTTTTGGCAATTGGCCTCTGTTAAGGCAACTGTCCGTCTGTGAATTTTGGGCAATTGGCCCCTGTTAATTTTGGCAATTGGCCATCTGTTATTTCGGCAACTGGCTGACTCTTATTTTCGGCAATTGGCCGTTTCTTATCTTGGCAACTGGCCGACTCTTATATTTTTGGAAATTAGAACTCTTGTGGAATTTTATGAGCATTATGGTATGTGACATATTCTCATAGAATTCTAACCTTGAGACCAATGAGATTTCTGTTCAGAAGGATCTCAAGTTTGTTATTTCGTAAGAAACGATTGTTACCTATTGAGATAGGAATTTTATCAATGGACATAATTTATTTTTACTTGAGTGGCGTTTCAGGGAGTCGGAGCTTGCCAAGCGGGCTGTAACCCGACCCGTTGGGAATGAAATTTTTTTCTGATCCGTCACATTCTTGATCCCACAGAAGTCTTTAAACGAGCGGTCGTAAGATATTTCGCCTAATTAGGGTACTTTCCTCTCCGAATAGACGGCTCCACCAGTAACTACACAACAAGGTAGTTTTGCTGGCTCTTAGGATAGTTTGCTTGAAATGCAAACTTGGGTATTTATAGACCAAGGAAGTTTGGACACCAAGGAATTTCCAAAACCGAAATATTCTTAAGATATGCAATATATTTCCAAATCGGTTTTCATAATTCCTAGAAATGCTCTGTCCAAAAATAACCAAAATCATACTAGAAAATCTCCAATTAATAAATACACATTACCAATTTTTATTTTCCAGAGATATGCATTTTAATTGCTGGTAATTAAAAGCATATAAAATTAACAACCTTAATTAAAAGATTCTGAACTTATTTCGGCCCGGGATCTCCTTGAGTTATTAAGGAATATCTTTGAACAATAAACGATAAGAGCTACTAAACATGTTCAAAGTATGTCGACATCTTATTTCTTTGTAAATCCTTTTTCATATTTACAACCTTAGAGCCGATTATACCACTCTTCCAAACAAGTTTAGAACTGGTTCATCTGATTTCCAAGAACTATGTGATTAATCAAATATCAATACACTAATAATGGGTTTACGGTTCTACCAAACACAAGGATCGGTTCTACCTTAATATGGTTACTGGGATCGGTTACCATATTCTCATGGTATTACTTGTGATCGGTCACACCAGTTACCAGGATCGGTTACACCAATTACCAGGACCGGTTACACCAATTACAAGGATCGATTACACACTTTTTTGTGATCGGTCACACCAATTACTAGGATCGGTTACACCAATTACTAGGATCGGTCACACCAATTACAAATATCGATCATACCATCTTAGGTGATTACTTAGGATCGGTTACACTAATAAAAGTCATACCAATACATAAGTCAGGCATTGTGACTAGTTTTACCAAGATTCATAACAAGTTATGATCGGTTCTACTAACTCACACATATTGGTAATCCAAAGATATGCAATGAATAACAATACCAATAAGCCTAGCGATTTCCCTTTCGATTCATAAAACAAGTTCATGAATGTACTTCCTTTAAACGAATGTAAATATTGTTTCCTATGACGAAATCTTCACCCATACCCATACAGATAATCACAATAGCATTCATACGATTATGTTGATGTCTGATATACGAAGTTCAAAAGATAAGCGTTATACTTTGTATTCCAATTCCTTAACACTATGTCTACTAGAGTATAATCATTCACAGCTTCGCAGTTATGTTTTCAATATAGCACGACTTGAAAGATACGTTGGGAATGAAACAGTTAAAGTCAAAATATTACTAACCTCAAGAGGAAGGATGATGTCGTCGATGTAGCTTGTTACTTCTTCACATTCTTCAAGTCTTCGAGTAATACTTGTATGTCTCATTATCCTAATCTTTCTATCCTAACCTATACGAAGTTGTCTCTAGTACATAATCAAGCGACTCTTAAATTGAGTTTTGATTCACTAAAATATGACAACTAAACTTGACATACCAACGCTTGGTGGGTTCAACCGAGTTATGCTCTAACAATCTCCCCCTTTTTCAATTTTAGTGGAAAAACTTTTACAATCATATGGATAAACAAATTATATAAATTCATTATACATACGCTTGATTCCAAGTTTCAACGGGACAATACCCTGCATATATTCAATCCATAAATGCCGTTGTTGACATTTAAATAACAAAGCTAATACTCCCCCTAAAGGTAAGATAGGTAGATTTTCAATCCGCACATCTTTGTTATTTCCCATTTGTAGTCCAAATAACTACAATCAACATATGATATGTTTCTCCCCCTTAGTCAATGCTTTACTCTTTCGTTAGATATAACGTTTAAGCAAAATTGTCCTTTCATTAGTGATTACAAATCACTTGTTTACTCCATATATTTCTCCCCCTTTTTGTCACAAAATGACAAAGGTACGAGCAAATACCAAAACCGAAAGGATCTTACAATCTAAAAGAATTGTACAACCTATAAGAGTTAAGCACGAAGGTTCCACATACCATTTTAGATAACCAATACCAAAACCGAAACTACAAGTAATTTGGTTTTAATATGTTATCAAGGAAACAATTTCCCGAAGCAATTTTCCCTAATAGTTTAACAAATTGACTAATAAACTTAGTTCCCTTGCTAAACCGATTGCACAAGTACAATCGCTTATTTCGATAAGACAAAAATAAAGATCAGAATTAAATTTATTTTTCTCATCAGGCTCTAATTATTCAGATAATAACTTAGACCTTTCACTTTAGACAAGACAAATACTAGGTTAGTTAACTAATATTTCTTGTCAAGGCATTCAATTAGACTTGAATAACCGAATCCTTTACTTTTGATAAGTCTAACTAAGATCAGAATTAACTTAGTTTCTCTTATCCGGAATCGAATTGGACTAAACAAATGATCCCGTATTTTGTTAAGCCATAAATAATTCATACAAACCAAATAAATCAACTTGCACAATTATTTTTCTTAACCGGAAGCAATTGAAACAAACATAGACATTAAAGCACCGCAATTACACCGAAATTTCGTTAAGCCTAACCAATTGATACCAAACAATAAAGAAAGATAACAATAGTTTTTCTCAACCGGAAACAATTGAATCACACACACACATCCATACACACATAATGGAATAAACATCAATTGTACCGAAAATTTGCTAAGCAAAAGCAAAATATATGCAATAAACTCAAGCTTTTCTTAAACAGGAAAACGATTAACTAACAAATTTGTTACCTCAAGTTCCGCATCCTCTTCTTCCCAGAAAGATATATCATTAAGCGCAAGTTCAAGTTAAAACTTAATCCCGCTAAATCAAAAAACCACACAAACCATAAGGGTTCACACATCATATGAGATCGAATATTAAGGTTAAGAAAACCGAAATCAAACATCCCATAACACATAGCAATAGTATAAAGCATTGAAGCACATGCTATGTAATCGAAAAACTATCACAAGAAAAATTATAAAATAATAATTTTAATCATAAATAATATATAGTTTTATTCAGCAATAGACCTTACACAATAATTGAAAGAAATCAAAAACTGATGTTTATTTTGTTTCTAATAGCGAGTCTTGTAAAGATCGCTTTCAAATACTGGATTCAAATTCTTCTGAGCATTTCCCTTTCCAGTAGAAAGTTTGTTGATCTCAAACAGTTGAGAATGAAGATCAGCAAGTACTTCTTTTGAATCCTTTATCATTTGCTCATGGTGTTTAATGCAACTTTTAATGGTAAGAATCTGTTTCCTTATAGAATCTATGAGATTGCATTGAGAGACATCACGAATTTCGGTCATAACCGATGCATAGAATGCTAAATCATCAAGAGATGATCCTTCTTTTACTGATTTCTCCATTGAAGCAGGCGAGTCTTCTTTCAGACAGGAGGAATATATAAGAATTAGAGAAAATCAAGGGATGATATAATTTGGTTTATGGAAACCAAATATATATTTTTCCCAAAGGTAAAAGATATCGATTAAGAATATTTTACTATGGAACAGATATGTACATACTTCCCAGATTTATGCCTCCCCACATTCAGAATTTTGGGCAACAAGTGAGGACGCATCTTTCAACACAATCAGTGTATGTTGAGGTGAGGATTAAACTCACCATAGCCAATAAAGACATCCTTGGGATGATTTATAAACACGATAGGTTGTGTTTCTTTATGTTCTTTCTTTCTCTTGGTAATGCAAGAGTCTGCAGTTCCTTTTTGAGATCTTATAAACTCATCAGCCTTCAAAAATTTTATACCCTTGCGAAGAGCTTTGATGAACTTGTTTCCATGGAACACTGCAGTGTGATTATCTTCTTCACATAAAGAGTTTAACATATTACCAGAAGATTTACCCTCTGATTCTTTTGGTTTGTCAACCAATTTTTCTTGCTCAGATTTTACCACTTGAGTTTTATCTGACAGGGTTTTCAAAAGTTTTTCAAGTTCTAGACTTAAACTTTGATTTTCCTTGATTCCCCACTCAAGTTTTTCTAAACAGTCCTTTAGGAGTTGATTAGACTCACAAGGTATGTCACTGTTAGATTTGGCAAGAGGTGCATTATAGTTAGGTATTCCTTCATAGGGTTTGTCCTCAGGAATATTATCTAGAGTAGAGATGTATGCCTTGTAGCACTTCTGAGCTTCTCAGCTGGAACACTGCTTTGCCATATGTCCGGTTTTACGGCATTTGAAATATTGGATTTCTTCATTACCCTTTTTATGATAAAAAGATAATATATCAGGATTGGAATTATCTTTCAATAAAGCATCCTTAATCCGTTGTATTAGGAGTACAATTGTTGAGTCAAGCTCATTTTCAACAAGTATTTCATCCTCTTAACAACATTTCTCAGACTTATTTAAACAAAATTCTTTCGAAGATTGACTTGAATTAGCTGAGACATCATAACCAATATTTCGGTTCTTCAGCAGAGTTTCTTTGTCAAAGATCTTTAATTTTCCTACAAGAGAGCTTCGAGAAAGTATAGAAAGATCATTGGCTTCTATTATTGCATGTTTCTTAGACTCGTATCTGGATGGTAACGATCTGAGAATTTTGTATACTATTTCCTTTTCAGGTATAACCCTTCCAAGAGAGAAAGAGGCATTGATAATATCAGAAAGTTTAGAGTTAAACTCCTCGAAGGTATCGTTATCATCCATTTTAAGGTATTCCCATTCATAATAAAGAGATAGAAGTTGTGCTTCTCTTTCGGAATCATTCCCTTTAAATACAGTCTCAAGAATATCCCATGCTTCCTTAGAAGTTTCACATGACAGAACATGATGTAGAATATCATGACTTACTGCATGTATTATGGCATTTAATCCATCAGAGTTCTGCTTTGCAAGAGCCCTTTCTTCATAAGTGTAAAACGCTAAGTGTTTAAGCTCGTTTTCAGAATATTCTTCTTTCGGACGTTGGTATCCGTCTTCGATTAATAGCCAGGTATTAAAATCTCAGGATTGAAGAAAAGCTCTCATAGCATATTTCCAAAATGAGTAATTTTTCTCATAAAATCTTGGTGGTACGTTAACTGAATCATTCATAAGATTCATTTCTTATAGGTTGGATCGCACCAAACACATATTGTTAGATCTTTTCGTGTTTGCCCGCTCTGATACCAATTGAAAAGACGAGGGTACCCAAATATACCTCAATCTAAAACTTTTCCACCTATAAATCCTCTTACCGAAAGTGATTGTCTATGGATTGAGTCGAGATAATACAACGAATTGGTATTCATACTTTGTGTGATCGTCTATGGATATGAGATCGAGACAATACAACAATCAAAGTGTGATTACTTGATAATAGGTTCGGACTTAACCAAACTCTATAGGATCACTATCAAATAATACGGAGTTAACGTTTGTGTAATTTACTTTAAATTATAAAAATAATTATAATTGCGGAAAACAAAAGTAAATGACACAACAAGATTTTGTTAACGAGGAAACCGCAAATGCAGAAAACCCCCGGGACCTAGTCAAGAATTGAATACTCTCAGAATTAAGTCGTTATACAAAATCACACCAACTTCGTATAGCTGAGACCAAGCAACTAAACCTATAGTTCACCTAGTTTCTTCAGTATCCCTGCGCTTCCGACATTCAATAAGTGCACGCACTGGAATAATTCCTTTGGTTCGTATTCCAAACAGTAAAGGAACAACAAATCTGTTCGGTAACAACTCTATTCAATTTCAGTGATATGAGTTTGAAAAGACGAGGGTACCCAAATATACCTCAATCTAAAAAAAATCCACCTATAAGTCCTTTCTCCGAAAGTGATTGTCTATGGACTGAGTCGAGACAATACAACTAATCGGTTCACACTTCGTGTGATCGTCTATGGATACGAGATCGGGACAATACAACAACGAAGTATGATTACTTGATAATAGGTTCGGACTTAACCAAACACTATAAGATTGCTATCAAGTAATTAGGAGTTAACGTTTGTGTATTTTACTTCTAATTATAATAAATCAATTATAATTACGGAAATAGAAAAGTATAAGACACATCAAGATTTTGTTAACGAGGAAACCGCAAATGCAAATGAAAAAAAAACGGGACCCTGTCCAGAATTGAATACTCTCAGAATTAAGCCGCTATACAAAATCTAAACCAACTTCGTATAGTTGAGACCAAGCAACTAAACCTATAGTTCACCTAGTTTCCTCAGTATCCCTGCACCTCCAACTTGTAATAAGTCACGCACTTGGAACAATTCATTTGGTTCGTATTCCAAACAGTAAAGGAACAACAAATCTGTTGGGTAACAACTCTTTTCAAACAACGTGATATGAGTTTGACAAAAGGCTCTTCTGTTTATCCCAATAAACTCCTTTGTCGGGTTCTTAGATCAATCTATTAACCAACTACCAAAGTAATTGTTTAGACTATGCAATCAATACTATAAATCACAAAGAAATGTATTGATGCCGATCTACACAACTAATCAATCCAATCTATCAAAAGATAAACCGATTATAGTTGGATCCCCATCCGATCAAGTTTTGTGCACACCAAAGATTATGAACTAAAATAAGAAATCTTCTTTGTCTTCAAATATTTTTAGATCTTCAATAAACACACACCACAACTTGAATCTCTTGTGATCAATCACACACAGAACGGAGTCTGTTAACAATGGATTATCACAAGATGTCTTTAAATCTACAAACAGTTCTAAAGATCCCGTCGACACTTCGATCTAGTTTGAGTGAATCTTATATCAGAAGAGAAGATTCTCAAGAATAAACAAACTAGGTGCAATCAAAGTTCAACAACCGTTAGTCAATCAAATCAAATCGAAAACTAATAATACTGCAATTATCTAGTTTTCCACCAACGGTACTTGTAGAGCTTCTTGGTCCCACAAAAGTCTTTAAATGAGCGGTCGTAAGATATTTCGCCTAATTAGGGTACTTTCCTCTCCGAATAGACGGCTCCACTAGTAACAACACAACAAGGTAGTTTTGCTGGCTCTTAAGATAGTTTGCTTGAAATGCAAACTTGGGTATTTATAGACCAAGGAAGTTTGGACACCAAGGAATTTCCAAAACCGAAATATTCTTAAGATATGCAATATATTTCCAAATCGGTTTTCATAATTCCTAGAAATGCTCTGTCCAAAAATAACCAAAATCCTACTAGAAAATCTCTAATTAGTAAATGCACATTACCAATTTTTATTTTCCAGAGATATGCATTTTAATTGCAGGTAATTAAAAGCATATAAAATTAACAACCTTAATTAAAAGATTCTGAACTTATTTCGGCCCGGGATCTCCTTGAGTTATTAAGGAATATCTTTGAACAATAAAAGATAAGTGTTACTGAACATGTTCAAAGTATGTCGACATCTTATTTCTTTGTAAATCCTTTTTCATATTTACAATCTTGGAACCGATTATACCACTCTTCCAAACAAGTTTAGAACTGGTTCATCTGATTTCCAAGAACTATGTGATTAATCAAATATCTATACACTAATAATGGGTTTACGGTTCTACCAAACGCAAGGATCGGTTCTACCTTAATATGGTTACTGGGACCGGTTACATCAGTTACCAGGATCGGTTACATCAATTACCAGGACCGGTTACCATATTCTCATGGTATTACTTGTGATCGGTCACACCAGTTACCAGGATCGGTTACACTAATTACCAGGACCGGTTACACCAATTACAAGGATCAATTACACACTTTTTTGTGATCGGTCACACCAATTACTAGGATCGGTTACACCAATTACTAGGATCGGTCACACCAATTACAAATATCGATCATACCATCTTAGGTGATTACTTAGGATCGGTTACACTAATAAAAGTCATACCAATACATAAGTCAGGCATTGTGACTAGTTTTACCAAGATTCATAACAAGTTATGACCGGTTCTACTAACTCACACATATTGGTAATCCAAAGATATGCAATGAATAACAATACCAATAAGCCTAGCGATTTCCCTTTCGATTCATAAAACAAGTTCATGAATGTACTTCCTTTAAACGAATGTAAATATTGTTTCCTATGACGAAATCTTCACCCATACCCATACAGATAATCACAATAGCATTCATACGATTATGTCGATGTCTGATATACGAAGTTCAAAAGATATAATTGTTATACTTCGTATTCCAATTCCTTAACACTATGTCTACTAGAGTATAATCATTCACAGCTTCGCAGTTATGTTTTCAATATAGCACGACTTGAAAGATACGTTGGGAATGAAACAGTTAAAGTCAAAATATTACTAACCTCAAGAGGAAGGATGATGTCGTCGATGTAGCTTGTTACTTCTTCACATTCTTTAAGTCTTCGAGTAATACTTGTATGTCTCATTATCCTAATCTTTCTAGCCTAACCTATACGAAGTTGTCTCTAGTACATAATCAAGCGACCCTTAAATTGAGTTTTGATTCACTAAAATATGACAACCAAACTTAACATATCAACGCTTGGTGGGTTCAACCGAGCTATTCTCTAAAAATAACCTCAGTATTTCATTCAAACATCAAGGTGAGACTATTACTTTAACTGGAGAAAAAATTCTTTCTCTATTATGATGATGAGTAGTCAAGCCGTTAAAGATTTTTTCAAGAAAAACACTCATGGGCTGTTGGGTCATTTATTCTATGTCACCCCTACCACTATTGTCCAACCCATCCCTCCTGAAATTTCTCAGTTGTTACAATCTTATGAGGATGTTTTTCAAAAGCCAACTGAATTTCCACAAACCAGAATCTTGGATCATACCATTCCCCTTAAGACACATTCTGTCCCTCCAAACCAAAGAGCCTATAAATGTCCTTATACCCAAAAAACTGTGGTTGAACAATTAGTGAGGAATATGCTTGACACGGGAATTATTCAACCAAGTCATAGTCCATTTGCATCTGCAATTCTCGTGGTTAAGAAGAAGGATGAATACTGGAGATTTTGTGTACATTACAGGAAATTGAACAACGTCACCATTAAGGACAAATTTCCTATTCCTATTATTGATGAATTGCTGGATGAATTATATGGGTCTGGTGTCTTTACCAAAATTGATCTGAGATCAGGCTATCACCAAATTTTGGTTCATCCTTCTGATATATTTAAAACATCTTTTAGAACCCATCATGGGCACTATGAATTCAAAGTAATGTCATTTGGACTTACTAATGCTCCAGCAACATTTCAAGCCTTGATAAATGAATTATTTCAACCTTATCTTCGTAAGTTCATTTTGGTGTTCTTTGATGATATTTTGGTTTACAGTCCAGATTTGTCTACTCATGTTCAACACCTGGAAATCACTCTACAGTTACTTCGATAGCATAAACTCTTTGCTAGGTTTTCTAAATGTTGTTTTGCACAAACTGAACTAGAGTATCTGGGTCACATTGTTACTGCTAATGGGGTTTCTGCGGATCCAACTAAAGTTGCTAGCATGACTTCATAGCCTAAGCCAACCACTCTAAAGGATTTGAGAGGATTCTTGGGACTCATTTGGTATTACAGGAAATTTGTGCAACATTATGGGTCCATTAGCAAACCTTTGGCAGATTTACTAAAGAAAAATTCCTTCTCCTGGACTCCAGCAGCAACTCAAGCTTTCCTTCATCTCAAAGATGCAATGGTCAGTGCCCCTGTTTTAACTTTACCAAATTTTTACAAACAATTTATACTAGAGACTGATGCTAGTGGAGTGGGTATTGGTGGGCAGAGCTATCTGTTATTTCAGTAAACCTCTAGGTCCTAAAGCACTGACTTTATCTACCTATGAAAAAGAATTACTAGCAATAGTCCAAGCTGTGAAAAAGTGGAGGTATTATTTACATGGTCACAAATTTGTCATTCAAACTGACCACCAAAGCATTAAACGTTTTCTGTATCAGAAGCTTACTACTACTCTCCAACAAAAATGGGTAATGAAATTGTTAGGATTTGATTGTGAGATCAAGTATAAAAGTGGTGTAGAAAATAAGGTGGCAAATGATCTTTCCAGGAGGGGACATGACATAGTTGTTTGCTCTATGGTTACTATTACTACACCCAAGCGTGCTCAAGATTTGATTCTTAGTTACACTGATGACTCTAAGGCTCAGAGTTTAATTCCTCAACTTCTACTAGACTCCAGTGCAGTGCAGGATTTTACTTATCAGGAAGGACTTATGAGGTACAGAAACAGACTCTATGTTGGCACTGCTAATGACATGAGACATGCTATTCTTGCTTCTATTCATTCCTCAGTTATGGGTGGGCACTCTGGCATTCAAGAAACTCATATTAGAGCTAAGACTTACTTTTATTGGCCTAGCATGAAGAAAGAAGTTCTCTTATTTTTCATCAATTGTGATGTTTATCAGAGGAACAAACACTCTCACACATTTCCAGCATGATTGCTACAGCCTTTACTAGTCCCTAATCAAGCTTGGCAACATATTTCCATGGATTTCATTGACGGACTTCCTTTGAGTGAAATAAAAGATGTTATCTTAGTAGTGGTGGATACTGGATAGTTTGACCAAGTACAATCATTGCATAGGCCTTTCCCATCCATACACTGATGCCTCAGTTGCTAAGGTGTTTTTGAATAACATTTTCAAGTTACATGGGTTGCCAGCTTCTATTGTGTCTGATGGGGATAGAGTCTTCACCAACAATTTTTGATAAAATTTATTCACATGTTTGGGTACAAGTCTTAATATGAGCACAACCTATCACCCTCAAACAGATGGACAGACTGAGAGGGTGAACTCTTTTTTAAAAACTTACCTTGGATGCATGACTAGTCAGCATCCCAAGAAGTGGCATTACTGGTTTCCTTTAACATAATGGTGGTATAATACAAGTTACCATACCAGCTTAAAAATGACCCCATTCAAGGCATTGTATGGTTATAACCCTTATCATTTAGCTTTTCCCTATGTTATCACTACTTCAGTTGTTATTGTTGTTAAAACCTACTTAAAGCGGAGAGATGTTGTGTTGGAGATTCTCAAATAGAATTTGTCCAAAGCTCAGGAAAGAATGAAATTATATGCTGACAAGAAAAGGATTGATAGATAATTTGAGATAGGGAACTTGGTTTACTTGAAACTGCATCCTTACAGACAGGTCTTCATTGCTATGAAAAGAAACTTTAAACTATCTGCCAAATATTATGGGTCATTCAAGGTGTTACAGAAGATTGGTAAAGTGGCTTTTAGAATTGCACTTCCTCTAGAGGCTAGGATTCATCATGTTTTCCATGTTTCTCAGTTGAAGCTAAAGATTGGTCAGTCTCAAGCTCATTCTCCAACCCTTCCTGTAGCAGATCATGAAGGCCAAGTGGTGGTGGTCCCTTATTCTCAATTGGACTCCAAAGTTATTACCAGAGATCCAGCAGGTACTAATTCATTGGACCAACTCTTCTCCAGAAAAATGCCACTTGGGAAGACTTGTCCACCATTAGAGCTCACTTTCCAGAATTTTCATCCTTGAGGACAAGGATGTCAGGAAGGAGAGGGTAATGTCATACACCTCTGGGTGCCCTATCCTTTATATCTTGTTATACCTTATTAATTCTTGTATCCGCCTTAATATTAAGTGACCGTTAATTATCATTACGACCGTCTTAGATTTTGTTATTTTGATTGGTTGTCCGTCTCCTCCACGTGTACCATGTTCAGTGGTGGGATTGGATCTCAAGTTGTATTTAATGTTTCTATTCGCTTGTAGGAAGAACATTGAATATTGATAATTAAAACCCTGAGGCTGATTCAATTGAATCAGAGTTACTATCTTCTTCCGATTGATGTTATAATTGTACTAGGTATAGTACATAGTACCCCCACTCACAAAGAGAAAACACAGTGAACACAACATGACTGATTTTGTTCATCTTTTGTAAGAATACGGGAATACCAAACAATGACACCTAAGCTACCAGAATAGTAAAAATAGAAAAAGACTTCAAAGAAAGGACTTATAGTAAACTGTATAAAAAATTAAGTAAAACATCAAACTCTTTTACTCAAATAACTTTAGGTATTTGATACGTCGTATCCTCAATCTAGTTTTTCTGTTGATTCCATCACTTGGGAGTCTGGTATCGTCTCTAGATTCAGTTATGAAAGGTTGTGAGCCACCATTGAATAATTTCATTAGTTACTGAAAAGACGAGGGTACTCAAATACATCACAATCTTTTTGTTTCAACCTATAAGTCTGATACCAAGCGTAATCGTCTATGGATAAAGTTGAGACAATGCGACTACTTGATATTCACTTGATAATAGTTACGGTCTGAAACCGATTTACTATAAGATCAATATCAAGTGATTAGGAATTAACATACAAGTGCAATTTACTTTAATTATAATAAAATAATTATAATGCGGAAAAGTAAAGTAAATGGCACAACAAGATTTTGTTAACGAGGAAACTGCAAAGGCAGAAAACCCTCGGGACCTAGTCCAGTTTTGAATGCTCTCAAAATTAAGCCGCTATACAAAATCTAATACCAACTTCGTATAGTTGAGACCAAGCAGACTACCCCTAGCTACTTAGTTCCCTCGGTATCCCTGCGCCTTCGACTTCTAGAGTCACGCACGTGAATAACAAGTCCTTTGGATCGTATTCCAAATAGCAAAGGAATAATATGTTTGGTAACCACTCTAATCAATCTTGCTAAAGATAAGATGAGTCGTTGACAAAGGCTCTTATGTTTAATCTAATAAACTCCCTTGTCTGGTTAGATCAATCTATCCAATAACTACCGAAATAGTCAAGTCGAGATTTGCAATCAATCGATATAGATCTCAGAGATAAAACTATAAAGTGATGTCGATCTCACACAACTAATCAATCAGATTTATCAAAGATAAATTGATTCTAGTTGGATCCCAGTCGATAAAGGTTTGTGCACTAAATCCACAAGATACGAAAACTAATAAGAATTCTTCTTCGTCTTCAAATCTTCTATTGTCTTCAATCACCTGCACAACACCACTCGAATCTATTGTGATCAATCACGCACAGAATGGAGTCTGTTAACAATGGATTATCACAAGATGTCTTTTGATCTAACAACAGTTCTAAAGATCCCGTCGATACTTTGATCTAGTCTGAGTAAATCTTATATCAGAAGAGAAGATTCTCAAGAATAAACAAACTAGGTGCAATCAAAGTTTCAACAACCGTTAGTCAATCAAATCAAATCGAAAACTAATAACTCTGCAATTATCTAGTTTCCCACCAACGGTACTCGTAGAGCTTCTTGATCCCACATAAATCTTTAAACGAGCGGTCGTAAGAGATTTCACCTAATTAGGATACTTTCCTCTCCGATTAGACGGGTCCACCAGATACAACAAGAAATGAAGTTTGCCTGGCTCTTAGGATAGTTTGCTAGAAATACAAACTTAGATATTTATAAACCAAGGATGTTTGGACACCAAGGAATTTCCAAAACAAAAAATATACTCAAGATATGCGATGAATGCCCAGGTTTTCCTAATTCCAGTAAATGTTTGTCCAATATTTCTGAAATCTCTCATTGAAAATATCTAATTAGTAAATGCACATTACTAATTTTTATTCTCTAGAGCTATGCATCAATTGTTGGTAATTAAAGCATATAAAACCAAAAACCTTAATTAAGAGAGGGTTTTGTTAACTTGTATCCCAGGATGCATGTTAAGGATGATTTAAATAGTCTTTCCTTGCATTGAGTTTCACAATTCTACTTGGGAATCTACATTTTGTTGGAAAAGTGATTTGATTATACCTATAAGGTGTCATTTCCTATTTTACCCCTCAGATATCTATCTCTTGGTTAAAAGGAGGATTATATTAAATTATTTAAGGAAGAACATTAAACATGTGCCCATTTATTGTTCACATGATCACCTTAAGTACCAAGGAATATCTTTGAACAATAAATGATAAGAGTTACTGCTCGTGTTCAAAGTATGTTGACATCTTTACACTGCAAATCCTTATTCCATATCTACATGGGTTTGCATCTTAGAATCGGTTCTACCGGACTTCCAAGACTACTATGTGATCGGTCATACCAAGTCACAATGGTTAGTTGTGATCGGTCCTACCAAGTCACATACATGGGTTTAGATCGATTATACCAATCACTAGGATCGGTTCTACCTAAACATGGTACCTAGTTGTGATCGGTCACACCAGTCACTAGGATCGGTCATACCAATTACAAGGATCGGTTCCATCTACACATAGTATCTACTTGTGATCGGTCATACCAGTCACTAGGATCGGTCATACCAATTACAGGGATCGGTCACACAACTCTTGTGATCGGTCACACCAATTACCAGAATCGGTGACACCAATTACAAGGATCGATCATACCATCTCATGGTGATTACTTAGGATCGGTTACACCAATTACCAGGACATGTCATATCAAATCATATGTCTACGTATTGCGATCGTTTATACCAAGATACATAACTTGAGTTAAGATCGGTTCTACCAACTCACACATATTGGTCATCCAAAAAATATACAATGAATAGCCGGACCAATAAACCTATTGATTTCCCTTTCGATTCATGAACACAAGTTCATGAATATACTTCCTTTAAACAAATGTAAAACATCTTTTCTTAAGATGAAATCTTCACTATTAACCCATACACATAATCATAAAACTATATACAAGATTATGTCGATGTCATATCTACGAAGTTCAAAAGATTAGCGTTATACTTCGTAATACTAGATGACCGCTGCCACGGTGTGACGGCCGACCGAAAAAAATGACGCCAAATTAATTTTTGTTATACTAGATGACCGCTGCAACGGTGAGACGGCCGATCGAAAAAATTGACGCCAAACTAAATTTTGTTATGCTAGATGACCGTTGCCCCGTGGAGGCCGACAGAAAAGTTGAATGGGTGGACTAATTCAACGTGTTTTCTGCCAAAATTGGTATGCCATTACTCATAAGATATTTGATGTGGCATTTTTTTTTGTTCCACGTGTCGAAGAAAATGGATGCATGAGATGCAGATGTAAACTTACTAAAGGGTAGTACAGTAATTCACATTAATTATATATAAATAAAAAAAACAAAATAAACCTAACCTTGACTTCATCCTGGCCTTTCTCTACCACTTAAAAAAAACCCATAACATGATGGATAAACAGAATCAGAAGATGGATTTTTTGCTTAATGTAGGCAAAAATGAAGATAATAAGTTTGGGTGGTTGATAAAGAGTACTTAAAGAGAGGGTGGTTAAATTGAAGACAAAAAGTTTCATGTATATCTGATTCAAGTAAGTTTGGGTTATTGATTTTTGGTTTTCTATCTTTTCTTACTTGCTAGCTAGTATAAGAGGATCCATTTTTATTTTATATTTTGAGAATGGATGGTTTGAGTCACTGTTTTGCAAACGAGTGGTCCTTGAAGAGTGGCAGTAGAAGTATGGAAGCTCCATCTCAGTTTATAAGGCAGCTTCCTTTGTGAGTTACTCTCGGGGGATTGAAAATCATGGTTTTTGTCCCAGTCCTTTGGTAAGTGTTTAACGCAAC
Source organism: Papaver atlanticum (assembly GCA_023531105.1). Classification (NCBI taxonomy): domain Eukaryota; kingdom Viridiplantae; phylum Streptophyta; class Magnoliopsida; order Ranunculales; family Papaveraceae; genus Papaver; species Papaver atlanticum. Next base: position 4,599,798 of record JAJJMB010008592.1, on the reverse strand, counting down.
ATCCCTAGCAGTTCGTGTACTGAATCCGGGAGAGCCATTTATAGACTTTGAGTTCCACGTCTACGCCGAGCTTAATTCACCCATGCTGAAATTTAGGGAGAACATTGCACATCTCTTTAAAGTTGTTGTTTTCGACATTGCAATCAATGGCAATGTGATCCTCAACCATCGCCCGTTGATGGATTATGATGAATTCCCTCTAGGGATTGCTATATTTACTTTCCCTCATATGGGGTTAGAAACACCAGTAATAATGGATTTGGAAGGGGATGTCTATTTCTCTCCATTGCTTGATATTTGATTGGACGATGGTGGAGAGCGATGAGTGACTTTTTGACTTGTTAAGACTTTATGATTCCCTCTTTTTAGTAGTTGTGGAACTTTTTTTGTGGCAAGTTTGTTCTTTACTCTTTTTCTTGGAGTTGTGATATAGGGAAAATAATCGTTTGGTCCTTTTTTAGGTGGTCCCATGTTTGTTTGGTCCTTTGTGAAAACGCCTTTACTGTTTGGTCCATAATTATTTAAAAATATTAAATGGTTCAAAGTACCCTTCCGTGTTAATTTCAACTTATTTTTTGTAGCAGTTCATTCGTCAAAATGAGCTCCTGTTAATTTCTACTTAATTTTTCAGAAATCCTATATAAACCAGAGTTCATTCCAGAAATGAACTCCTGATAAAAACATATAAACCAGAGTTCATTCCAGAATTGAACTCCTGATAAAAACCTATATAAACTAGAGTTCATTCCAGAAATGAACTCCTGATAAAAACCTAAAAAATCATAGTTCATTCCAGAAATGAACTCCTGATAAAAACATAGAATTGAGTTCATTCTTTAAGATGAAGACCTAATTAATAATTCAAGATCTAAAAACAGAGTTCATTCTTTACATGAACACACGAAGAAAAAAAACATAAAAATCAGAGTTCATCTTCATCAAACACGAGTTCATTCTGTCTGATGAACTCCGGAGTTCATTATGTTCGATGAACTTCATCTTCATCATCCTCAATAGCAGCGGAACTTCATCTTCATCTTCAACAAAGTTCATCACCAACACGAGCAGCAAAAACATCATCTTCATCTTCAACACGAGCAGCAAAACAGAGATCTCCATCTTCAACACGAGCAGCAAAACATCAAAAATCAAGAATCTTCAACAAAGTTCATCACCAACACGGGCAACAAACATCATCTTTCATCTTCATATTCAACACGAGCAGTAAACATCAAACAAGAAGAAAAAAGATGAACAAATCAAACAAGAAGATTTCAGAAATCAAACACAGATCCGAAACTTAAATCAATCAGATCTGAAACACGAGTTTATCTCAACACCAAGACGAACAGCAAACAGAGTTCTTCTTCATCTTCAACAGCAAGACGAACAGCAGCAGATCGAACTCATCTTTGTCTTCATCTTCATCTTGAAAACAGCAGAAGCAGTTCATTTGTTTGATGAACTTCATCTTCATCTTCAAAACAACAGCATCAGTTCTTGATTACATCTTTAACAGCAGCAGCAGATCTTTATCTTCTTCATCTTCTTCATCATCTTAAAAGAACACCAGCAACAGTTTGTTATTCATCGTCTTCATCATTCAATCGTCGAGATTATTACAAATCAATCTTCAAATCTCTGTAAATCAATCTTCAAATCTTCTCCGTCGTCTTCATCAGCTGAGAAAAAAAACACCTAGAAATCGTAGCAGCAGGAAGAAAAGAGAAGAAACCGAGAGGAGAGAGAATGTAGATCTGAGAAATGATTTCTCTCTCTTACCAATTGACTATATATATGGTCCTAATCTAAAAGGGTATTTCTGTCACCCCACAATGACAATTACATCATCCATGACATCACCCTAGGACCAAACCATTATTTCTAGGACCAAACTATAATTTATTTTACCAAAAAGGACCAAACATACAGTTGACTCAGTCAACTGGACCAAACTCATCCTAATATATTATTTCTAGGACCTATTGGTATTTCCTACTATTGGAATTTTGTTTGTCTCATGGGGTGTAAATGTTCATGTGACTACCAACGTCGATAATATATTAGTAACACAATGAATACGCTAAAATTAGAAGAAAATATTCGGGAGACAATTAATGCCTTTATGTATCATCTTTATTTCGTCATCCAACGACCAATCTAAGCTTGTCAAATCTTGTAAATTTAGCCTCTGTTAACATTTCCATAATTAAATATTTGTTTATATTGTTTTGAACGATTCTCAAACCATTGACTTTTTAAAGCAGGGAGGCTATAACCTATATCAGAAAGGGAAAATAATCATTTGGTCATTTTTTAGGTGGTTCCAAATTAGTTTGGTCCACCAACAAAAAAGGAGTTCTGTCTGGTCCTTATTTATTCAAAAATATTAAAGTTCCAAAGTACCACTTCTCTCTCTTATTTTCTTTACTCCTCACGTGATTCTCTTTTTTTGTTTTCTCTTTTCTTTATTTTCTCTTTGTTCTTATAACATTAATAGATAAAAACTTAAAAATTAAATATCTCTCAAAATATAAGTCAAAAATTAATAAATTTTATATATTCGGAAAGGTCTCGACGAGATCTACACAATGAGTACTCATTATACTATGTTTCGGAATTTTATTTTTTTCGGTATAATAGTAGTTCATATCCGAGAATGAGCACTATTTTAGAACATGGTAATTTATTCTAGTTCTGGCAGTTCATTTTGTAGAATGAACTCGTATATACTAGCAATTTATTTGTAGAATAAACTCATAATAATAGTTCAATTTGAAGAATGAAGTGGCAATGGTAGTTCATTATTATAGTTCATATTGTAGAATGAACTCGTGATAGATGTTTTTATTTTCGAATGAACTCATAATGGTTGTTCATATTGTAGGATTGATAAGTCATGTTGTAAAATGAACTCATAATGATAATTAAGAATAGTAGTACATATTGTAGAATGAACTCATAATAGTTGTTCATTATGGTAGTTCATATTATAAAATGAACTCGTAAATGGTAGTTCATTTTGTAGAATGAACCCGTGATAGGTGTTCATATTGTTGAATGAACTTGTAATAATAGTTCATTATACCAGTTCATTTTGTAGAATGAAGTCGTATGGTAGTTCATTTTGTAGAATGAACTCGTATGTTGCTTAAAAAAAGGAAAAAAAACTCGTATGCTATTTAATCCTAAGAATTCACTTTTTAAATTGAACTAACTAGCATGATAGTTCATTAAAGTAGTTCATTTTGTAGAATGAACTCATATAATAGTTCATTTTATAGCAAAAAAATAAGGTAAAAATTAAAAGCTCCGAAATATAGCGACAATGGTACTCGTTGGAAAGCTTTCGTCGACGGCTTTCCGAAGATATAAAATTTATCATTTTTGGACATATGGTTCAAAAGATATTTAAGTTTTAAGTTTTTATTTATTTATTTTTATTAAGAGAGAGAAAAAGTGAAGAAAAGGGTATTTCTGCCACTATTAAAGAACTGATGACATCATCTCGTATGGGTATTGTCCATCGTAGGACCAAACAATAATTTTTAGGACCAAACAACAATATTTTTTTTTTTAAAGAACCAAATAGACAGTTAACCGGGTCAACTGGACCAAATTAACTCTAATATATTATTATGACCATATGGTATTTCCTACTATAAAAAAAAAGTGAAGTGTAAACTTACATAGATTAAATATTTTTTCCCATAATGATTGTCCACGGCATGTTCCATCAATATACCCTTTTTCCATAATGGTTTGGATGGTAGTCCCGGGTAATCTAAGAAATTGAATAATCCATAGAGATAAAGAAGTTCCATCAGTCCATTATCATTAACTGTCGCTTTCAACACTTCTATTAGCAGTAAAATGAAATATATAAAACTACGTTTTATCATGGAATTATAAAATGGAATGAAAATTCCTTTCTTTTCATCTACTTTGTGGAAGCCGAATAAAACCGCCTTTCGAATACATCTTGTAGCCAACAAATGGCCTTTCCAATTTCTTTTCCTTCATTCTCTTCATCCAATCCATGATTTCCTTTCTACAATATTCTCTTCTCTCATCCATGTCTTCTTTTTCCTTCTCCTGTAATATCTCATTTTCATTGTCTCTAATTTGTCGAGGTAAACTCACACCCTAGCTATCCTAAACTGATTTTTCTTTAAAGCAATAAATTGCTTTCCGAAACCCATCAAACATTTATGGTTCTGATAAATGGAAAACAATTAGTAAACAAACTGTTTAAATACCTTTCACAAAGATTAACTGTGAACTCCATTTCATCCGGGACGGTTTTGAGAATCCCTTGCCCGGAAGCAAAAAAAAAAGAACTTCCCTCATCATTTATTTAGTTTTGCACAAACTTTAACAATTATAATTTGAGGGAAGCTTAACCATATTATAAACTTTTAGTTCCTTTTTCCATATTAATATTTGGGAAAATTGGGAATATGTCCCATTTTCACTAATTCGTTTGGGGATCTATCCCATGACGAAAAATGAAAAAGCGGGGATCTAACAAACACACCCAATATTTCGCTTAGCAATCTGTATGGACAAACTCCAATATACTTTCAAGAGAATCAACTAGATAGTCAGACTCAGTCTCAAGAAAAGTATATCCAAGAGTTGTATCTCAATTTCTCAATTCAATCTGCAATCAAACAAATAGAAATTTGCGAGCCCGATTGAATATAAGAGAAATAACTTGAACGGTACCAAAAACCAATGTTCAAGGATCAAACAATTTCAATCAAAAACCAAAGGTTGGATTTACCAATTGATCGATTCAACGCACAACCTGTGATATTTCAATTATATAACAAAATATAATGCGGAGAAGAAATAACACAGACAACAGAAGTTTTGTTAACGAGGAAACCGCAAATGCAGAAAAACCTCGGGACCTAGTCCAGATTTGAACACCACACTGTATTAAGCCGCTACAGACACTAGCCTACTACCAAGCTAACTTCGGACTGGAATGTAGTTGAGCCCTAATCAATCTCACACTGATCAAGGTACAGTTGCGTTCCTTACGCCTCTTGAACCACGCCGGATTCTGCGCACTTGATTCCCTCAGCTGATCTCACCCACAACTAAGAGTTGCTATGACCCAAAGTCGAAGACTTGATAAACAAATTTGTCTCACATAGAAATGTCTATTGTATAGATAAATGTGTCTCCCACAGATAAACCTATGAGTTTTGTTCCGTCTTTTGATAAATCAAGGTGAACAGGAACCAATTGATAAACCGGACTTATATTCCCGAAGAACAGCCTAGTATTATCAATCACCTCACAATAATCTTAATCGATTAACGAAACAAGATATTGTTGAATCACAAACGATGAGACAAGATGTTTGTGACTACTTTTCAATCTTGCCTATCGGAGAATAAATCTCGAGCAAATCTTAAAGAAGATAGTACTCAATCATGATAGAAAACAGCAAGATCAGAACACGCAACTACAGAGAAATAGTTGGGTCTGGCTTCACAATCCCAATGAAGTCTTATACAACTAGTATCACACAGGAGGTGTGGGGATTAGGTTTCCCAGTTGCTAGAGTTCTCCTTTATATAGTCTTCAAATCAGGGTTTGCAATCAATGTTACCTTGGTAACAAAGCATTCAATATTCACCGATAGATCGAACTTAGCTTGTTATACTCAAATGAAATGTACCATCATTTAGATAAAGGTAACCGTACCTAAACGTGTACACTTAGTTGGTTCAACAATAGTTAACCAATGGTTAGCCATATGAGCACTTTCATATCAACCTTATTCATCTCAATAATATAAATTTTATTAAACAAAAGAGTTTTTACAAAAAACCAAATTGGAACAAAAAGAAAACAAAAAAGGTACAAAATGAAGACAAAAACATCAACTAGTAAACTCCATTTAGGATGTCTACCTCATTCAACAAAATTCATAGTAAGGCTGATTTTCATTCTCCAGATTGTGTAGAAAGGCTGGTTTTTGTGTGAAGATAATAGATTCCCCCCTTGCCATGCTTGCACCTTTTTTTGCCATCGAATTTGCAGAGAAGTTCACTTCCCTGAAACTGTGAACAAAGTCCCATTGCTGTAGATGTGTAATAATTTTTCTCCACCTTGTAATTGCAAACCAAGGCACCTGACCTGTGGTGAATGCTTTTATTACTGCTTTTGAGTCTATTCTGAAGATGACATTCAATTTTCCATTTTTCACAGCCCATTCCCCTGCACATAACAAAGCCATCACCTCTGCATAATAGTTAGTTGCTATTCCCAGGCCACCTGATATTGCCACTATGCATTCACCTCCTGAATTTCTCCCAACAATTCCATATCCTGAATTACCAGGATTTCCCCTTGAAGCCCCATCACAGCATAGAAGAATTTGATTATTTACTGGTAACAAGAAAAAGATTTCTTGAATTCTTGTGGTGTTTGTTCTTCTACAGCTTAGATTAAAATGTTTCAATACCTGCAAATCATATGTTGAATTCTTCATCTTGCCTTTCATTCTTACTTCATTTTCAGCAGTGAGCTTAAGAATTCTAGTTTTGAGAATTAGTTCATTGAATAGTTCATTATTATATACACATTTATTTCTCAAAAACCAAAGTTCTTTCAGAGTAATGAAAGCAGAGGTCATCCAAATTTCCTTCACTGCTTGGCTTTGTTTACTGGCAAACATGAAGATCTCATCAAATGATCTTGGGTTTTTAAAACAGAACATGTCACCAAGCCATTTCCACACGATTTCACTGTATTTACAGTTCCACAATATATGATCTAAGTTTTCTTCAGAATTTTTACAAAAGGAGCATCTAGATGCAAGACTGGAGCTTATTTTCTTCATATTTTCATCAGTAGGGCAAATATTTCTTTTCAGCTTCCAAACATTACTGGCTATAGATGGATGAATTGAGTGAGACCATACCTTTTTAGTCCACTGAAGTTTTGGCTGTTTCTTCCTGATACTCTCCACTGCTAAAGCCACTGTAAATTCTCCAGTTAGATTAGCACTCCAAATTCTTCTATCTTTTTGATTATCAGCAACAGGGAGTTCATTAATATCAACCATCTCTAACATTTCTGTAGGAATAACCCAGTCACCATCTAACAGAATGTCAGATACTTTCATATCTGGGAATAGCTTCAAGAATTCATTTTCGGGGTACAATTCTATCAAAGCTTTTTCTTTAATCCATTTATCTTTCCAAATTGAAATACTCTTCCCATCCCCCACCATACATCTAGAATGCTGTAGTACATCATTTGCCACTCATTGTAAACCTGGCCATATAGAGGATTTTTTATAGTATTTAATCCATGTACCATTTTTATCTTGATACTTAGCTTAAAAATACCTTGACATCTCATCTTCTCCCTTTAGAATTTTCCAATAAAGCTTCATTAGCAGGGCTTTTTTAAGAATTTCCAACCTTCTCAAACCTAGACCACCTTCATCCAATGGAGTACAAACTGAATCCCATTTTAAAGTTATCACCTTTCTAGTAGAAGAATCACCAGTCCAAAGAAATTTTCTGATGATTCTTTCACATTCTTTTATTATTGTTTTAGGCCACTTATAAACTGTCGTTGTATAAACGGGAAAACTGCAAAGTACAAATTTTACTAAAATCAATCTTTCTTGGAATGAGAGTAATCTACCTTTCCATCCAGCCAAACATTCTTGCATCATCTCCACTATGCTCCATAATTGAACAGATTTTACTCTCCCTGGTTCCAGTATGACTCCCAAATATTTGTCAGGGAATGTTGATAGAGGCATATTACACAATTCTGCTATTTGGAGTTTTCTTGCTTCACTTGTACCATATATAAAACATTTGCTTTTTTCTAAGCTAATTACCTGACCAGAAGCAGCTTGATAGTCTTTTAAAACCTTCAACAGTTTTCTCACATTTCTCTTATCAGCATTGCAGAATATAAATATGTCATCTGCAAAAAATATATGAGAAGGATTTATATTCTTTCTAGAAACCATTGACTGGGTTTGATTTTCCTGCACCATTCTTGTCAAAGTCTTCAGCTATAACAAAAATAAGAGGAGATAGTGGGTCACCTTGTCTCAACCCTCTACTCACTTGGAAATACCCCACAGGTCCACCATTTATTAAAATAGAAATCCTTGCAGATTTGAGAAGGGTAAGTAACCATTTTGTGACATTTCTTGAAAATCCAAACTTCTGCATAACTTGAAAGAAGAATTCCTAACTCAGAGAATCATATGCCTAGGTAATATCAAGTTTTAATCCCATATTTCCACCTCTTCTCTTGTTTTCCATGTAATTAACTAATTCAGATGCCAATGAAATCTTCTCTTGAATGTTTCTTCACTTGATGAAAGTACCCTGTTGAGGAGATACCACCTTCTTGATCATTTCAGTTAGTATTTTTGTGATAATTTTTGTGATTACTTTAAAGCTGAAATTCATCAATCCAATTGTCCTAAATTGCTTTGCTCTTTTAGCATTTTTAACTTTTGGGAGGAGTAGTAAGAAATTTGCATTTAAGCCATTAGGTATGAAACCTCTACTCTACCAAAATTGAATATCAGTTATAAAATCTTCACCAATGATCTCCCATAATTCTCTGTAAAACCAACCATCAAATCCATCTGGTCCAGGTGCACTATCTGGATTTAATTTAAATACTGCTTGTCTTATTTCTTCTGCTTCTGGGGTAGCTTCAAGTAAAATATTATCATCTTCATTTACCACCATAGGAATATCCTTAGAAATATCTGAAGTAAAATGAACTTCCTGAAATGTGAACTTTTCTTCAAAGTGCTTAATTAAAATATCAGCTATCTCTTCTTAATTAGAAGTAATACCACCTCCCTGTTTTTTTAATTCCAATATTGCATTCTGAGCTTGTCTTATCTTGAGATTAACATGGAAGAATTGTGTATTTGCAGCTCCTTCTTTTAACCATTGAACTCTGGATTTCTGCTGAATGATTTCTTTTTGTTGAGTTAATAGTACCTCTTGATGCCCTCTTGCTGTTACTAGATTGTTCAAAAGATTTAAATCCAAAGGATTTCTGTCAGACAGTAATGAAGCTTTCATAACATCTTCTTCTGCTTGTTTCAGTTTTTTTGTGACATCCCAAAAAAAATTCCAGTTCCAAATTTGAATATCTTTTTTGAGTCTTTTTAGTTTACTCATGAAGATGAAACCAGGATTTCCAATTATATCTGAATTCCAAGAATCCATAACAATTTGTTTAAAGGAAGGATGATTTTTCCAAACCTTTAGAGCTCTGAAAGGGACATTTTTTGGCTTTGGTAAATCATCATTTGCACCATATAGAACACCATGATCAGAAATGCCTCTTGCTCCCACTTTATAGCCCCAACTTGGGTAAATTTCCAGCCACCTGTCATTAAACATTTCCCTGTCAAGATTGCATACAATCCTCTTCCAGATCTATTATTACACCATGAGAATTCTAAGCCAGCTTTTGGTGCTTGAATCAATCCACAACCATTTAAGCAATTATTAAATTCCAACATTGAGATCCTTAAAGGCTTAAGTCCATCTCTCTTCTCCTCCAGGCAAGTTACTACATTAAAATCACCAATTACAAGCCATGGTTTATTTAGAACATTTATTTCTTCCATATCTTAATAACTAGTTCAAATGACTCAAATGAAACTAGTTAGAGAGTTGTTCAATTGTTTATATTCTCATAGAAGTATACAAGACACAATTGAAGCAAAATCGATTTTGATTCACTCGAATCATTTCATAACATTATAGCCACGGTTTGCAAAAGATTGCATTTCTTATTATATAAATGTATTAGTTCATGAACAACCCGATTTTAGAACATAACTTACTTAAGTATGCAAACGGGTACGCATACCTAAGTAGCCGGACTGAGTTTGGTTACGCCAGTACGCGTACGGGTACGCATACCATTTTACACTTCCAAACTCCAGCAGAAATTCACGGAACTTGAACTTCCACCAGTACGCGTACGTGTACGCATACTTAGTTTCCGAACTTCCAACAACCAACCAGTACGCGTACGGGTACACATACCATGGTTCCCGATTTTGGACTTTACACAAATTTGAATACATACTATGTTTATATCCAATCATGGTTACATGTTCTAAACCCTCATTTCAATCATTAAAACATTCTTAGAAGACGACAATAGCTGTCTCACACAAACTATTAGCTTCGAAGCAATTTTCAAGTGATCGAATGATCAATACAAAACATTCTGAGTCTACATCAAATGACTGTCTCACACAAATCATGTAGGATGTTACAAGGCGATTTTCACATGATCATCTTTTGACTTTCGTCAAGAATAAAAGATGAACTTGGTTAAAGCGAAAGCTTACCAACACATATTTCGAGAAATAGATAAGCGAGATAAACTCGGCTCGAAATACCAAATGTGTATAATTGAAGTCCATATAGCAATACGACTTTTTGTCTCAAATAGGAGATAGAGTAGATAGACTTTTGAGTGATAGATGAGTTCAAGTCTCCACATACCTTTTGTTAATGAAGCTCCACAAGTTCCTTTGAGTAGTTCTGCATCTTCATTCGATGAACGCCGTGAAGTCTAACGCTCAACTACACTTACTATCCTAATCCGAGACTTATCTATAAGTAGACTAGAAATCAAGATTTATAGTTTTGGCAACTAAACTTGACAAACAAGCTTGAGATAGCAACGCTCGCGAGTTCGACCGAGCAATGCTCTAACAATCTCCCCCTTTGTCAATTTTAGTGACAAAACTATTAATACATATGGATTACAAAATAAAGAAACTTTGTAGCTTCTCATCCAAATGCTTGATCTCCTTGGTTCTTCAACATTAATCGAAATATTCGTCACTTCCAAGTACTCCAATGATTCTAAATGTGTTACACTCAGCATCATCGTTGTTGAAGATCCGTAGCTATAACAATGAGAAAACAATTGCTCTCAATCATTGTTATACAGTGTCATAGTATTATTACACAACATCAAAGTTCAATTGTGTCACAACTTTGACAACAATATTATGGTGATATGTATCACTCCCCCTTAGTCAATACTTCATCTCACATGAAAACCGCTCCCCCTTACATAATGATCCGTAAACCATATGTATTTGTAGTGTAAACTACACATTAATTCTCCCCATTTTTGTCGATATAAATTGGCAAAGGTACGAAAATTAGTGGGATCCTAATGAAATTTCCATAGAGATACTTCATGACCAAAAGAGAACCACATATCAACTTTGTTTAGATGCAATCATATAGCCGAAGCTAAATGCATTCATCAAGGAGTTTATAAAGATACAAGATAACCCCTATAATATTCCACAGCCGCACTCCCCACAAAGATATGGCAATTAAGCACAAGTTCAAATAAGAACTCTCCTCCATAAAATGTCATTTCTGAAAGAACAACAAGAGCGACCTTACTTTCACAAGAAAAGAAGGATTTCTTTGGACATTAACAAATCACATGAAATATGAATTTGTATCCAAAATACTCAATTAAATTAACCACAAGGAAACCCATGATTAATTTAATCGAAAATGCTCAACATAAGAAAACTTATGGAGCAGCACAGTATTTACACAAGGATGTGGATCATGAAAACCAATACTGCGGAATATTCAAAGATTCATTCTATTTTTCATCAATATTTGCATAGAGACATATAATATACTTAATCTTTGTAAACAAAAGTTCATCTTATCTTCCATCAATATTTACATAGTGACATAATAGGCTTAACTTTTGTTTGTCAAAAGTTAATTCAATCTTTTATCAATATTTGCATAATGACATATGAAAGACTTAACTTTTTACCACATATGGGACAATCATAGTTTACGGACGCAAACACACATATCCCATAACAAGTTGCAAATATATGAAACCATAAAGATTAATACTGCAAAATCATCTTCCAAACCAACTTTAGAATTTAAATAAATAAATCTAAAAACATTGCAAGATGAAAATCGTTGGAAATAGCTATGTGTACTCACAATAATGGCTATTCCAAACCCTAGTTATCCTTCTTAAAACACAAGAATAAATTCTCATAAGAAGTTTCCTAGATATTAAGACCTTTGAAAAATTCTTTATCGTCCCCGAACTCCTTGCCGTCAACAGTCATTGGAACATAAGGTTCATGGAGATAGGAGTCAATTTCAACGAACCTTCTTGACTGATGCCGAACCAGGGCCTTCTGAATTTCAAGAGTCCTAAACATAAAAGCCTTTATTTGCTGCATCTCCTTTCTTATTTCCTTCAACTCTTCAAGAACACCAGAGAACTTCTATTGATTAGAAGGAACATCTCTTGGTTTTCTCACATTCCTCCTTTTTCTTTTCAAAGTTGAAGGTACATGAGATTTATCTTTTTCCTTCATGATTGATGGCTTAACAATCATATTAACATCTTTTCCAACAGAAGACATAATGCTTGGATTCTCCATACCAGTATGAGATTGTGAGAAGAATTCACAAATCAGACTCAACAAGCAATTTTGTGATAAAAAGAGTTTTCAGAGAAGGAAAAAGGAATGTAGGGTTACAGAACTTTTATTCACTAAAGGATTCATGTACGCACAACTCACAACCCTAAAGAAGGCAGAATTGTCGATTTTAACCCTCTTTTATTGCTCAAACAGAGTAAAGTCCTTTCAATATCAATTAGATATGAAAAGATGGAAGAATTCCAAAAACAAGACCAAAAAGAAGAAATATGAAAAAACCTTTTCTCTTTTCCTAAAGCCTGAAGTGTGCAAACCCTTGTCTCTTTTTGAACCAGGCACATGAAACAAGATACACAACCAACACATTTAAGTTGTGCCGGGGTGAACAATAATCTGTCCACCATAACCTTCTTGAATGGAATTCTTAGAACCCTGTTTCTCAGACTGTTTAAACCGAATTCTTTTCTCTAGTGGTCTAATTTTTTCTTTGGAAATTAACTTCTTCGGGGAAGAGATGAGATTACATACCTCAGACGATTTCTGAACAAGTTTGAGCTTGTTTGCTAATCGATTTGCTCATCGTTGAAGTTTGTTGACATATCTTATCTTATGTTTGTACTTGAAACATTTGGAGAGTTCGTGACCCTTAAGAGTACAGTAAGAACATGTCAAAGTGGAGGATGGTTCAGACACAATAGCGGAGCTGGCTGCAAGATAAATTGTGGTACCTGAAACATTAGACATAGAATCTCCAGTAGATAGGGAAAAATCCATTTTATCCTCCAAAAATGTTGAGGAAGTCTCTCCAGGAAAAATATCAAGATTGATTTGAGTATTGCTACAATTATCAAAATTAATATTTTCAGCAAGGAGTGCAACACTTGATTTTTCATCTTTATTAGAATCATAATGATATGACATTTCAATAAGAATTGCAGCAAGACCTTTGTTTCCAGTGTATTTTCTACGATTTGGACACTCATTTGCAAAATGACCAAAACCTTTACACTTGAAGCACTGTGGCATATCCTCGTCATCAGTATCGTCAGTATCCCTGTTTTTAGGAGGAACACGATTATGAGGCTTAACTGATGACTTAGGTTTATCTCTAGTGAACCGTTTACTTCTCTTCAAAAGAAGATCTCTAAATTGTCTTCTGTTCAAAGAGACTGACTTGTCAAGATCTTCATCTGATGAATCAGTCACAGAAGGATCATCTTCAGAGATGCCAACACTTTTACTTTTATCAAGTAATTTAGTGTTCTTTTGTGCTTTAAAAGCAATATCCTTTCCAGATTTGGATACATGCTCATGATCAAATATCTTTAACTTCCCAACCAGGGTATTCTGGAAAGCACATCATGGTTATTTCCTTCTACGATGACATGTTTCTTAGAATCGTATCTAGATGGCAAAGATCTGAGAATTTTCATCACAATATCCTTTTCAGGAATAGTCTTACCCAACGCAAAAGATGCATTAACAATTTCAGACACTTTGTGATTAAACTCATCAAATGAATCTTCATCTGCCATACAAAGGTTTTCCCAATCCGAATTTAGGTTTTGAAGCCTAGCTTCTTTTTCACATGTATTCCCTTCAAATACGGTTTCTAAGATATCCCAAGCATCTTTAGATCGAGTGCACATGGTCACATGGTGCTGAAGATCTGGGGTAATGGCATGGATGATTGCATTCAATCCATCAGAATTTTACTTCGCAGCAAGAATCTCGACAGCATTATAATCACAAATATCCTTTGGAATAATTACAGTGCCTATTGTAACAATCGGAGGATCATAGCCATTAACAACGTAAACCCATGATTGAAAATCACGCGCTTGAAGAAAAGCACGCATAGCAATTTTACACCATAAATAATTCGAGCCATCGAAGAATGGTGGTACGTTTATAGAGATAGCACCTTTGTCCATAGAGTCAGATCGCTACAAACACAGACTTATGAGGTGTTAAACGTGTTTGCCTGCTCTGATACCAATTGAAAAAGCGGGGTCTAATAAACACACCCAATATTTCGCTTAGCAATCTGTATGGACAAACTCCAATATACTTTCGAAAGAATCAACTAGACAGTCAGACTCAATCTCAAGAAAAGTATATCCAAGAGTTGTATCTCAATTTCTCAATTCAATCTGCAATCAAACAAATAGGAATTTGCTAGCCCGGTTAAATATAAAAGAAATAAATTGAACGGTACCAAAGACCAATGTTCAAAGATCAATCAATTTCAATCAACAACCAAAGGTTGGATTTACCAATTGATCGATTAAACGCACAACCTGTGATATTTCAATTATATAAAAAAATATAATGCGGAGAAGAAATAACACAGACACCAAAAGTTTTGTTAACAAGGAAACCGCAAATGCAGAAAACCCCCGGGACCTAGTCCAGATTTGAATACCACACTGTATTAAGCCGCTACAGACACTAGCCTACTACCAAGATAACTTCGGACTGGAATGCAGTTGAGACCTAATCAATCTCACACTGATCAAGGTACAGTTGCGTTCCTTACGCCTCTTGAACCACTCCGGATTCTGCGCACTTGATTCCCTTAGCTGATCTCACCCACAACTAAGAGTTGCTATGACCCAAAGTTAAAGACTTGATAAACAAATCTGCCTCACATAGAAAAGTCTATTGTATAGATAAATGTGTCTCCCACAGATAAACCTATGAGTTTTGTTCCGTCTTTTGATAAATCAAGGTGAAAAGGAACCAATTGATAAACCGGACTTATATTCCGAAGAACAGCCTAGTATTATCAATCACCTCACAATAATCTTAATCAATTAACGAAACAAGATATTGTGGAATCACAAACGATGAGACGAAGATGTTTGTGACTACTTTTCAATCTTGCCTATCGGAGAATAAATCTCGAGCAAATCTTAAAGAAGATAGTACTCAATCATGATAGAAAACAGCAAGATCAGAACACGCAACTACAGAGAAATAGTTGGGTCTGGCTTCAATCGAATCATTTCATGAACATTATAGCCACGGTTTGCAAAAGATTGCATTCCTTATTATATAAATGTATTAGTTCATGAACAAACCGATTTTAGAACATAACCTACTTAAGTATGCAAACGGGTATGCATACCTAAGTAGCCGGACTGAGTTTGGTTACGCCAGTACGCGTACGGGTACGCATACCATTTTACACTTCCAAACTCCAGCAGAAATTCACGGAACTTGAACTTCCACCAGTACGCGTACGTGTACGCATACTTAGTTTCCGGACTTCCAACAACCAACCAGTATGCGTACGGGTACGCATACCATGGTTCCCGGTTTTGGACTTTACACAAATGTGAATACACACTATGTTTATATCCAATCATGGTTACATGTTCTAAACCCTCATTTCAATCATTGAAACATTCTTGGAAGACGACAATAGCTGTCTCACACAAACTATTAGCTTCGAAGCAATTTTCAAGTAATCGAATGATCAATACGAAACATTCCGAGTCTACATCAAATGACTTCTCACACAAATCATGTAAGATGTTACAAGGCTATTTTCACATGATCATCTTTTGACTTTCATCAAGAATAAAAGATGAACTTGGTTAAAGCAAAAGCTTACCAACACATATTTCGAGAAATAGATAAGCGAGATAAACTCGGCTCGAAATACCAAATGTGTATAATTGAAGTCTATATAGCAATACGACTTTTTGTCTCAAATAGGAGATAGAGTAGATAGACTTTCGAGTGATAGATGAGTTCAAGTCTCCACATACCTTTTGTTGATGAAGTTCTACAAGTTCCCTTTAGTAGTTCTTCGTCTTCATTAGATGAACGCCGTGAAGTCTAAAGCTCAACTACACTTACTATCCTAATCCGAGACTTAGCTATAAGTAGACTATAAATCAAGACTTACAGTTTTGGAAACTAAACTTGACAAACAAGCTTGAGATAGCAATGCTTGCGAGTTTGACCGAGCAGTGCTCTAACAGAATTTTTTTTTTAAGGGATCTATCCCAGAGAGAGAAAAAACCCGTTAAGTACATTATATCTCACATGTGTGGGCTTACTCATGCTATGGATTTACTTTTTTACCCTTAGCATTTGGATGAGCGACACTTCACCTAGAGATCTGATGGTCGAGTTATAAACCAATCTGAGACACATGACGATATTTCCTTTTAGATCCCCACGTCTGTTTCATAAGAGTTTATAGGTTAGGTTTCTTCTGTGTATAGAGGAGAAGTCGATGTTCGACGAGGGAATCAATTAGATGGGCGTATCGCTGACGAAGGCGAACTGGTTGATGTTAATCGAACTCCAGCAGCTCGCATCCTTTTCTACGGCATTCGTAGTACCACCAGCGACGCCAGTACTTAATTGGTTATTCTTGATGGCTGAACAAGTGGAGTTGGTGATGGGTTTAACCGAAACACGGCGTTGATCAACGATGTCAATTGTTTAGATTTCATATGTACAAGAATTTGACCCTAGAGCTTCGGTCCAACACTGTACATTAATGGAATTTTGGAATTTTGAATGTACTGATTTTTGGGATATTATATATATGTATACAAGATTGAAAATTTTGGGGTTTGAAATGTACTGATTTTTGGGATATTATATATGTATACATGATTGAAGGGTCTTAGATGGGTTTTTCAAGAGCAAAAATGTTAAGAAGATAAATGACTCAAGTGGATTTGGTTAATAATGGCGGTGGAGACATAATAATGTTCAGAGAATTGGATCCCACACATGTGACTGAAATTGGGACATGAAGTTTATGAAATTGGATTTGGGGATGAACTTTTATGACTGAAATTGGATCCCAATGAAGTTTATGAGAGAATTATGTTCGGTGATTGAATCATTTTTCATCATTTGTTTCTCTTATGTTCAGAGATGGCTTTGTTTATCCCAGGTGAAGTGTTGCTGATCCAAATGCTAAGGGTAGAAAAGTCAATCCATCGCATGTGTCAGCCCGCATATGTGGGATATAATGTACTTAACGGGTTTTTTTCTATCTCTAGGATATATCCCTTAATTTTTTCTGTAATGGGATAGATCCCCAAACGAATTAGTGAAAATTGGACATATTCCCAATTTTCAATATTTTTGTAATACTACATCCGTTTAAAAAAAAGAAGATACTATCACTTTTTCATTTTAAAGGCCAAATTAAAAAAATGATAGCATTTTTTTAAAAAAAACAAAGGGAGTAGTATTTACCGATATATTCAGAAACAAATACCAATTTTTAATTTATAATTCGCAAAATTTGTTTATATATTTATGGATTTTGTCACTTTCAAACCTTTTAAAAGATAAGTGACCTTTTAAAAGATAAGTGACGTGCTTTAGATTTTAGTTTCTACATGCAAAATTTATTGTATGATTTTCTAATCTTTTCACATATGAATATGAATATGAATATTTTTTTGTATACAAGTATTTTTGTGTGATTTAAAACTCCATATCATGTAAGTATTCATGCATGACAAAAATAAATTATATATATATATTCATTCATAGTATGTTAATGTATTTAATTAATTTTATTTTGTGCATTAGTATTATCTAATTATGGAAATATTTCTCATGTATTCGTAAGACAGTGTCTCTCATGATATAAGTGTAACTTTTTGCATATGAATATTTACCAATTAACATCTTATTATATATAATTTTACAACTGAATAACATGTATTTTTTTTTTTTGTATATGAATTCTTTTTTGGCATATGATTTTTCATGAGTTTGAAAATTTTGGCAAATTTTTGATTTAAATAGTAAACATAAAAAAGTAAGGGTAATGCTATCCCGCGCGACAGTGCGAAGAAGATTTATAAGCTAGCGGCTTAGAAGCCGTTCGATGATTAAGTGTTTATAATTCTAGTCATTGATGATGAATGTATGATATATGTATAATTGTCAGTGGAAATAATTGCAAACAAGCCCCCTAATTTAATTTAATAATAAAATTAAAACAACCTTAAAAAAATTATATTTCGTTTATAAAGACCTTTTCCTCTCCCCCTTTAACCGATTAAAGATGTGTGGGCTTAAACTCAATCCCAAATTAATGGAAATCGGTTAGCTGATACGAAATACAAAGTGTATGTGAAAATCGAACATTCAAACTCGAGAATGTTGAAGTACAAGCGATTAACGTTGATGTTATGTATATATGAACACTTCAAACCCGGTTCAATAATCCCTTTTTTAATAGTGTGTTGATATTCTTGATTAAGATTATTATTGATACTAATGTTCAATCTAGATTTTTAGTGTTCTTCACTGTGTCCAGAATTTCAATAATTTTGAAAGCTCTTTTTAAACAATTTGAAACATTCTCAATCGCCATAGATAATAAATATCATTGGTTGGGAAATTTTCAAATGATCAACTTGAAACAAAAATAGTTAATGAACAATAAATTGTTCTTAACCAAGATTGTTAAGGATTTTGACCATCCATTGCATGAATTCTATTTTGAGAGATTTATCAAGACAAGCTTGACTCGAAATTTCTTCTTTGCGGTATTAAATCTACTAAAATCATACGACATAGTCTCGTAAAGGATAAAATGGTAAATGTCGTGAGTGAATATGATGATTTATTTTCACATATCTTTTTGTCGATGAAGTTCTTCAAATGTCTTTGTTTGATATCGGTCTTGAATCTTCGAGGGCTATTCAGTGATATCTGATCATACTCAAGTACCATACTTTATCCCACAAGCACCCCCTTCGCCCTAACCGCCTCACCGAGAATTCGAGATGGGCGGGACATTGTGAGCGAGTAAGTCTTGAATGCGCCCCTCGAAAGGTTGATGCAAATAAACGAATTTTTGTTCCACGTCTTCGAGCTATATATCCTCTTTTAATTCCAGATTTGTTTGGATCTATAAGATTTTGGGTGACATACTCCATTTTATTTGGAGCATCTCTTATTGAAGAAGATAATCATTTTATACGACCGAGGTTGATTCCGGTTCACACTATCTCTCGTCACTACTACATATACAAAAATTGGATATCTTTGCGGTTCATGGCTCTTTCTCTTCGTGATGTACTTGCAATTGGTGTCGTCATTTATATTTGGGTTTTGATTATCTTGTACTTTGATATTTTGGATAATCTTGTAAGCAATCATGTAATTACTATTTGATTTGAATGAACTGAAATGTGATTTCTTTCAAAAATAAAATAAAATGATGAACACCCCAAGTAAACACTCTAAAAACTGACCATTTTATTTTATTTTGGGGACCTAATTTTTTATGTGGGATCCACTACTTTTGAAAAGCCATTTTGCAAACATGGTTTGTAGTGTTCTTGCCTTCTTGTTGTGTGTTTAGCTGGTTTGGGAATCAGAAGCAGAAGTCAAAAACAAAGATATTTTGCTTCACACAAAGTCGAATTTTTTGTTTCTAGAAGTTGTTCTGAAATTTTACACCCAAACTAACTTCTTGCTTTTTGACTCCTAGAAGTCGAAAAGTTACTTCTGGATGTATATCCAAACGCGCTAATATAACGCGTTTGGATACTATAAGCAAAAGTCAAAATCGAAAACGCTATGCTTCTCAAAAAGCTGACCTTTTTAATTTTAGAAATCATTCTGAAAGGTTTTACCTATTTCCTATCCCCATTTCCCCTAAATCCCATCCCAATCACACATATCAATTATACAATTTTTTTATAAGTCAGGTAAACAAAACTGACCCTATTATACAAATAACTTTCAAATCATCTTCCTCACCACCGTATTTCTTATTCCTCACTCTCTCTCAAAATCAAATCTAATACCTATTATACAGTCGGGTATTACTTAATAAGACTACTAAGTTAAGATGTGTCGTTTATAAGTTTGTCTGATTAACAGATAAAATTTTATGATTTGTTTGCCAACTGAAAGTTATAACTTAAGATAGAACGGTGAGAGAATTAGGACTGGACATATTGACTAATTAAAGTGTTGGGGCTACGTATAGTTAGCAAGTAAACAGAAAAAAGAAATCGCATAAAAACTGACTAAGTTGAAGCAAACACGATTGGTTGGCATCTATAGCAGTGCAGAAGTAGAATATGGATCCACATGACCAAAGATGATCAAATGTTGACTCTTTTGTTGACTTTAAGTGGTTCCATTCTGTTTTGAAGAATTCATCATCTAAAATTTTATTGTTTCGTATGGCATGTCACGAACTCAATTAGGTTTTGATTGTATTCAATTGTTCCCAAATTGAACAATTTTATACTAATGGATTGTTTTATTTTTGTTGTCCACACTATCATACTATGTATTTAAGTAAAATTAAGTTTTACAGTTTGATCTTCCAACCTGATTAAGATGTTGATTTGAGAATTAATTTCCAAATCTGATCAACTTGATGATGTCGGTGGTGAGAGTTTACTTTTCAAGTTATCAACAAATAATAAAGTGAGTTATTTTTACCCAATTTTAAAAGGGTTTTGCAAAATATGATTTGTGAGGTTGGGATGGGATTTAGGTAAAATGGGGATGGGCAATAGGGAAAACCTTCTGAAATTTCATACAAAAACTAACTTTTTGTTTTTTGACTTCTAGAAGACGAAAAGGGCTGTGGATCCCCTGTCCCTTATCTGTGTGTGCCCTTGTGTCTCCCCAATTGGGTACCGACATGTGGCGTTAATTTATTTCCTCATATTTTCCCACCCGATGATCCGGTTAATATGAGAAAGAAAATCCAAAATATATGCACTTTCCTTTTTCGGCATGAACTCATTTGTAAAGTTGTACGTCTTTTTTAACCAACAGGGTTTTTCCATTGAGAAAGTATTACCCATCTCCCAATTGCTGATTAGAGCGAATACTAAATGGAAATGCAATTACAATGTGTATTCTTATTTATTTAAATTATTCTAAGGTAAATCTTCCTTGTCTGACAATGTGTTAGCCATGATGAAACTAAACAATTAAAAAGACTTTGAAGCTTATATAATTTGTGTTTTTGTAGGATTTATACATGATATTAATCATGTAGAAGAAGATCACCGAAGAGTTGAATTAGATATTAAGCTTGTCTTGGTTTATGTTTTTTTTTAATGCAAATTCACAGACTCATAATAATAATAAGAGAAAAATGAACAATAAGAGAGAAAATAAAGAACAAAAGACGCAGGTTATGAAGATTTTGCTGTTAAATGGATTAGGAAGATTTAAACAGATTTGGTAAGTTTGATTATTTTTTATTATTTTCCCTATATTTACTCACTTTGACAATTTTATTTAAATTATATTAATAGGAAAAGAGTTTACAAGAAGTTGGTTGGGAGCCTAGCAACTAGCTGAGCCCCAACGCCCTTTTGAATAGCGAGACCTGTGCGATGAAATAGAAAACTGCCTAACCTAGTAAGATTGCTGGCTAAACAATTCTTCAGTCTCTTAAGAAAGGCTATGGTATCCTCTCCGAGTTCACCCAGTGTGGAGAAAGCAAAGATACCAAAACCATAGCTATGGATGGTGCACTTGTCTAGGTACTTATTTCGTTTGCGGAGGATGGCTGAGGAAATTGCTTGACCATGGGTGAAATTCCGTGTCCTGCTGTTGGTGAATGGAGATACACCAGTCATATCAAAACATACGTCTTTACTGTTTTCCCAATTATGCACGAGAATGTCAGCTGGCCGTTACGCGGTGTTATCATCCGAAAATAAACCTAAAGAAGCTTCTTTCCTGGCCGGGACACCAGCTTTGTAGCAAATATCGGCAAAGACATCTCTAACCAAATCATGACGGAACTTGAGCCCTACCTTGTTGGGTATATTATTTATATGTCCTTACTTTTGAGACCCAATAAATATATCCTTATACAACAATAAATATATCCCTACTTTTTAATAACCTTATCCATTTAAAATTAGATTACCTTAATACCCTCACCCATATAATATTTTTCTTTATTTCAAAATGGAACAAATTTCTTCCTCTACCACTTCACCCACACCACCACTACCACCACCATTCCACCACCACACGTCCACCACCACCAACATTCAACTACCATTCCACCACCAACCTTCAATGACCACCACCTACCAACCACCACCACAAACCGCCACTCTATCGCTATTGCACCACCATCACCAGTCCCCCACTGATGCCACCACCACCACCAGTCCGCCACGACCACCGCCGCCACCACCACTGACATAACCACCGCCAGTCTACCGACGCCGCCACCGCCATTACCGATGCCGCCACCGCCACCACCTGTCGTCGCCACCACCACCTCCGTCGTCGTCGCCGCCGCCACCACCACTGGTTTAGATATTTATGTATCAACAACAGTAGTTGATCCAAATAAAAATAGAATCACCAGTATAAGTTGATCCAATTTAGGGGATCAACAAGAATAGTTGATCCAAATAAAAATAGAATCACCAGTAGAAGTTGATCCAATTTAGCGGATCAACAACAGTAGTTGATCCAAAAGAAAAAGGATCAACAGTATAAGTTGATCCAATTTAGGGGATCAACAACAGTAGTTAATCCTATAAACTTGATCAACAATGGAAGTTGATCCATGTAAATGAAGTCAACAACCAAATTCGACACAAAAAATTGACATACGAATGAGTGAACTTGGCGTGAGTCGAACACGCATCATCTGACATGTAGTCAGTCATGCTACCATTGCACCACAAATTCAACATTTGAAGAATTTACATCTATAAAAACCAAGCACTTAAACTACAAGCATAATTATACTAATCTAAGGAAATGCGGTCACCATAACAACAAGCACCAACACTATGTTGGAACATCCACCACCACTGACGCAAACACAAACAACCACCACTACAACTATACCTTCCACCACCATCAAAAACATCAAATACAAATACAATTATAATAGTGTAATTACCACCAACCTAAAAACTAGCGTCAACAACAGTAGTTGATCCAATAAAAAATTGGGTCAACAACCGTAGTTGATCCCATAAAAACCGAAGTCTAAAGATAATTTTCACCATGAAGATGGTCGCTCACTTCATAATTTAACCGAATAACCATAACAATGAACAAACAAACCACCATATGCATGAACCAATTCTAAAAATATATAATCTAACCCCATGGGAGCTCCTTGTTTAGGCTTGCTGTCATGTAGAAAAGTTAAAAGGGGAACCAATTCTATATTTTTCACCATGAAGATGGACCGATATTGCCACTGATCTAGCTACTCAGGTACTAATTCAGTTTGCAGCAAATAAACCTCAAGAAAAAAAGAAAAATGTGAGTACTAAACATATCACTCAACACCAAGCATGGCGTCAAAGCCACTGCCATTTACTTAGCAAACTGTAGGTACTAAAAACATACTACAACTAATCCATTGGTTTAACCCTTAAAGGTAAATATATACATACATGGAATTGGTTATGTATCCCATCTCCACACTTCCTTCCATACACAAAAAGTATGTAAAACAGAGTGATCAGATCGATGTATAGTTGTATACAAAACCAAACACAAATTTAGGCTAAAAATCATCACAAATTCAATCAAAAAATTAAAGATGTCAAAGAAATGTGTGACCCAGCTGACAATCCAGCGTCAGGAAGCAAAGTTCTGGTATATTATTTGAAACATGCATGATCCTTGCAAACAAACAAAAAAAATAAAAATAAATAAATAAATAAATAATTAACACTTAATGCTAGAGAGATGGTTACTCTAAATTCTAAAGAGACACACTGGTATGATTGGTTTAGGTACAGTAGGTGGGTAAAGAAATGTTGAATATGCATCCACTAACCAAGATTTGATGTTAATTGTGTATAACTAACCGAGAGATTTTGAGAGTATAAACCGAATCCGATATTTCTCACTAGTAGTTAACGAACCTTCGACACTTTTGCACCTTTGTGGAGGTGTTGGTTACACTAAATTTATAAGACCAGAATGAACAAATAAACTGACTATATTCACGCTAAATTTTACTCAAAGTTAAGCATGGGAGCAGTATAGGAAATTAGTTTAAAAAGTCATACCTGGCCATCAGTAACAGAGGTGATAACTGTTCTATCATCATTCAACGTCATAATTCTCTCCTAAAATATATTGTGCGAATGTCTAGAAGATTATGCCAACCTTTTTCTTTTAGCATCCCAATCCCCATCAAAACCTGACACAATAAAATTCATCGGTAGAGTCAAAGTGCATTGGATTCGCACAACCATCACGAGCATTTAAACTTCCCATATAGACTAATTTGCTCCACAATAGCCAGATTCACAAAACATAAATTCAAATATTAGGAATAACAAAAAACAGGCTTGTGAAAATATTAAGAATCCAAATTTATTGGGATGAGTCAAAAATGTACACCAAAATCAAATTCAAAAAAAAAAAAAAAAGCAGAATCTACTTCAAAAGATGAATCAATAAACTCAAGAGAACTCAATTCCACCTCTTTCATCACCAATTAAAATGAAAACAAAGAAAGAACTACCATACACAAAACATCATCCACCACCACCACCACTACCACCACCACCACAAATGCTACTACCCCACCACACACACATACGAAACTAACGAATTGAAATTCAACCCGTTAAATTCTACTTCTATGAGTTAATATAGGTGAAAATAACAAATTGAAGAAGAGGATAATTAATTACAAGAATCAATTACGATCTGAAGAAGAACGAGATCCAAATTTAGGGTTCAAATAGTGAATCAAGTACGTTCCAGATTTGAAACTTCATGTACAATTCAGTTGAAATGAAATGAATCTAACGAATCTGGTGCTCGAGATTAGGTTTTGGAGATTAATCTTATTGGTTCATCACTAGATTTAAGTTTTTCAGTTGATTCAAGTGAAAATCGATCTGAATTGATTGATTAAGAGGTGGAGAAACAATAGTGATGGTTGTGGTCGTGATGATGGAGACGGTCGTGGTTGTGACGATGGTGTTGGTTGCGGTGGTGGCGTAAGAGACGGTGGTGGTACTGGTAGAAGCGATGAAGTTAGGTTCTTCGACTGATTTTTTTAGAAGTGAAGAAGAAGAACTAAAAGGCTAAATAAGGAATTATCAAGATTATGTTTTCATATAAAATTTCAATTATGCCACTAGTGATATTTATGAAGTCTGTTAGGGATATTTGTGAAGGCCCATCAGAAATAAGGACAATAATTCAATTTCCACTACCTCGTTAGCACAATGCAGCGCGTGATCCCCGAACACATCCATGGATCTGTTGCAGCTTGGGCAAGTACTGTCCTCGTCGAAAAGCGGAATGCCCAGACGATAACATAAAACAACTGAAAATTGTCTTGGCCCGATGCTTTGATTAAGCCCACTAATTAGTACAACAAGAAGGTAGTCTTGAGCATGTTTAATCTTGTTGCACTGCCATGTTTAATCTTTGACAACCGTTTAATAATTTTGTATTTTGGGTAATCAAATAATGACACATGTCGACTATATATTGGTGGGACACAGTGAGACTCAAAAACCGACGAAAAGCTACTTCTCAAATTTCATACCCAAACTAACCCCAAACTAACTTTAGCGGCGCCGGCGAGCCGCGCGCAACATTAGATAGTCAAGATTGTCAAGAGTCAATCCAAAAATAAGGTTTAGTCCAAAAATCAATCCAAAGGTACAGTTTAGTCCAGTCCGAGTCAACTAGGTACAGATTAGTCCAAAAATATGGAAAGTACACTAATAACCCTCATTATTTACTATTTAGTCCAAATATTTGCAATTTAGTCTATATTGACTCATGATGATGTCAGCAATTTTGAATAATATAAAAAATAATAAAAAATAATTTATATTTTGAACCGTTCGTCCAAAATCGACAAACTTTATATATTTGGAAAGCATTTTCCGAGAGCTACAAAAAGAGTACCCATATGACTATATAATTTTTATTTTTTAAACCTTTTAATTTACATTGGTGTGTACAATTATGTACACCGCTGCAAAGATCCAAAAAATCCAGAGTCCATGATAACCAAACTGCTACCCTAATCTGCACAGACCGAGAAAAATACCAACCACGCCAAGTTCCAGTTGGATAACATCCAGATTTGCAGAGGTAAGTTTAGCAGATAACCTGCATCGAGGACAAACCAATGAACATAATAAATCGCAGCTTGAAAAGAAAGTGATTATCCTTTCACCAACATCCACATAAGAAAACAAAACAAGAAAACGATCAAAATACAAAGTTACTCAGTTTATGGTCAGAGACACAATCCATGTGAGCATTACTACACAAACTTAATATGTCTTCGAAACATACCAGTACAGTGATTCATTGCACTTTACCAAAAACGGGATTACTAACATGCACAACAGATCAATCATACTCACACCCAGACCTACTTTTTCATGAGAAGTATATTGGTGCATCAATATATTCATCCCTGTGAAACATTCCTAAAGCCGATCCTTCATAGCCACAAACAAACCTACTTTTTCATTAAAAATACACTGGTGGACCAATGTGTACACCCCTATAAAACGTGCATAAAATCGATCATTCATATTCACACTCGGGCACACTTTTTCATGGGAATTATACAGGTGCACCAATGTGTACACCCCTGCAAAACATGCAGAAAAATGATCATTCATAACCACACACAAACCTACTTTTACATGGGAATTACAGAGGTGCACCAATACGTACACCGCTTCAAAACATGCATAAAGCTAATCATTCACAACCGCACACAAACCTATTTTTTCATGGGAGTTACTTCCCACAGGTGCACCAATATGTACACCATTGTAAAACAAGGGAAACGTACTTTTTCATAAGATTTACACAGGTGCACCAATATGTACACCCCTGTAAAACATGCACAACACCAATCATTCATATTAACAATCAACAAGTGTGCAACTATATACACATTAGCTATCTACATGTGTATAATTATGTACACATTAAGAATAAATATGTTATTTCATTAAACGAAGGTTGTACTTATCAAATTCAACTAAGAAAGCCTAAAGCACACAATCATGTTATCAGTTAGGACCAATATTAAGGTAGGAATCATCAAGGGAACCAAAGTATATAACTAGAACAAATACCTTGCACCGTGTTGCATTATCTTGGGCTGCAAGTATAGCAACATAAGTTGGGAACTCATCTTTATCATCTTTGACCTTCACTACACCTGCAATTGGGATAAAGAAAAAGGTTGAGAACTTGAGATACTAACAGCGGTATGATTTTGTTATTTTTCTAAATATAGGCAGTTTGCTTCTCAACATTTATATCGACCCCAAAACTATTTTGTAGGCAATGCTCTAATTTGCGGTTTATAATAAATACTAACCAATGTCTAGAAAATCTCAGAGGAGGAAAGTCTATTACTATTACAAAATGTAGGGGCGAACTTGATCTGTAACTTATATTAAGTCTATACTTTTTCGGTACTGGCTGCTCCTCCTGTCAGCACGGTGTACAATCCAGAGAAGCTTTGCTTCACATATTGCTGATTCCATACTCAGGTGAGTTACCCGAGCCAATCAAAAAATCTGGACATTTGGAGCTTAAACTCAGCATCAACAGTAGCTGATACCATAAATGCTAGAAGCATACCGAAAACTAAACAAGATGCACAGTAAAAATAATATGGAATTTTGACAACATCATCGATCAAGACAAAGGAATACATTCATTCAAGTGAAATACCATGGAAAGCTACATGGAGATGAAATGCAAATTCTGCATGTAATCATGTTGACAGTAATGACTTGGTCCACATTACATATCAATATGTTTACCTAATTTCTTAGACTTCAAAATGAATAACATGTGTACAACTATGTACACCTAAATAATCAATATGTGTATAAATATGTACACCATAAAAATAAAATATTGCACATCAATAAATTGATCTGACGAAAAAAAAATATAAACAAATAACAATTAATTACAGAATTATGCCCAGCTTCAAAAAGAATCAACACGAGGTACAATTAAAATGTAAACAAAAAACAACTAAACAAAAAGATAACACAATGGTGTATAACTATATACACAACTACAATGGTGTACAAGTATGTACAACTAAACAAAAAGATAGCACAATGGTGTATAACTATGTACACAACTACAATGATGTACAAGTATGTACATATTAACAATCAACGTGTACAGGTATGTACACATGTTGTCCACATAAGTACAAGTATACATACTACTAGTACTCACCACTGTTCTCTTCCTTATCTTACCTATTGTTTTTTACTTGAGTAATGATTGTGAGTTTTCTCCTATTACCACCAGACATGAACTATGTACAGGTCATAAGGAACATTTGGCAGCAATAACGAGGCCATAAAGTCTAGAGCCATGTTTTAGACTGTACCAAGAAAAAGACATTCAAAGGAGCAAAAAGACGTGGTAGAATCAAAAACCAAATAATAAGAAAAAAGTTTACACCATTAAAGATTGGAAATATTTAATGCAACTCAACATATGTAACTAGTTTAATTTCAGACACACCTGATAAAATGTGCATTTATGATGAGCTAAGCAATTCAGACTAAACATTCTTCATCAGTTCAGATGAGCCAAACACATGGTCACCGGTCTTATTGCTACCAAAAGCAATTCTAAAAACTTTCTTTGCAACTTCAGTTCAAACATTTGATACTAGAACAAAGGCAAATGGAAAATACGTGTAGATTTAATTCGCCTCAGTATTTTAACTAATATGTGTGTACAACTATGTACACATCAGTGCTTTCCCTAATTCCTTAGACTTCAAAATGGATAACATGTCAGGGGTAATGGTTTATGCATTACAATTCTATACCGTCAATGCATCCGTTAAAAAAAAAAAAGTTGACGTCAAAGTTACATCAGGGTAACACAATTCTATACCGTTAATAATCAGCATGTGTACAATTATGTAAACATTAAAATCAATAGGTGTACAACTATGTACACATTGATAATCAGCATGTGTACAATTATGTACACTTGTATGATTGCGTCTACGATCTTGAAATTCAAAGAAAACTAAATATTTTAAAACCCTTCTCGATCCAACGTCAAAAACTGCTAAGCACCACCGGATAACTTTTTGTGCATATAACACTAAATAGGTATTGGGAGAAACTATTTTAATAATTATGGTGACTGCTATACTCCTGAGGTTTTACATTATTTTTCATGAGAATAAAAGAAGTGTAATTATCACTACAAACATATATTTTCGAACCAACCTTTTACAATCGATAAGAACCTGTTGGGAACTAAGGGTTCTGAGAGGTCTATTCCACTCTCTATACAGCAAACACACACCATTCCTATTAAACACTTACATCATGTGAGCACGGTTCCCATCACCACTGGGTATGGGAGGAGATGGACTGACCGCAGATCCTCCAAAGAATTGCATCCCTCAGAAACTTCAAACAGTTCTTACAGCAGTCTCTTGTAGCCTGTCAAAGCAAATTCATTCTCCTAAATGCCTAATGCTTAGATACGGTATGTTTTCTATCTAGAAGAGCAAACAAGACAGGTAGTATCAATCTTAACAGAAATATAATATGACATCACAGATACAAACTAGAATAGAACTCTGGAATAAAGACATTTAGAGAAGCCGAATCAGCCAGTTAATGAACCACCTAGCAGTCACCAAGAACTCCCTAATGAAGTTTGAAAATGATTAATTGCAACTGGCAACAGGGAGCATTGAGCTTCTTGTTAATTTGGAAGCCTAGTTTTGTCCTAATGGTATTGTAGCATTTCTTTTTGCTGATTTATACTATAAATTTATACATCACAAACGTCGCTATACCACGTTTTACACGAGCTCATGAAAATAATGATTAACTAAAATGTCATCACTGTATTTGCCTGTGAAACTTCTCTTAAACAGTATGATCCTAATAATTTTAAGCAACCAGAAGATTCCAAGGGAATAGTAGTACCCGTTTGGCTAGCTTAACATGCTCTAAACAAGCGAGCAACGTTGATTTCTCTCTAAGAGAACACCCGAATTAAGTCAAGCTTCACACAATGTCTAGTAATAAACATTTTAATTCCTAGATTGCCTTATCACTTATCACAACATTCTCACAACGAGTAACATAGCTAAAAGAACAACAAACAAATGACCCATGCCTGATACTTAACACAACCCACAAAGGAAATCTGGTTGTAAAATCACCACATCATCCACCTAACTCCTAATGGAGTTCACTTTACAAAATAAGCAAAAGCATTTCTTTGCTTCCCATACTAAGACGTGGAATCCATATATGGTGGTGCTGACAACTAATAAACAGCTAACTTTGGTAGTCAGTAATTGATTAAGTTCGTCTCTTATGGTACCGGGAGATGCTTAGCTAACTTTTCAGCAATACCAACAAAATGCATAACATAAACAAAACAAGTTTATAATAAATATTCAGCTACAATTAATCAAGCCAAACAAACACAAACAAAATACCACAATGATTTCCAAAGTTTCTCTAAATCCCTACAATCTTGTTCTCTCTCTATTTTTAAAATGGGATAGACATTCAACAATACTCAAAAAAGCTCATATGTTTTCACCATAATCCATCGTTTAATATAAAATCTACACCTAATCAACAAAAAAATAACAAAAAACTAAATCCCTCCCAAAACTAAAATCACAAATGAGATCAAAATTTACAGAAATTAAAGGAATCATATGGATGCAACTACCAGTGATTGCAGATACCAGTAGACGTACTGCTCAAAAACAATCGTCATGTTCCAACTCGTATTCTCCTCGACCAAAACTCTGTTTAATTAAAAAGAACCCTTAGATATAAGAAAAGAATAACATTTGGTAACTAATCAAAATAAAATGAATACCTAAAGCATCATAAAAGAAATTTTAATAATATTGCGAAAAAATATTAAAACTACTGGTGTAAAATTTAATGAATTTTGTTTAAGATTTAAATGAAATTTACCAGATCTGTTTGTTTAATTTGAGATCTTCTTCCATAGATTCTTCGGTGTTGAGAGAAATAGGAAAAGGAGAGACGCCTAAAATGATGTAAACCCGATCATGAATTGAATTTGTGCTGAAATTTTGTCAAAATCTGATGATGCCGTCTTTAACCGGAGTAGATGGAGAGCTCTGTCGAGTTTCGACAAATGAAACCAAGAAATCAAAACCGACGATGAAGAAGAAATGTTGATGGGTACTTTTGTCACAAAAAAAAGTTCATTTTGGACTAAATCGATCACCAAAGGACCAACTCGTTTGTTTATTGTGTAAATTTGGACCTCCTAGTACTAGGCTTGAGAGGAGAGGACTAGAGTGTCCAAAGCCCAACAACTTTGGGATTAAATGTTAATTTCTATAACTTGAAAAGGGTTTTAGACATTTAAGCCGAAAAGAAAAATCGCCGAGTACTTGCAGACACTAAAACCCTAAACGGCTAAACCTAATAATCCAGAGTTGAATAGAGAGGTTTCGTTACCTTCATCACAGTCTCCCTGTTCCTCCTCCATCGAACGTCAAACAGGTACCTCTCTTTCTTTCTCGTCTTCTCTCTGCAATAGTTTGATCTTCTTCTAACTTTGCATTTTGATTCTTCGTGTCTGGTTGTAGTTTTGAATTCTCAAATAAGCGTGTTTCAATGGGGAAAAAGATTGGGAAAAAACAAGGTTTTGTCCCTCCTCCTAAGGCGGTGGATATACCAGAAGATGAAATCTATTTCTCAGACGAGGATGTATCATTTTTTCAAGAAAATACAGGGGCTGCTAAGTTTATTAAATCCATTGATACTAATCTTCTGACCAAGTACATATCTTGAACCTCTCTTGGACTGTTTTTTTTTTTTTTGTGAATAAGTTTCATAGGGTTTAGGATTTTAGAAAGCAATACGATTTAGTTCGCGATAAGTGCCATAATCATTGCATATCTGAAACTTAAGTGGGAGCAATGTTTTCTTAAAAATCTTCAGTCATGGTTTTGTTGATTTGATAAATTATGAGTGGATATCTATTATCTTTGTTTACTTCTGTTGAAAATTTGATCTGATTGTAGATATTTATTTGCTTTCCTAGCGTTATTGAGCGAAATTATAAAAACAAAGTGGATAAAAAGAAAGAGGATGATGTCGAGGATCGGTACGAGAGGGATCATAAACATAAACGAAGAATGTTGGAGAAACAGGCGGAAGAAAATAAGCTTGAAGTAGATCGTGAAGACGCCCTTCCTGTTAAAACCCTGGATGGAAAATTAGTATACAGAACTGGTGAGTATTATTAGCTTGTTATCTGTCTCGCTCTCCGCGACGTGTTTTCTGATATATAGGTAATAATGCAGCTTCGAAGGAAGCTAAGAGACCTGCAAATGCAACAAAGGAAGATGAAGAAGGTTCAGCGGATGATAATGAGGATGGTGCGAATATAAGTGTCGTAAAGCTTACAAAGCCAGAAAGGAGAGCAAAGATGAAGAAGACTAGAAAAGAGGCAAAGAAGCAGCAAGGAAAGGAGATAGTTAATGCAGATGAAGTGGAAGTGGAAGTTGACCCTAAAGCTCAAGCACTGGTATTTTCTTTTTTTGCTGAAATCCTCTTTGGATCTGTTGAAGATTTTTTCATTACTGAATGCTCATGATTGATGTGAAGTCCCTGGCTAATGACAAAGAAATCATATTTGTAGGAATTGAATCTTATTTCAGGCCTTATGTTTGTTCTTTCCTAAATCGCTTGTCAGTTGGATAGAAATGAACATTGATTTATCAGCTAGGCCTATACTTCCCGTGAATACTGATTCCTCAAGGTCTCGAACTATTTTACATTTTATTCTTCTTTTTACTGTAGATTAAGTTATTAGGTACGAATATAGTGTTCTCCTCTTTTTCTGTACATTATAATTATCCTAATTTGATGTACAATTATTTTTTAGTTACTATAATTTGACTACAGCTTTAGCAGCTCTTTAATCTCTTAATGATATTTTCCTGTCTTTAGGCTGAGGTGAAAGAAGAACTTTCAGCTATAGAAGTTTATACAAATAAGAAGATTAAATTAGCAGAATTGGGAACGGCACTTTTTACTGATCCAGAGTCAAATATTAGATCCTTAAAAGAGATGGTGCAGCTTTCCAAGGATGAAAATCAAGATATCGTTAAGCTTGCGGTCCTCTCCTTATTGACTGTGTTCAAAGATATCATTCCTGGGTATTTTTCATGCTTTATATCAGTTCAGAACTCTTGATGTGGGGTAACTTGTGATATTTTTTAATTTGACTCTTCTTTCACCGTGTGCAACAGTTATCGGATCAGACTTCCCACCGAAAAGGAGCTGGAGATGAATGTTTCGAAGGAAGTAAAGAAAATGCGATTCTATGAATCCACACTGTTGACCTCTTATAAGGTTTGAGTTTTATTATGGCATGACTCTATTCCAGTAAGAAATATGTCATGACATCAACGAGGAGTCTAGTATCCCTGTGGAATACATTGTCACATTAGTGAGTGAAAGATTCTTAATCTCATTCATTCCCAAAAATCTAGTTTGGTTACGTAGTAAGTTATTCTTTTCACTTATTCATTGATTTCAAGTGAGGTCCAAAACCTGGTGATACACTTTTGCGATTGCTGTAATCCCATGTCAACATGCACGATTAGTATTGTTAAGGTCTAATAATTATGTAAGGAATTGGAAAAGCACTTTAGTAGCTGTTTATATCTCGACTACATTCACTAGAAGGGAGTTTAGGGTCCTGCCATTTCAGTTTTGGTGTGAGGCAGGTTGGCTGCGACGTTTGCTCGTCTGCTGAGTCTGTGGAGAAACAGCAAAGTTTAACACCTACAGGACTTTGCGATCTTGTTTTATGGATTTTAACCTTGACCGTACTTTCAAACAGCAATGAATTTCTTAACGGATAGCCAGTTATAGTTACTTTTAATCATATGTTCTATGTGATCTGCTATTCTATATGTACTGCTCAACATGTTCAGGGTTTTTCCTGCTGGATTTTTGTGATGTATTATATTTTAATAGGCTAGGTCTTATAACTAATTTTTCTTACTTAAACTCGGTAGGTGTACCTTCAGAGACTAATGGTCTTACAGAAGCAACCATCCTTCAAACATGTTGCTGTACGTTGCATGTGTTCTTTGCTGGACGCAGTTCCTCATTTCAATTTCCGCGAGAATTTGCTAACTGCTGTCGTCAATAACATGAGCTCCCCAGATGATGTCATAAGGTAAAAAATGAGCATTATGCTTTACTCATTTAGGCTTCGCTTGAGATTTTATGTCTCTCTTTTCAATTGTCGTTGCTTAGTTGTCATGTACAGATTAGGAACTAATCGTCCTGAGTAGGGTTTATTTTTACAAAGATGCTTCAATTGGTCACAGGAAACTTTGCTGTACAGCTATAAAGTCACTATTTCTTAACGAGGGGAAACATGGTGGTGAAGCAACTGTGGAGGCTGTTCATTTGGTTGCAAATCTTGTAAAATTGCAGGAGTGTCGGCTGCATCCTGATACCATTGAGGTATAATATCATCTTCTTCCTATAGACGTGCTTCCTTTGGATATATCCTTTTGCTCGGCCTTTTAAGCGAATTGGTGTTTTGTCAAAAATGCTGCTGCAATAACAATTTGGGATACTCATAAAGAAACACACGTTTTAAACTGTCAATTAAATCCCACATGTTTTAAACTGTCAAAGGTATGATACTTTAGTTCGCCGTTGAAGAGAAGGAACGTAGAAAGTGATTATACGATAATATTCAAAAAAGATATGTGCTTTGTAGAATCACGGATGATCTAAGTTCTGCCAAATGAACTCATACACCAGCATCCTTTGACTTGGAATATCGTCAACCGACAAGAGGTCCATAGTTTAATAGAGAAATTATTGCTTGCCAAATTAAGTTTAAATTGTACTAAGTTACCCAACCAATTGTGAAAAGATGTGTAGGTGTACTTAAAATTAAGCTGTTTTCGTTGCATCTGATTTTTGATTTTTCATTGAAATGATTGTGACCACACTTTATTGACGTGTTTTGAACGACAACCAAGTTATGTTACTTCATGGAATCTGAAATTGAATAAATTGAAAGGCACACTACTATACTAAGAAATGCTGCATGACATTCAGATCATCTGACTATTTGCGGGGCTCTGGGGCTAAACAAAGTTGGAAAATAATGATAGGCAAGTTTTTAAGTAACATGGACTGAAAAGAAGAAAATCAATTTCCTTAGCACTTCGAAAATCTCTGTTTTTGGCTATTTGACTTAAGCTTAAACTAATCTCTATTTTTGGCCATTTGACTTATGCCTAAACTAATATATATTTGTTACCTCTGCACATTTGTTCAGATTTTTCTTTCATTAGCTTTTTCCGAGGATATTGGGAAGGCTGATATGTCAAAGGGAGAGAAAAAGATCGGTAAAAAAGAAAAAAGGAGAATGAAAAAAGCTGAAGAGTCGAACAAACCACAAAAAGAGAGCAACAAAAAGAGAAGCAGGCAAGATTTGAAGACAAAGACTAGAGATGAGGTTCTTTTATCTACGACAACCATCCACTTGCTTATGTCGAAATCCATCCATCTTATTCATCCAATAACAAGGTTTTGGTTGTTTCTCCCAGGTTGATGCCGATTTGAAAGCTGTGACCTTTGCTCCAGATGTGATGGAGCGAAGAAGAATGCAATCAGATACTCTTACTGCCGTATTTCAAACGTACTTTCGCATCTTGAAGCATACCACAGAGACAAGTTCAACCAGGTATATACTTACCATCCTTCAGATCACTGCCTCCCACAATCCCACAAACACATGTTTTCTGGAATGTTCTCGCTGGTGCCATGGCACCTTATGCTTTGCACTGATTTTATTAGAAGTCTAGATTCCAACATTGTTGTAGGAGAGGAATGTTGATGGGATCCTGCGTTGAACTGTGAGAGCTCCAGACTCTTCCCATTGTATAGACCCGTGTAGCAGAACATGTCTATATAATGTCAGCATGCAGTGGAGTCATCCTCTTTTTGTGGTCTCTTAATTTGCTCTGTTTCTTTCAGGACTGCTACGAGTACACGTTCTTCATTTGGTGGATTTGGGGAATACCCGTTACTTGCTCCGTGCTTGAATGGGTTGGGGAAGTTCTCTCATCTTATCGACTTAGATTATATGGGTGATCTTATGAATTCCCTCAAAAAACTTGCCAGTGGTGGTACCGACCTGGACTCTACTTATGAAAATGGTTTAACTGTTTCTGAACGTCTCAGATGTTGCATTGTGGCCTTTAAAGTGATGAGAAGCAATTTAGATGCTTTAAACGTCGATCTGCATGAGTTCTTTATTCAGCTTTACAACCTGATGCTTGAGTACAGACCAGACAGGTTGGTATCCCGAACTCCGTCTTGTCACGAAATAACCGTAAAGTGCCAACTACTATACTTGATCTATCAAAACTAGTGTTGTTTTTTTAACAATTTGATATGGGCCTAGGTCACCCTGTTGAACCTTTTTTAAGTTTTTCACAGAACTTATCAGCATCTTCGTTACTCCATTATTTTGTTGAATAAATTTCGTACCCGATACTTTAATTTTCAAACCGAAAGGTTCCGAGCTCTGAATCCTATTCTTCTGTATCTCTAATATTTACTTAGTCGATGAATCCCGATGGCTGGCATTGTGAAACCTATTATTTTAAAGACTGGTTGTCCAGAATGCCCATATCGTACCATCAAAATAACCAATGTATATATACTGTTTAAGCAGAGATCACGGAGAAGTGCTGGCCGAAGCTATGAAGACGATGTTATGTGAAGGACGACAACACGATATGCAAAGGGCAGCTGCATTCATAAAACGGCTCGCGTCATTCTCTTTAGGCTTTGGATCTGCACAGGCCATGGCAGGTATATGTTGCCTGTCAATTAAACACAACATGCATATGTTGGGTGTATCTTTTTCTAATCTCTTATACGATTAATTATCATTTAACTTCTCATAACTGTTTATAGCTTTAGTCACGCTGAGGGATCTACTTCTAAAGAATATCAAATGTCGGAATCTGTTAGAGAATGACGCTGGTGGTGGTTCCCTTTCGGGTTCAGTTGCGGTAAGCTTTTTACTTTCGGCATTCTCTTCAAACATTCTACTTTTACAACTTAAAGATTTTATTTAGCAAAGACAGGGAGTTATTTTATGGACAATTTACTTTTGATTAAGCTAAGTC
Organism: Papaver atlanticum; assembly: GCA_023531105.1. NCBI lineage: Eukaryota > Viridiplantae > Streptophyta > Magnoliopsida > Ranunculales > Papaveraceae > Papaver > Papaver atlanticum. The sequence continues at coordinate 4,562,068 of JAJJMB010008592.1, read as the reverse complement.
AGGCACGTTATTTTATGGACCACTGAAATCGTTCTTAGATTTTACTGACCAAGTATTACATTTTCTTTTTCTAATATATTTACTGACCAACAACCCATATTATTATTTTATGATCTAAAGAGAATTGTTTAATCATTCTCAATTTTTGCGGCAATTTCAAGCAACTTTCAATGATATGCTAGTAAGTAGATCAATTTAAATCAAAATTGGTAAGGAAAAAAAACCATTTGATCTTTCACCATGTACACAAGGAGCTGTGGGGGAACATCCTATATGTATATACAATTTAAAATTTCATATAATGTTCTTCATCTTATATTATATAGAACTCGAACTAGAATATAAAGCTGTGTCTGTAAAATTTTTTGTCTGCAGAAATTTCAGCCATATGCATCGGACCCGAACCAAAGTGGTGCGCTCGTTTCTGTTCTCTGGGATCTAAGTCTATTAAGCAATCATTACCATCCTAAAATATCAACAGCAGCATCCAGCATTTCAAGCTTGTCTGCTGATCCAAATCAAGTTTATCTCTACACCACCACCCCTCAACAAGCTTTTAAAGACTTGACGATCGAGCATGAATCTTTCAACCCTAAGGGTACTCTCGGGACAGCTAGTCGAAAAAGGAGGAAGCTAAGTGAATCTTCTATATCAGGAAGTACCAGCCTTCAGCCAATTCAAAATGTAGAAAATCTCATAGACGAAGAAGATACGAACAATAAACTATCCCAGTACTTTAATGTGCTCCAAGACATCACAGAAAGTGAGAAACTGAGGAAAGATGTAAATCGCACGATTTCCTCACAAAGAGTGCGTGTAGAATACAAGAGGCAGAAGAAGAAAAACAAAGGTTCAAAGAGAAGTCAAGATGGTTCAAAGAAGAAAAAGGGACAGATTAAAATTGCTTGATGTATTCATTTGTGAACCAAGGTCGTTTACAGATTTCTTTCTACCACATGCAAAGTTGTGGTGGAATCAATTTTGTCATCTTTTTATTGGTGTCACAGAACCAGTACTGTTTTGATTTGTAATCTAAAATTTCCAGTGACTGTCTGTTTTAATACCCAGCTTTTTTGTGCAGCTTCTGAATGTATTGATTTAAGCATGAAAGTAGGAAGGTAAGTTAAAGCACAGTATGCCACATTACATTGGGAGAGTCTCCTCGCAACTGCAGACGCAGTTGTGTGCCCTATTTGCAGTAGGACTTCATAGAACGAACAATGTTAAGAATATTGACATGTATATGATCAAACTAACAGTTTGAAATCTTGTTTTCCAAATAGCCTATAAAAATAAGAGAATGGTTGGTTATAAAGAACCTAGTGCTGCCATTATGCCGTGAAATAATCCTCTGTGGTATGGTAGAGTGGTGCCGGTGATGGGCAGCTGCATCAGGTAAGCTAGCGAATATTGTTCTAGCAAAGTTTCAATGAAACACTGAGTAGGATCCTCTGGATGACAACAGTTGCAGTTACATATGTTAAAGAAAGTTGGTGTTGAATTCTTGTCTTCACTTAAACAGCTTAATGCATGATTTTCCGTAGATAGAAACATTTGGAGTCTAAATGGCAACTTGCAGTCCAATTTGGAGCCAGAATCGAGTTAGGTTATGATCAACCGCTACATATGAAGGAGCTTGCTTGCTCACAAAGCCCAGCAGTGAGGGAGCAAACCACATGATCTTGTTGAGTCGCAGTGAGAGGAATCAGTGGAATTGCTTCTAATTGCTGAAAGTTGAAAAACTGTCATAGAAGAGAGACATTCCATGTATTGGTATCGGTAGCTGGATGCCGTTGTGAGTATTCCAAGTTGACACTACTGTGCTGATTTGGTATCCAGTTGTGAGTCCATATGTTGTAAGAACCATCCCCTACCATCTCTGTACCACTTGTGTTGCTTTGGCATATCCATGAACCTTGTGTCATAGAGGGAGCTTGAAGAAGATCATGATATCGGAAATATTTACTCCTACAGTTCAAAAACAAAAGATATACTTATCTTCAGTACATAGAGTATCTTGGCTAAGAGCGTTGAAATGATACATTACACCAAGTCTCAATTTTACCTGGTGTAGTTGAAATTGAGACTTCGAGGATAAAGCACCGGGTATGAATGATCAGTCATGTGATTTACAGCTTGCTTCACCTTAGGCAAGACAGGAGGATTTTTTGTACTCGTTTTATTCACTCACCATTTCTGGCAGTGAACTTGGGGATACAACAAATAGTTAAATGATTTATGGCAGTGACATTGGATATCTTTCTCTTGTCAGCAGTACCGCTAAATTGTGACAGTAATCTTGGATACCTACTGCTGTCAGAGTCAGCAGTATCCTCATCTTCTCATCCATCTTTCATGTTTCTAATTCTAACTAACTGCATCCCGTGGCCAACTTTTGAACTTCATATGTTATCCAACCGAAGAGGCTACCACTTGACATATACTGTCCTGGCAAGAAAGGTACTGCTTCAAGAAGGATTGCAGGAGGTGCTGGAATATTTAGAGCGGGAAGATGAAATCACCAAAATTGCTTTTCTTTTGTATTACTGAGAATCTATGTGTGAATTAGGAAATCAAGAAGTGTTATCACAAACATGAAAACAAAGAAAATTATCGATTGGTAACTTAAATAATCAGTGATTACCACAATACTGAAACAATCAACCAATATCAAATCTTAGCACACATAGTTTGGGTAAAGAATTATTCCCCTCTCATTTTTTAGTACATACGTCGAATTTGAATTCAGCCACTAACTTGTGCGTCTCAATAAGCTAAGAGAGCTAAGAGATGTCCTTCGTCGATCCAACCAAAATATCCCTCAGCTTTAAATATGGTGAAACAAATATACATACTACAACATCTCTTGATATCTTCTCCTACTTGAGCTAAAAAAGCACCTTTATGCGTGCAGGTGTGATGTGATATGAATGACAACATACCAAACAATATCACAGATTCACAAACTGTCTGTATATTTACACTTGTTCAAAATTGTTGATGTATATCCTTTTACAAAACTTTTTTTCTCGTATAAATGTGTATAACATAAGGCTTGGTGCCTAATGATGATATTGTATCATAAGTTTAAGTATTGAGTGACCAGTCGTATCTGAGGTAAACAATACTAATTGGACCTTCATCATTCAAGAGATGTGCCAAAGGTCCGGCTTTAGTTGGATCCAAATACTCAATCACCCATTTTAGCAAGTCTCTCTCTTGCCCAAAATCCACAAGGAACCTGCAAATGAACAAAAGTTAAATCTTGAGACTACTTAGGATAGAATCAGAAACCAATGAAAAGTTAGCTTTGAAACATAGAAAGTGGAAAACAGGGCTAATTACTCACCACTTGATGATTCCCGAGAGATATACCGTCCTTTTCTCGACATCAACCACTAATGCATCCCCTATAAAGAACTCCCTAGCAGCTGCTCTTAACTCTGCTTCAATTATTTGACCGGAGAAAAATCTTACCTTAGGACTCGACCGTGTTCCATTGCATAATCCAAAATGAATTAAAGGGTCGACTGATGGAAGAGCCACCTAAAAATTTTCCAACAAAATTGTCATTTTAAATAAGTTTTCTGTTTCAGATGCATTTCAGTTGAGATTAGTTCTGACTCATATGTCTTGTTTATACGTGCTGAAAAAACATAAAATGAACTTAGTAAGGAGAAATGAGATATGTTCTACCTCTAAACGCTTATCTCCAGCACCGAAGGGTTTCGTCCAAGAGAGAGGTTGTCTTCTATTAGATCTGAGGATTCCATTTTTGATGATATTAAGAGAATAGGGATAGCCTCCAATTATGTACTGAAAATCACCATAAAAGGCTTTTCTGTCAATAACTCCTTCTGGACAACCAACTCTTGCTACTGCATGAATTACCATGCTGTTGTATAGGTTCATGAAAAATGTCAATTTCTCATCGTTAGTGAGCTTTAGGATGTCGACACGCTGCAGATCTTTTGTCAAATTTACGTATCTGCCGTCATGAAAAATCATATATGATTTATTGAGTAAATTCCAACAAACAAAAAAAAGAAGCAAAATGATGAAAAATTTAATGATGCAGAGATCCCCTTGACTATCCAATAATTGGTGCATTTTTTAGTGCCATATTTTCGTATTGAAAGATATGGCAGCTGAAAAGTTGCACAACAAAATGGTTCAACATATTATGTGCCACAACATGCGATTTGCAATTATGTGCGAAGGATTGCTATCTCTATAGCTTGCTCTATTTGCATCGAGGATTCATGGTATCTGATTCATTTCTTGATGTTTTCTTTTTAAATTTTAAGGCATACCTTCGGAATTCCTCACTGTTCCTGATGCCTGTATAATCCAAGTGACGCCTGTCTTCAGATGCATATGATTCAAGAATGGCAAACATTAACTTAGTGAGCTTATCACCCACTTCAATGGCAGTCTTTGGCTCACAATCGTTTGTAGATCCTCTAAAATTAAAGGATTTGGGGATGAACTCCTCATGCTCAAGAAACCGATAAAAATGATTTCCATCTTCAAAATCATTCTGCCTGGCATTAGTTAAGAAAACAACCAAATTAAAGCATCGCATCAGGTTGTGTTGAGGATTCTGTTGTGAATTTTAGATGACAGGCATTTAAAATGCTCCTTTTCTTGCTCGGGTAACTAAAATTCCATATGAGCAAGATAAATAATAGCTTTACAGTCAGATCGAAGTTTTTCTTAAGTTAAGTTTAAGTTCTTACCCAAATACATGATGAATGAAGTGCTTCCTGGCCATCTCCTTCCCAATTTCAACAGCCTACATTCACAGGGAAGTTATCACTTTTTCATCAGCCTGTTTGTGCATACTTTAGTGTTTCAATATCTGTAATGAGCTATTGTATCTTACGGTTTCATTTTGGTGATTAACAAGATGTTGAATGTTTTTTCATTTTGTCATATAAATTAAACAAGAATTTTTTTTGACTTCAGAATGTTTTGCGGTTGTAGACATTCCTAAGAGTAAATTCTGTTTTTCTAGGTACACTTAAAGCATTATTCTTACTTTTGCCCCACCTGAGATAAAAATTCTAGCACGGCCTCTGATACTTTAACCGGAGAGTAGAAAATAATTCCTGCCTAGTACATGCCGTTACGTAAACATCTGTTCATTAGTTATTTATCACTTGAAAACAAAAGAAGTCTTAGCTAGTTGAGTTTGACAAATGGTGTACTTAATGCGTGGATTGCGATTGTTACTGGATTTGAATGTGATGTATCCTCTTGAGACTTTTGCTAATGGATGTAACAGCTCCACTTTTATTAGCCAAGCCTTCTTAATCATCACCTTTCATTTACCTTGTTTTTTTTGGTGTTCCAACTTGTTTCTACGATTTTTATGAAGTTGTTGAAGAATACATTGAACATTCATAACATTATTCAACATGCTCTTGAGCTCAAGAAAGATGAAAAAGATGGCGAACACTGATCATACGTTGGGGTTTACATCCAAGAAAAGTATGGACGCACACAGACCCCTACTTTTTTGTAATTTTGGGTGAATATACACCGTTATGTCGTTTTGTCCGAACTTCAAACCCGTTTTTAAACATTTTAAAGATCGGTTTAGCTTTGAGTGAGATATTCGCGTTTTAGTCATAGAAATTTAAGACATAATTTTTGTTTTTCTATATGAAACTTTAGTCTCTTTTTTAGTCATTTTATCATCTGAAGTAGTTTTATGTTGCATCATAAAGTTTTAGAGAATTTTCTATAACTTATGCATAATATAATCTAGTTTAGTATTCAAGGAGATATCAGTGTTTGGATAAAGTGTGTCAAATACAACAAATGAACTGAAATTTGTTAATTATCATGCAGTACATGGAACCCTAATGTATGTTTATACTAATTTTGGACATGATATTGCAGATTTGTACGAATTTTATACTTTGGGCCTATGTTTGACTTGAGCTTTGTCATCTTTGCGTGTTCTTGAGCTCAAGAATTGACTACAAATTTGTCTCAACCCACGTGTCAATTACTTCATTAGTCACTTGTAGGTTCTTTATTGTTATTCTAAAACTTCATTGCCATTGTTTTGTTCTATGCATTGTGTTCATCAAGATCACAAAAATGTAGTTAAAAATCCAATACTTATTTTTAGGCTTTAAACATCAGTGTAAAATATATGTATTATGCACAACAAATGATTTATCCCTAAAACGGATAGAAGCAGTAGTCGAAAAGCAAGTTTAAGAGTTATTTTTGTCTACTTCAACAAATTGGAATCAAAAGAAACCACCCATTCACAAAAGTTTTAACTCACTAACACAAGTGTTTTTGATCCACACCCATTCACAAAAGTCACCAAGGGATATATCACATCAATAGGGACTTCAAGATGATAGTCAAAGGCTTGAAGGAATACACCACACACACTCGCATATCCGATAACATCACATCACACGTTAATTTAGTAAGTACAATAGTCTTCTAATTTATTCATTTTTTTGGAAAGCTATTCATCAAACATTAATGTTTTTTCTTTTACCTAGGACGAGAGTTGTCGAGCAAGTTTTATAGATTGCATAAAAGACAATTTTCACAAGATTTACCGGGATCAAGAGAAACATTGGCCGGGAGATTAGCAGGTCATAAATAACTCCTCGGTTCTAATGTAAGTACTAAGTACAAGCAATGCACCTATAACTCTTGTTTTGCCCTAACTCATGGCTTACTAAGAAACTACTAGCGGTTTGGTGTTCCACTGATTGTTCCAAAGGAAGAATATCCACCATTAAACTTATCTTACGTTTTGAATTTTAATGGTTTAAATTTCAAAATTAAAACAGATGCGGCAATCACTTAATAATCAAAAATTAAAATTCGAACTTAATTTCAATCCTAAATCCATATCCACGTGGTCCACTTTATGTGAAAGAGGATTCTGGCTGACTATGTCTTTATGCGACAAATAAATGAGTAATCAGAATTAGACTAATTACCAAGCTAAAAACAAATCTTCCTAACAAAAATCAACAGTCATTTTAAACTTAAATGTAAGCCAAAGATACTCTGAAGCCAATACAAAAAACAGTAAATAAAAAGTAAAATCGTACCTTTTTTCGTCCACAATCAAGCTGTTGAATCAGAGCTTCAACCATTTCAGAACCAGCGAAACAATTCTTGACGATTTTCAATCTCATTAATCGATCATGAATCGGCAATCTCTGTCTCAAAACCCTGATTATATCAATCATTTGATCCATTTTTTCTTCACCAATATCATCATCAAATCCATAAACAGGAATTGAAGGTCCATTATCAGGACATCTTTTATCTAATATTTCTTTCACTTTCTTCTCTAATTCAATCTCATTTCTTAATGAATTAATCGAAACTAATCCACCGATTAGTTTTTCGTTAAAAAACACCTGAGGAACTGAAGATTTTCCGGTTCTTTCAATCAATTCTTTTTCTCTTAGGGGATAAACATCAATATTGATCTCCACAAATCTCAATCCCTTTTCTCTAAAAAATGATCTAATAGCAGCACAATCTCTACAGTTTGATCTCGAAAAGAAACTTATTCTTCCTTTGAATTCGATTTCTCTGTTCAAAGTTGTATTATTGTTTTTCTGAACAATTACTTCGATTCCTGAGAGATGAATTTCAGTAACATCCGAAGATAAAGGATTCTCGCCGTTATTATTACCATGGTTGCTGTTGTTGTTATCTTTCAAACTTGAAATTCCTTTGTAAATAGCAGTTGAGAAACTATTACTTCGTTCCCGAAAGAATTTCCCGATTGTCGGCATCGAGAAATTGTTCGATAACGATTGTGATCTTTCCAATCGACCTCCATTTTCTTCTTCTGGTTTTGGTGGAGATTTATGAAATCCTGGCGGAGCTTCTGGTTTTGGAAATTGTGATAATGGCCCAGTAATTACTTGTGTTTTACCATTAATCACAGAAGAAGAATCAGAATTTGAAACGGAATCATTTTCATTTTTCATTTCCTGATTTTTTTCTTCGTCGATGACAATTTCTCTTTTTTCAATTTCAATATCAGAAAAATTTGAATCTCGGCCTAGTTCTTCTAATTTAACTTCGTCATCACCTGTAGTTCCGGTATCCGAAGACATTCCATTCTGGTTTCTGCTATTTTCTGCAACAAAATCGGGAAAGAATTCGTTAGTTAAGATTAGGGTTTTATGTCTTTTATTGAGAAACAGAGATGTCTGACTTACGTTTCATTTCTGTTGATGAAGATTCCATTTTGTTGGTTTCTTTGAGTATCAAAAAGACAGGATTTGGAAGAGTTAAAAGCAGAGGAAAAAAGAGGCTCCGAAATGAAAACGACAAATGTTTGAGCGAAGAAAGCAATGGACGGGGAAGGATGGGGAGAGAGACAGAAATGGCGGAGAAATCGGGAGGATTCAAGGGAAGATTTGAACATTTGAAAATAGGAAGGAAAGAAGCGGTCAAAACCTCGTAGTGGAATCGCTCTAACTCTTCAAAGTCCCGGACCCTCGTAACTCCTTGGACACGTTCTCTTTACTGGACCAAACTATGGACAAGTATGAATCACCAATCATCCAAGCATTTTCATCACTTTCACTCGATATTTGATCGATAATTTAGTTTCGACGAGTTTCAAACTCAATGTAATTGGTATTGTTACCTAATGATTTTATTGTGATATCGAGCCCTTTCTTTCAATTTTAAGAGATATTGTTTTCTTCTTGCAACCTTTGGGCATATACTCATGATCAAATCAGGGGATGGGAGTTTCAAACTTAACCCTGACTTCTCAATACTCCGTATCATATTTTTCTTATAAACTACAATATTTTCTACGTTCCCGTGTCTTTTTTGTTGTTGTTAGGTTTTGGTTGGGAAGCATTAGACGTGCACCAAATTGCTGGTCGGCCTCGACTCACGTACTCCTTGAATTGGGATACTAATTAATTATTTAATCGTGGAAATTATGGGAAGTGAACCTGGGTAACACAAAGTGGAATCTAGATAACAAGGTGCTTAGATTTTTAGTTGACTGACAACCTTATTAGTCAATGCAAATCGTGAAGCCACTGATTTCGCACCAATGTAAACGTTCACAAGGCTGGCAAAGGCTCATCCTGTGTGCTATATATACTTTGGAACTCAACTAGTTATACATGGTTAATTATGTTGCCATGAGTAAAAAGATTTTTTGTTGGAGCACTTTCTCGTTTGTGTGTACTGTGTGTACAACGGTGATGGGGCTAAAACTTAAGGCAAATGTTAATCTATGCGTGGGAGCAAAGGTTAACTACTCATTAATTAGTTAATTTTATGTAGCAAAGGTTAACTACTCATTAATTAGTTAGTTTTATGTTGGGAATGTAAATCTTATCTCGAAAACAAAAGAGTAAAATTAATTATATCGTTTTATTTTCCTTAATAGCGCTTTTATCTTTTACCATACGGCCCGCGAGTTATAATCCCAAAGGTGTCACTATCCATCCACAAAAAACCCATCAAAACAAAAGTAACACAAAAACCCCAATCAAAACAAAAGTAACACAAAAACCTCAAAGAATTTGGTGAAATCAATTTTGAAATTTAGGTTTTTGTATCAATTTTTAAAAATTTGGGGTTTTTGTATCAATTTTGTTTAAGATGGAGTTTTAATGAATCCCAACATTTGAATGGGATTTTTGTACCACAAGTTTGGTCACCTTGGGTTTTTATGACTAGTTCTGTTTACCATATTTATTAAAATGATGAAAGAGAATTTTTTACCATTTTTTCTCTCCATCACTGGCATCACGGCTTTATCTCTTCCTTTTACCAAAAACATACACCAATGGCAGGAAAGAAAACTATTGATCTGTTTCTGTTTTATTAAGACAGAAAGTGAAATTAAATCTTTTACTTCACAAGATATTCATTAGTCCATACATATGTTTGAGATTTTGATTACATCATCAGTTTATAGAAGGCTGTTTAGGTTTTTTTAGAATTTCTTTCTAATAAATCCATCTTAATTTTTGATTTCAAAACAAAATGGGTATATTTACACTTCTTCATGATTTCCTTTGGATGATGAAGGAAAGTTGCTTTCAATCAGAAAAGAAAATAATAAAGAAGAATACTGATTTTGATTGATTTTTTTTTTTTGATTTTTTTTAAAGCCGATGAGAAATTAATGATTTTGATTGATTTTAGTTTTACTTTCCTTTAATTTGTTTTTATTCCTGAACAGTCAAATTAAAAGATCAATTAACTTTTGTTGATTTCCTCTCATATTACTAGAAAACTTAGTTTTTTTTATTGATTTTTTTTTAACATTCAGAATATTCATTATCAGTGAGCATAGAAGATGGCGAGAATTAGAGAGATAAAAGGAGAAAAATAAGGGAATAATGACATTTTCATTGATAGACGAGACTAGTAAACTTGTTTCATTGGTGACTGGTGTGGTCTCCAAAAAGATTTACCGCTTGTTTGGGTGAACTTCATAAACTACTTTTTGACAAAGTGTTCAACAGAGGTTCAATTCCATGAAAGAAGTATTCCTTCAGGAGTTTGGAAAACCCTAGGGAGATCTAGTGTTGCTTATAGAGTAAAGTTATTTGCCTGGAAGTGCATACACGAGTGTCATCCAACAAGATACAAACTGGGTGCTTTTAACAGTGATATTGATACTCGCTGCGGTTCATGTGGTCATAGCACTGAAACTATAAAGCATCTTGTTTTCGACTGCAGACATGCCCGAGATGTATAAAGAGGAATTCATATAGATATTGATGCCGTTAGAAGCCAATGCAATAATGTATCTGAATGGGTTACTAGTTGGTTCACAGAAAATAATGATATTCCAGATGATAGATGTCTCTTTTATTTAATGATTGGTTCTTGGATCATTTGGAAGGACAGATGTGATGTAGTATTCCAGGGAGTATCTCTTAATCCCTTCACATCCATTAACAAAATCCGTTTCCAGGTAAGTTCTCATTTGCATGAAAACCTTGGCAGTGTTCCGTACTGCATCAATGATAGCATTTCTCATTGGTTGCCCCCTGAATAAGGCACCAATAAATTTAACGTAGATACATCAATTAATCATCTTCCTAAATAGTTAGGAACTGGTATTGTCTTGCATGATTTTACAGGGGCATGCCAAGGAATCCGAGGTACCTATGGTGATGGAGTCTTACGTCCAGAACAAGGAGAGTGCTTAGGTATACATGAGGGGCTACTGTGGGCTAGAGGAATGCACGCAAGGAGAATTCATGTTGAAGCTGATGCACAACTGGTGGTCAAAGCTATTACTGAAGATCCATTGTCTATACAGTGGGAGAACAAAAATCTAATAAAAGAAATAAAACATTTAAGTACTTTCTTTAGTTTTTGTTGTTTCTCTTTTGTCAGTAGAGATGACAACTAAGTCGCGGATGCAGTTGCTAAATCTGTTAGAGATATAGCCACTAGTATCATGCATTTTGACAATTTCTCTGCATCTATTTGTGATCTTCTTGTAAAAGATCAAAACACTACTTCCAATGGTATGATAAAATCGCAACTATATCTTGGTTTATTTGGAAGTACAGATGTTCGGTGGTTTTCGAAAAAAATATTCCAAATCCGAATCACCTCATAGAGTAAATCAATTAATTCTTGCACCAGAATTCTCAAGGAAAGATTCAACAAAAAATGAAGAACAAAGAAAGAAATATCCCCAAGGAAAAATGGCCAGACTTAAAGTCGGACTGGATAATCTTTATTGATGCAGCTTTTAAAAAAGAAGATTCAACGATGGGATATGCCTTTCTACTTTGCTCAGTGGACAACGAATCTTTCGTGCATATTGCAACGGGATTAGAGTGGGCCTCCTCAGCTTTTCATGCAGAATCAAAAGCCTTGTTAAAAGCATCCTCATGGTTAAGTGAAAATATATTATCCAGTGTCACGATAGCAACAGACTGCAAAACACTGACGGAAACGATCAACAAGACATGCAAAGATTCTCCTTGGAACGCGGATAATACCATTAAGGAAACTATTTCAATACTGAAAAATCTTCCACATTCCCAGGTAAAGTATATAAACATAAAATATAAATATGCAGCGGATTACATTGCTAAAGAAGCTCGGATAAATCATCTGACACACTTGTCTTCCAATATTCAGCAAAGAGTTCTAAAATCTAGTGTTATTTCAATGTTTTTGTCAAAAATGAGATTATATATCTCTTGTACTCTGTTATTTGATTAATACAATTTGCCTTTCCATCAAAAAAAAAAAAAACTACTTCCCAATAAGCAATAAATTTTTTGTTATAAAAAAAATAAAATAAAAAAAAAACACTACTTTTTGACTTATAAAAAAAAAGTAATAAATTCATTTGAGAACACAATTTCAAAATTACATTTAGAAACAAAAAAGGTTGGTTTTTTATAAAGCAAATAGTTTTTGTTTCTAACTTTTTAAATTAGCTTTTATTTATAGAGAAGCATAAACACTTCTACTTAGGCTATTGGTCTTTCGTTGTGTAAATTTTTTGATGGGGCAAGGGGTATCTTTTTAACTCGTGAACCGGATCGGTGTGCATACTTGTATGCAAACCGTTTTTGAATTATGGTTACGGAACCGAGTTTGTTTCCAAACCGGTAAGCAAACTGAAACAGTTTTGTGTTCCTGAACTCGGCTGTGTTTCCAAACCGGTACACAAACCGATTTAGTTATGTGAACTCCGGAACTGGCGACTATCTTAAGGTTTCCAAACTGGTACGCAAACTTAAAAAGTTCTGTTAACTTTGGAACTCGGTTTGGTTAAATGTTTACAAACCGGTATGCGTACTATGACCGAACAGATTCACGAACGACAATGGTATTTGTACCTTGTACACTTACTAACCATGTCGATTATATTTTCAAGTGCATTTAAATTATTTCTACGAGATAATTAGTATTTGATTAATTCTCTAAAACACTAGACTTATTTGATCACATGGTTGTGACTCTGAATTAATGTCTTATGTGTTCATGAAAATGAAGATTAAGCTTTTAAGTTCAAACCGACTAGTTTCGGCTAACCATGTTGAACATAGTCTTTGTACACAGTTCTCTTACGGTATTACCTAACCAGAATGTATATCTTGTTTATGTGAATCAGATTCATCTAATAGTGGATATTGTTTTCTTGGTTCCAAAGCTATTTTAGCTTAAACCAAAAGCAACCCATGCTTTAAATGTCTATAAAAGGGGAACATCAAGCAACTAGGATCTTGGAATCCCGACATTACTTTTTGGTGTGTCCTAGTTGTATCTAGAGTCGTCCTCTTCCTAACCCTTTTAGAGTTTAACGACTATAAAGTCTTCATAGGTCCAGTTATTTTTCCTTGATAACTCATGTATCCTGATCTTGATCGATTATTGAGTTTCTCACTTGATCAAGATTGATAGAAATCATCAAAATTCTCTTCGTCTCAAACTTTGTTGATTCCACATGTTTTATACTTGTGAGGTGAATAATAATCTAGGTTATACTTCGGGTTGCATAAGTCCAGATTTTGAGGTTAGCTAGACTTTGTCTATTGCTATCGATTTCCACACCTTTGATCAAAATATTTGATTGTAAAAGGAAATCATATATATGCTTAATCTGTGAGAGGCATATTTGGTTTAAAGTCTTCAATTGAGTTGAAGCAACTCTTAGTTGGTGTGACATCAGCTAAGGGAATCAATTGCGCAGAGTCCTGCTGGGATTCAAGAGGCGTAAGGACCGCGACTGTACCTTAATCAGTGGGATACCTTTTAGGGCTCAACTACATTCCGGTATGTAGTTAATTGGTAGTAGGCTAGTGTCTGTAGCGGCTTAATACAGTTTGAAGTTCAATCTGGACTAGGTCCCGGGGTTTTTCTGCATTTGTGGTTTCCTCGTTAACAAAACTTTTGGTGTCTGTGTTATTTCTTTTTCCGCATTATATTATTTATCTTTATAATTGAAATATCACAGGTTGTGCGTTGATCATTCATAGTAGAGACATCCGACCTAGTTTGTCACGACTTAATTGATTCTTGGACATTGGTCTTTGGTACAGTCCAAGTTATCTCTTTGTGGTTAGGTTCACGGAGTTGTTTCTGTAAACGTTCTAATCGCGAGAGAGAAAGATATAACTCTAAGATACGATTCCTTGATTGAGTTTAACTCTCGGAGTTGTATTGAACTTGTCCATACAAATTTTTTAAGAAAAAAGTGGTGGTGTATTTTGGTACCCCGTGTTTTCAATTGGTATCAGAAAAGGCAAACACACTAAGACCTAATAAGTCTATGTTTGAAAACCTCATGGAATTTGTAGTCACGTACAAAAATGTCTCCAACCGATTTTGATTACACCAAGTGTCTGGGACTTACCTCAAAGGATAACTCCATAGTTGATTATTCCGAATCCATAGGAAAAGAACACATGTTGTCAGTTCCTGATAATATGCTTCCCTTAATTACTAATGGTTTAATATCAGAATCTGAATTGAAACTTACCAGGAGTTTAAAAAAATCCACTGATATCATTGATTTTCAAGCCTCTAAAATTAGAGATCTTGAGGAAAAGTGTGCTCGATATTTTGATGAGCTTGATAAGTCCCTTGATAGGGAACGTGAACTCTCTGGTTATATTAAGTCTTTTACTCACGATATACGGAGATGTGTTCAAGAAATTACTATTCGTGATGAAAAGATTAGTATGCTTGAAGATACTGTCAGAGAAAGTACAATAACAGAAGAATGCTTACTCAAATATCACTCATCAGATTTGGACTGCCTTCGTGTTGATAAATAGAAACTAGTTGATGTTCTCTTAGCTCATGAACAATATAGCTCTTTGAAAGAAGAATACGAGTCCAAATCTGTACACCCCTCGTATACCGAGGTGTACGTTAAGGATTTCCATGTTCGCTTAAATTTTTTACGAAAACCACTAGTGTTTTTTATTCCTAATTTACTTTCCTACCTTTTCTTTGGAAATTACAAAAGATAATATTGCTCTATTCCATAACTTTATTGAGATCTCCGGCCCTCTTCATTCCTACAATACGATTGACTAAAATCAGATTCTCTATCATCATGATTTCATAGTCTCTCCCGAAACATAATTCTGAAATAACTTACAATCTCTACAACTTGTATAAGAATTTGCTAGAGTTTTGAATGCAATATAATTTTTTTTTCATTCCTACAGTTGGATTCATTTTTTTCTCAACCAAAAGCTCCATCCATGAAACTCAACATACCTAATATTTGTTGATTTCTCATAAACCAATCTAAATCTTATATAAATCGTTGATAACAAATGCAATCAAAGAGATCAAAATTATCGGCAACATTGGATCAATTAATATAGTAAATATCATAATTGAAAAACTTGGCCATTGCTCCCGCAAACTTGATATCAAAAGCTTAAGATCTTTTAATACAGTATCATAAATAATACAATAGATATTAGTTAAATCTAATATTTGATTATGTTCTTGGATGGAGATCTTAGTTTCACATCTTCTATATGTATTTGGTATTTTATGTAGAAGGTCTAGAGGGAATGAAGAACGGAGATACAGAGAGATCGAGGGAAAAGAGAAGTTAATGGATGAACGAAAAAAAGAAAAGGAAAATAGAAAAAGTAGGAAAATAAAAGGCAAACACACTAGTGGTTTTCACAAAAACTTTAAGAGAATAGGGAAAGCCATAACGTGCACCCCGGTATATGAGGGGTGCACAAATTTGGACTCGAAGAAAACTTTGTTTTAAGAAGTAAATCTTCCTCATTGTCTGATAGTACTGTCCCTGTGACATTACCTCACATTGAGAAAGTTACTTCCGAAAAGATGTCTTATAAGAAACGTTTACGTAGTCTTCCAGCATCTAATGAAGCTGCTAGTAGAGACAACACAACAAAGGTTTATATTCCACGAATCTGTTCACACTGCGAAAAGAAGAATCATATTGCTCTGAATTGTTATTCTAGAAAGAAACAAATTTATGGTCTTCGAAAATTGCTTAACTTTGCAATTAAAGAAGTAAAAAATCTGACTGCAATGGATTTTTGTCTCTGCAAAATTCAGAAGTCTTATGGAAGGAATAATCTAGGTGATTCCTCATGAAAATTCCATAAGCACAACTACTTTCACAATAAAGTGTCTAACAATACTACAAATATCAGCTCTTCTGCTGATAGTGAAAGTAACTATGGAAGATCTAAGTTCAGAAAATGGAATTCAAGTAATTCTGACTCTCTGAAACGAATCTGAAGAGGTCCTCGGCTTAGCCTCTCGGGGAAACCCTTCTTCAGAAAAACGTTCAAGCAAAGAGGAAATTTTGAACCTTCTTGTTACAAAGGAAGTTAGATCATTTCCTCACAAAAAACGTAATATAAGAAAGGATAGAAAACAAATACAAGTCACAAGAAATTTAATCTCGATGTATCACCCTCTGATACTAGTGGTGAGACTCTGTCTCACTCTGTTGATTAACCTCGACAGATGAGTCCTTGGTACTAACTTGAGAGTTACAAGGATTATACATATATCAAATAATTTTTTTGATATCGAGAGAACTCAAGTATGATTCTTGTTTGATTGTTCCTAGTTGCACCTCTTCGGAAAAGGATTAAGAAATTAGGAGATTTTTTAATTCATTCCACGGCAGTATCCATTCAAGTGCTCTAATCAGTAGTGTATCTGGTGCACTAAGTTTATTGAGCTGTGAATCTGTTGTTATAAGAAGAGGAAACTTGTCTTTGGTTAATTGAACCCAGTAACCTCCTGTTATTTCGGACCCTATCGGTAAACTAGGGTTATGAACCGGTTTACGTATTCTAACTTAGAGGAGATAGAACCTTAGGGTTTGCTTATAAAAAGAGGTAGAGAATTCCTATTGTTCATAAACCTTTGGTTGAAAGAATACTTAGTCGAGTTTTAGTTTTTTCATCTCTACAAAAGAATGGAAAGCTAAAAAATACCTCATGAAACCATCGTTCTTGATGAAGATGACTCGAAGGAAGAAAGTTCTTGCCATGAAAGGATGCTAAAAAGGATTGCTTTAAGGAAAGAACATAACTCCTGGATTGTGGTTTCCTTTGGGGATCTAACTCACACTCAAAATGACTCTAAGATTGTAATTGCTAACCTTCAGTTGCAATTAAATCATCTTATCGATGGTCAGTTCAAGATGATTGAATAGCAAAAAGTCATGATTAGAAACCAGAAAAACCTCATCTCAGAATATACGAAACTTAGATAGCATATTCGTATTGTGAATCAGAGGGTTTGCGTGCTATGTCAGGAACACAACACGTCAACCATTCAACGAGTGAAAGATGTTGGTGAGTCATTCTTCGATGGAGTTGCAGAAAGGTATGAAGAAATAAATGAAGTCTAAGATTTTAAAATACATTATTTTTCTTTTATTTCTTTTATTTATCTAGGAAACTTCTTGTAGGAATTTATCACCGCTTAATTGGGGGCCCCAAGAAACAATTGGGGGCCTCCCACTACAGGACAAATAAGACATCAAAACCTAATTTTGGTTACCCCTCATCCCAATTTTTTTTAATGTCTAAACTACCCCTAAATGATTAGTGTCAATAATTAGTTAAGTTGAGTTAATTAGTGTGTTTAAGTTAAAATCAGATTTAAGAGTTAAAATTTGGGGAAAAAAAAGGGTTGTGTTTTTGTGTGTTGAGAAGAAAAAGAGGAGTTTTTGGGGGAAAACTTAGGGTTTTTAGAAATGAGTGATTCAAGTGGAGGAAATGATGTTGGTGAAGCTTTAAATAACAAACATGATTGTGTTGATGGCGAGATTATCTTACATTCCCATTTGGATTGGATGTATGATGAAGACATGTTAGTAGAGGAAGCCATGAATAATGGTGTAGATGAAGATCCCATTGCTCAAAATGAAGGAACCAACCCTCAAAATGAGGAACCCTAAGCTCAAAACAATCAGGTAAACATCTTATACCCTTCGGTTTGTCTGTTTGTTGCTCCAAGTGGTTGAATCATCCACACTATGGAACAACTAAGTGTTAGGGTCGTTATTTTCGGGGGTGTATTCCACAACGACTCTATATAGTCGTCATTTTATTAAAACAACCAATGACGACGCAAACCTGCAACTTTTCCAGGTTATGAAAAATCGTCATTGTTGTGTGATAAACATTGACGACTCCAGGTAGCTAGGTCACGTAGAGTCGTTAGTTTGCTTTGTTTATACCCAGACGACTCTAAAACAAAAAACTATCTGTAAATATAACTCTCAGGGTCGTCATATATGTAGTCATACTCAATGATGACCCTAACCAACCATTATAAAGATACCTTAGAGTCGTCCTTCCCGACATCTTTAAACATTAACGACTCTATCACTGTTTTTTTAGTTTTTGATTTCATAGAATCATTTCATTGAATCGTAAAAGGCATACATCTTGCATAGCGTTGCATTAAAGGAAATGAAATACAATAGATAATAACGGTGCCCTTAAACATTTAACCATAGATGTTGTAATTAAAGGTAGTGCCTTCCAAGATACGGTAGCATTCGTTGAACTCAAACTTTTTCCCACGAAGAGTCTCATATCGGGCATATGCCTTCCTCAACTGAAAACACAAAACAAAAATAATAAATATACTCAGTTAGTATCATTCAAAACTTGGGATCAGTTTCCTCTTGTTTAAATACTTACTCTTATAACACCCAACATATTGGGTAAGGCTTCCCTTACGGCTTTCATTTCTTTTTTGAAAGCTTCACATTCCACGAATATCTCCTCAAACTGTTCCTTGATGAGTTTCAAAGACCTTGAGTTACAATTTCTGTCTAACGCCACAAAAACGATGAATACACGGTTCCACCAAGCATCTGATGTTTGATCAATGTCTTTTCCTAGATATTCAAAGTGGTCTTTGAGTGTCAACCAAGCTCTCACAATGGCGCAATTCTCTTCGGAAGTGTAGGGAGTAGTCATGGTGTTTTCTCTTCACTTTTTGGATTAGATATTGATGAGAATGAATGTGATAGTTGAGAAATATGGGTTGGGTATGGAAGAGGTGAGATATGGGTCTCTATTTATAGAAATTAATGACTCAACTGACAAGTTTTTGATTTTTTTCCAGTTGTCGACTCAACCACATTGGTTGAATTCAAATTCTGCATTAACTGTTGTAGAGTCTTTATTCTGCATGTTTAGTAAGTAACGACCCTTCAACACATAGAGAGTCGTTATCCTTCATTGTTTATGTACTGACGACTCCAGTAACAACTATCTTACGTAACTTTTAGGGTCGTTAATAGGTGGTTCTCCAAAAGTGACGACCCAACCAAAAAAAATTATTCTCTGGATTTATTTTACAAAGGGTCGTTACTCTGCTATATGAATCACTTAACGACTCTAGAGTAGAAAAAATTGGTTGATCTCGTGGATGTTTTTGTAAGATATGGTCGTCACTGGTTTCCATATAAATATTAACGACTCTAGCTATGAAAAAAAAGCATTCTCTGGATAATTTTTACAAAGGGTCGTTAACATTTTATATAAATCAGATAACGACTCTTGTTGTGTTTCAACTATTTGGTTTACAGTCGTCAGACTACTATATTTTAAGATGACGACACTTATGCTGGATCATTTGTTTTGAGCTATATTATTATTTGATAACAATAACACTAATTTTTAAAAAACAACTACTAACATATTAAATAAAGCGACAATGTTTTAACAAACCATTCGAACCAGCAGTAGATAGTTGTATCAAATAAAAACCAAACAAACAAACATAAGTTGAAGTCTACAATAACTAAAGGTCGTCCATTAAAACATTATAAGAACATCTCCTCACCCAATAATACGACCTCCACCTCGGCCCCGACCTCCATCTCGCCCTCCCTGACTTCCCTGACTTCCTTCACCACCTGATGTCCGGCTTCCCTTACAATAACCTTGACTTCCACTAGCTATTTGGGAATCAACATCTTCTCTTTCCTACAGAATTTCCTCACCTTGGATTCCTCCACCTTGACTTGCCTGACCCTGTAGAGCACGTTCTTGTCTTATTTGTTCCTTTTTTTTCCTGGTCCTCTTACTTTGCTTAGCTAGATCATCAAACATTTTCTTCGCTTGCGGATTCTCAATGTGTTGGCAGTAATCAGCGTACTGACGATGTCGCTGAGGATCTACCACTTCTCCTTTGTCGGCCGAGCAACAAAATGCCTTGATAAGAATCTTCATTCGTTCCCTCTATTTGAATTCAAATACCAATTCAGATTAACAAACTTACATTTTTATGCATATATGAATAACACAATTCCAAAAATAAATACTTACCACAATCTTAAGAATGGTAGAATCATCTCTTGTGTCAGATGTAGAAGCCGAGGAAGATGTTTTGTTGCTCATCCGACTGCCAGCAGGATTTATACGTATCACCCGAGGGTAAGAGAAGCCTTCGTACCATTGCAAGTAATCTGGTGTTGCCTCGTGACCTTCATTCATATGATCCCAATAAGAGACGTCTACCTTGCTATCATGTTTGTGTCTATCATCCCAATGCCTGGTCTTAGGTTCAGGTTCGTAAACCACCACTAAGTCCGACTCGTCAGACTCGCATTTGTCTAACTTGTGCTTGAATCGTGGTTCATAATCCGGTGCGGGTGAATCTTGAATATACCCAAGCTAACGCATGATTCTCATCAGATTATACATTGAAAATCCATAAGGGTAAAACAGAGGGCCAGAGTAATACACGACATCTTCCATTGCGCTCACCCTATCATTCTTATAAGGATCAAAGATTACCTCTTCAGCTGTGATGTTGTCCAATTTTTGGCGCATTTATAACAACGCATCCTTTTGTTCATTTTCCTGACACCCAGTGTACAAGTATCGGGTTCCTCTTGGTTTAGTTTTGTTCAATTCTGGGTTGTCTTTGACGTCGGGATTGTATTTGAACAATAAAGGGAAACGATCGTAAATCCACACCTATATTGACATCAAACAAAATAAAATAAAACAATCCGATAAGTATAAAAATATTTAAAGAACAAAAAAACATAAAGAGAGAAAACAACTTTGTTCAATCCAATTACCTGGAGTAGAGCCGAATTGCCATTCATTTGAGAAGTTCATTCCCGAGATGCATTTGATAACTGATTATTCAAATGTACTACTATGGTAGTCCCCCAAGAGTACTTGTTCACGTCTTCCAAAGGATCCAAAAGTTAAAGAAGGTTGACACTGACACGGTTACCTTTGCTGTCGGGAAATATAACCGACGCAAGTGCATACAAAAAATACCCAGCAGCCGCATAACGACATTCCATATCAGAGAGACCATAAACTTTTTCTTTGATTAGTGTCCAGCAAACATCTCCCTAATCTCTATGAGTTTGAACTCTTTCTTCGGGTATTTCTTTCCCTTCACGAAAAGGACATCTGTCGTCTTTTGATCCCAGCCAAACAATTTCTCGGTCAATGCATAAATTTCTTTCCAACTAAGCCTTTTATTGAACTTGTCATTGGTGGATTTTCCTTCGACCAGCAGCCCTAATATCTGATCTGCATCATCAGGAGTCAATGCCATCTCGCCAAAAGGGAATTGGAATGTATCAGTTTCGCCGTAAAACCTCTCACATAAACTTGGTACTGCAACCTTGTCATATGCTATCACAGAGTTCACAACGAAAGTACATATACCAGAGTTTTCAATAATCTCTTTGACTCTTGCACATTCATCTTTTAGATCCCACAAGGACATTTTCACATAAGAAGATTGCCGCCTGAAAAGACGTACGACATTCTTATGATCCTACAAAATAAAAACAAGTAAATATATTTTTTTTGGAAAGTTAACATCAACAAATCAAATAAAAAGCAAAGTTGAGATTGTTACGATTGTTTCGTAGATGGTACGAGCCCACGTTCCGGGATATCCAAATAGAAATTTGCATCCATCTCTAGGTTTTCCTCTGGCTTTCCTACTACGAAGACGTTCTAGCTGCAGATGTTTGGCGGGAATGTGTCTCGCGCTCTCTGCAACTGGCTTTCCATCTTTCTGTCTCGACGGTTTCGCCTGCGGCTCCAAGGCTTGCTCCTCTTCCTATTCATCATCATCACCACCGCCACCATTACCATCATTACCTTTATCATCCTCATCATCATCATCATCACCACCACCACCACCACCACCACCACCACCACCATTACAATCATTACCTTCATTATCCCCCTCCTCCTCCTCCTCCTCATCATCACCACCACCACCACCATCACCTGGACCAGAACCACCATTACCACCACCACCACCATTGCCATCATTACCATCATCATCATCATTATCATCATCATCATAATATTCACCTCATAGAGGAATCTCTTCTTGTTCCATACCTTCTTCTTCATCGCTTCCAAAAGCAGATACAACAGGGGTGGAAGAAGCTGAAAAATCCGATGACTCATTACCTTGATTTCTAGGTTCTCGGATAGAAAAGGCTACCTCACTCGGACAATTTCAGCGAAATTGACCGGCTGCTAAGTATTTGCCATGTCGGGGAGGTTTGGAAGGAGAATTGGGCATGTGTTTCTTGTCTTTCTTTTGACTACAATAGTACATACCCAAAAAAGGACCAAATAAGTCAAGGATTTCATGCTATCAGAACAAGGGTCGTCACCAAAGTTTATAACACACAAACGACTCTCAAAGAATATATGACGACTCTTGGTGACATAGGTGATGACCATTTTAATATTTTGGACAGAGAGTATGTTTGTTTTCCACCTAGAATCGTTACGGAATAGAAAAAGGGTCGTTCACAAAAGGGTCGTCATATGTTATTATATGAAACTAACGACTCTAATATAGGGCAAAATAGTTGAATGACGACTCTAGGATACTTCAATTGATGACACTTCCAATTTTTGGGACAAGGAGGCTGTTCGCATGAAATCAAGGGTCGTTACCAACCAAAAAGGGTCGTTCGAATAGGTTCGTCAATTGATTCTATTACAGAGGTAATGACTCAAATCTAGGGCAAAAATTTCAAACAGCAGAATTAAGGTCGTTATCTTCTACATCACATACCCTAACGATTTTTCATAGTTTCTACATGCAGATGAAGAATCGTTAAGGTTTAAGAAATACCCGATAATGACCCATTCACTGTAACTGAAATTCTTCGGTTCCAAAACTTAATTTCACAATCAAAACACAAGAAAAAATCAAAACAGAAGTGGGTTTTAGTTCACTTACTTTCTAATCGGCGTCATTTCTTCTTCTAATTTTCCCCGGCTTGATTTCTGCTTGGTTTTCAGAATAATCTTCAATTTGGGTTTCTCTACGATTTTGGGGTTAGCAAACTTTCCTTTGTACTCATTCGTTCGAGCCATGTTTGTAGAAGAAGTTAATCATCGATTAAAGTTTTTCGAATCGACGAAGTTTTTTTTTTTTTTTTGTGTCGTTAATGGAGGAGATGGAGAGACGGTGAGAGGGAGAGGGAGGGGAGGAGAACTGATTTTAGATTAGGAAAATGAATTGGGGGCTTTGAGTTTAGAGTTAATAGGTTTTTAAGTAGAAAGGGTAAAATAGTATTTTCACAACTATTTGGACTCCTCCTATAATATTTGGAGTGGGTATAAAATTGGTGAGGCCCCTAATTGTTTCTTGGGGCCCCCAATTAATCGACGGAATTTATTCTTATTTTTGAGAAGGATAACTAGGGTTTGGTATAACAAAATTGTGATTATAGAAGCTATTTCCAACGATTTTCATCTTGAATGTTTTTAGATTTATTTATTTAAATTCTAGAGTTGTTGAAAGATGAACTTACAGTATGTAATCATTATTGGTTTAATTATTGCAAAAGTCTTATGAAATATATGTGCCTTTACATTTTCATGAATCGAGATGATATTTCATATATGCTCAGAAGTTAAATCTATTATAATTTTTATAAACAGAAAATAGAACAAACTCTTTGAGAATTTTCTCGCAATATTGATCTACTTGTGATCACACTTTTGTGTTTTTACTTCTTGACATACTCCGTAAGATTCTCTTATGTTGAGTCATACCGATTAAAATTATTTTTTGTCCGTAACTGGCATAGAGATTATTTTAAGTCGATTTTTCGGATACAAATCCATGTGATTTGTTAACGTCCAACACAATCCTTATTTTTATAAAGTAAGGTCACTCATGTTGTTCTCTTGGGAATGACATCTAATGGGGGAGAATTCTTAGATGAACTTATGCTTAATTGTTATCTTTGTGGGGTGTGTGGCTGTGAAATTTGAAAGGGGATGCTTGTATCTTTTTAATTTCCTAGACGAGCGATAGGTATTTATTACTATGTGATATCATCTAAAAAAGTTGATATGAGGAGTTGCATTTTAACTATGTTATAATATGGAATCTCAAAACTTCTTTAAAACTTGACATATCTTTTGGTTGTATTCATTACGATCCCGCGATTTTCGTACCTTTGTTAATTTTATTGACAAAAAGGGGGAGAATTGTTCAGTAATTTTATACTACATACATATGGTTTAGGGATCATTATATAAGGGAGAGTGGATCAATAATCTATAGGTTTTACCTATTACCCAAAAGATGTAAGTATTGATTAAGAGGGAGAAACATATCACTGTAGTATTACTTCAGAGTTGGGATGCAATTGAACTTTAAGAAGGAATAATACCACGTCTCTGTATAACGAAGATTGAGAATATTTTGTTTCAAAAGTTGTTATCGCTATGGAATCGATTCTTCAACAACAACGATGCTGAGTTGAACACATTTAGAACCATTAAAGCTTGAAATTACGAAAAGTTCAAGGAGTTGAAGAAGCCAAGGAAATCAAGACATGTTGGATTCAAGAAGTTGTCAAAGCTTTATTTTTTTATCCATATGTATTGATAGTTTTGTCAGTAAAATTGACAAAGGGGGAGATTGTTAGAGCATTGCTCGGTCGAACTCACAAGTGTTGCTATCTCAAGTTTGTTGTCAAATTTAGTTGTCAAAACTATATCTTGATTTCTAGTCTACAATTAGTTAAGTCTCGGACTAGGATAAAAATGTAGTTGAGAAATAGTGGATCATTGCAGTCATCATTGCGTTCTACCGTTTGAAGGCGAAGATCAACCGAAGCTTTTGACATTTTATCAACAAAAGGTAAGTGAAGACTGAACCACCTATATCTCAAGTTATATTTACTTTTTTTTTATCATTTGAGACGATGTCGCATAACTAATTAGATTATTATGCATAGACAAGAATTTCGAGTCAAGTTTATCTTGATAATTACTTCTCGAAATATAATGACTAAGCTTAATGAACATTTGTTCATACTTGATGAATTTCGATTAAGGACAATTTATTGTTCGGAATCAAAATCATGATTCAAGTTTTATCATTCGTAAATAGCCTGAAACAGTGATATGTGTCATTGATGTTATTCAGGAATGTTTCGAATTGATTTAGAGAGAAATATACAATTACTATAGATTCAGATACAAGAAAGTGGTATCAGTCTTACAAACTGGGAAAATTGTTATACGTCTGAACCCGTATTACATGTATTTATACATGTAGCGGAGTAGCTATATATCGACTTACAGATTAGTGGTACGCATATTCTTATGTATATCATATGAAAATCTTTTTGACTCGTGAACCAGATCGGTATGCATACTTGTATGCAAACCATTTTTGAATTGTGGATACGGAACCGAGTTTGTTTCCAAACCGGTACGCAAACTGAAGCATTTTCGTGTTCCTAAACTCGACTGTATTTCTAAACTGGTATACAAACCGATTTAGTTATGTGAACTCCGGAATCAACGACAATCTTAAGTATTCCAAACCGGTACGCAAACTTAATTTTTTTTGTTAACTCCAAAACTCGATTTGGTTAAATATTTACAAACCTGTACGCGTACTATGACTAAACCGATTCACAAACGGCAATGGTATTTGTACCTTGTACACCTACTAACCGTGTCGATTATGTTTTCAAGTGCGTTAGATATTTCTACGAGATAATTAGTATTTGATTGATTCTCTATAACACTAGACTTATTTGATCACATGGTTGTGACTCAAAATTAATTTCTTATGTGTTCATTAAAATGAAGATTAAGCTATTAAGTTCAAACTGAGTTTCAGCTAACCATGTTGAACATAGTCTTTGTACACGGTTTGATTACGGTTTTACCTAACCAGAGTGTATATTTTGTTTATGTGATTCAGATTCAAAGATTCATCTAACGGTGAATATTGTTTGCTTGGTTTCAAAGTCATCTTAGCTTAAACCAAAAGCAACCTATGCTTTGAATGTATATAAAAGGGGAACTTCATGAAACTGGGATCTTGGAACCCCGATACTACTTTTAGGTGTGTCCTAGTTGTATCTAGAGTCGTCCCATTCCTAACCATTTTAGAGTTTAGCGACTACAAAGTCTTCATAGGGATTCGTGAAGCCAGGTCCAGTTATCGTTCCATGATAACTCGTGTATCCTAATCTTGATCGATTGTTAAGTTTCTCACTTGATCAAAATTGATAGAAATTGTTAGATCATTGCTCGGTCGAACTCGCAAGCATTGCTATCTCAAGCTTGTTTGTCAAGTTTAGTTGATCAAAAATATAGTCTTGATTTCTAGTCTACCTATAGGAGTTTTGGACTAGGATAGATTGCATAGTCGAGCTTTAGACTTCACAACGCTTACAACTGAAGATGAAGATCTACTGAATAACTCGGAGGAACTTCATCAACAAAAGGTATGTGGACACTAAAACTTATCTATCACTCAGAAGTCTATTTTCTTCTTACTTATCTCCTATTGAGACAAAAGTCATTTACGATATAGTCTTTCGTATCATACACATTTGATATTTCGAGCTGAGTTTAACTCGCTTATCTATTTATCGAAATACGTGTTGGTAGCTTTTTGTCTTAGCTACATTCATCATTATACTTGAAATTATGTCAAAAGATGATCACGTGGAAATTTCCTTGAAACATCTTACATGATTTGTGTGAGACAGTCATTTGATGTCGACTTGGAAAGTTTCGTATTGATTATTCGATCACTTGAAAATTGCTTATTAGCTAATGGTGTATGTGAGACATCCATTGTCGTTTACTAAGAATGTTTCAATGATTGAAATGGGAGTTAAGAGCTAAAACCCATGTATGGATACATTACAGTAAGTGTACTAAGTATGTGAACTGTTTTGATATAATTCAGTACCGGAAACTAAGTTTGCATACCCGTTCGCAAACTGTTTCAACTGTTAAGTCAGGGTACTTAAGTTTGCATACCCATTCGCTAACTGATTTAACTATTGAAGTCAGGGAACTAAACCGTTTGCGAACTTATTCACCTGAGTTTGGTCCGTAACTAAAGTTGCATACCCATTTTCAAACTGTTGGTTCATGACCAATGTCCGGAACTTAAGTTTGTGTACCCGTTTGCAAACTTAAGTGGTTCAAGTTCTAAAATCGGCAAAGTATGATTTCATACTCATGAACAAATACATTTATATAATAAGGAAAATGCAATCTTGCAAACCGTGGCTTAAATGTTCATGCATTGATTCTTTCGAATCATTCTGATTTTGCTTCGATTGGATCATATATACTTCTATGTGATTGTTAACAATTGAACAACTTTATGAAGAACACAATTAGATTCTTTGGTTATCATTCATGATTGATTGATCATCATATTTGATCTAGATGTGTTAGATGAATGTGGATTAGACAAAAGTTTTCATATGGCTAACTTTGGTTAACTATTATTGAGCCAACCTCATGTACACGTTTAGGTACGGTTACCCATATCTAAATGAAGTATATTTCATTTGTGTGTGACAAGCTAAGTCCATCTAATGGTGGAGAGATATATGCCTTGGTTTCAAGAAAAACTTAGCTTGCATCTTAAATGAGGATTTCATCTAATGGTGGATAATGAATACTTTGTTTCTAAGTTAACTAAGCAAACTCTGATTTGAAAGGCTATATAAAGAAGAACTCTAGCAACTGGGAAACCTAATCCCCACACCTTCTGTGTGATACTAGTTGCGTACTAGAGTCGATTCTCCTTTAAGATAGGTTTTTCCTAAAACCATTTTAGGGTAACAACTTGAAGACTTCATTGGGATTCTGAAGCCAGATCTAACTATTTTCTATGTAGTTGCGTATTCTGATCTTACTTGTTCTATCATATTGAGTACTATCTTCTCTAAGATTGGCTCGAGATTTATCTCCGATAGGTAAGATATAAAAAGTAATCAGAAAGCTCTTTGTCTCATTCTTTGTGATTCCACAATAACTTGTTCTACTACCATATAGTTAAGTTATTGTGAGGTGATTGATATTTCTAGGCTGTTCTTCGGGAATATAAGACCGGATTAACAATTGGTTCCTGCGCACCTTGATTTATGATAAGACAGAACAAAACTTCATAGGTATTTCTGTGGGAGACAGATTTATCTATCTGAATAGACTTTTTTGTGGGATACAAATTGGTTTATAATTCATCGACTTTGGGTCGTAGCAACTCTTGGTTATGGGTGAGATTGGCAAAAGGAATCAAGTGCGTAGAGTCCTGCTGCGATTCAGAGGAATAAGGAACGCGACTGTACCTTGATCAGTATGAGATTGGTTAGGGCTCAACTACATTCTAGTCCGAAGTTAATCTTGTAGCAGGCTAGTATCTGTAGCGGCTTAATATAGTGTGGTGTTCAATCTGGACTTTGTCCCGGGGTTTTTCAGCATTTGGGGTTTCCTCGTTAACAAAATTTCTGGTGTCTATGTTATTTCTTTTCCGCATTATATTTGTTTATATAATTGGAATATCACAGGTTGTGAGTAGTTCAATCAATTGGTAAATCCAACCTTTGGTTGTTGATTGACACTTGAACATTGGTCTTTGGTACCGTTCAAGTTGTTTTTCATAATAATCAGGCTCGCGGATTTCTATCTGTTTGATTTGCTGATTACATTGAGAAACAAATATATAACTCTTGAATACTTTTCCGTGATTGAGTCTGTCTGTCTAGTTGGTTCTCTTGGAATTGTATTGGAGTTGTCCATACATATTTCCAAACAAAATATTGGGTGTGGTTGTTAGACCCCCGCTTTTTCATAAATCATCAAAGTTCTCTTCATCTTAAACTTTGTTTATTCCACAGGTTTTATACTTGTGAAGTGAATAATAATCTAGGCTGCTTACGGGTTGCATAAGTCCGGATTTTGAGGTTAGCTAGACTTTGTTTATTGTTATCAATTTCCACACCTTTGATCAAAATATTTGATTGTAAAAGGAAATCATATATAGGCTTAATCTGTAGGAGGCATATTTGGTTTAAAGTCTTCAATTGAGTTGAAGAAACTCTTATTTGGTGTGACGTCAGCTAAGGGAATTAATTGCGTGGAGTACTGCTGGGATTCAAGAGGCGTAAGGACCGCGATTGTACCTTAATCGATGGGATACCTTTTAGGGCTCAACTACATTCCAGTCCGAAGTTAATTGGTAGTAGGCTAGTGTCTGTAACGACTTAATACAGTTTATAGTTCAATCTGGACTAGGTCCTGGGATTTTTCAGCATTTGTGGTTTCCTCGTTAACTAAACTTCCGGTGTTTGTGTTATTTTTTTTTCCGCATTATATTGTTTATCTTTATAATTTAAATATCACAGGTTGTGTGTTGATCAATCATAGTAGAGACATCCGACCTAGTTTGTTGGATACGACTTGATTGATTCTAGGACATTGGTCTTTGGTACCGTCCAAGTTATCTATTTTTGGTTAGGTTCGCGGACTTGTTTCTGTAAACGTTCTTGAAAAAGCGGTGGTACAATAACCACACCCAATATTTCGTTCGGCAATCTGAATAGACAAACTCCAATATACTTTCAAGAGAATCAACTAGACAGTCAGACTCAATCTAGAGAAAAGTATATCAAAGAGTTTTATATCTTATTTCTCAATTCAATCCCCAATCAGCAAATAGGAATTTGCGAGCCCGATTGAATATAAGAGAAATAACTTGAACGGTACCAAAGACCAATGTTCAAGGATCAATCAATTTCAATCAACAACCAAAGGTTGGATTTACCAATTGATTGATACAACGCACAACCTGTGATATTTCTATTATATAACAAAATATAATGCGGAAAAGAAATAACACATACACCAGAAGTTTTGTTAACGAGGAAACCGCAAATGCAGAAAAATCCCGGGACCTAGTCCATCTTTGAACACCATACTGTATTAAGCCGCTACAGACACTAGCCTACTACCAATTTACTTCGGACTGGAATGCAGTTGAGCCCTAATCAATCTCACACTGATAAAGGTACAGTTGCGCTCCTTACGTCTCTGAACCCCAGCAGGATTCTACACACTTGATTCCCTTAGCTGATCTCACCCACAACTAAGAGTTGCTACGACCCAAAGTCGAAGACTTGATAAACAAATCTGTCTCACATAGAAAAGTCTATTGAAATAGATAAATCTTTCTCCCACAGAAATACCTACGAGTTTTGTCATGTCTTTTGATAAATCAAGGTGCACAAGAACCCATTGAAAAACCGGACTTATATTCCCGAAGAACAGCCTAGTATTATCAATCACCTCACAATAATATTAATCGTATGGTAGCGAAACAAGATATTGTGGAATCACAAACGAGAGACGAAGATGTTTGTGACTACTTTTAATCTTGCCTATCGGAGAATCAATCTCGAGCAAATCTTAGAAAAGATAGTACTCAATACGATAGAACAGGACAAGATCAAAACACGCAATTACAAAGAAAATGGTTGGGTCTGGCTTCACAATCCCAATGAAGTCTTTAAGTCGTTAACATACATGGTTTCCTGAAAAACCTAAGGTTAAAGGAGAATCGACTCTAGTCGCAACTAGTATCACATAGGAGGTGTGGGGATTAGGTTTCCCAGTTGCTAGAGTTCTCCTTTATATAGTTTACAAATCAGGGTTTGAAATCTTAGTTACCTTAGTAACAAAGCATTCAATATTCACCGTTAGATGAAAACCTGATTAGATACAAGCTAATATATTTCAACCATTAGATCGAACTTAGCTTGTTATACACAAATGAAATGTACCCTCATTTAGGTTTATGTAACCGTACCTAAACGTGTACACCATGTTGGCTCAACAATAGTTAACCGAGGTTAGCTATATGAACACTCTCATATCATCCTTATTCATCTTAACCATAACTAGTTCAAATGACTCAAATGAAACTAGTTAAAGAGTTGTTCAATTTCTATATTCTCATAGAAGTATACAAGAACACAATTGAAGCAAAATCGGTTTGATTCACTCGAATCAAATCATGAACATTATATCCACGGTTTGCAAAGAATGCATTCCTTATTATATAAATGTATTTGTTCATGTCACAACCGATTTTAGAACTTTAACCATTCAAGTATGCAAATGGGTATGCATACTTGAAATAGCCGGACCAAGTTTGGTTTTCGCCAGTATGCGAACGGGTACACATACCTCCAAACCCAGCAGAAATTTCCGGTCACAAACCTACGCCAGTATGCGTACATGTACGCGCACTTAGGTTCTCGGACTTCTCAAACCAACAGGTACACATACGGGTGCATACTATGGTTCCCGGACATGGATCACACATATGCAAGAGTGCACAACATGTTTATAATCTAATGTTAGTTAAGTGTTCTAAACTCTTATTTCAATCATTGAAACTTTCTTAGAGGATGACAATAGCCGTTTTCATATACTATTAGCATCAAAGCAATTTTAAATTTATTGAAATAATCATAACGAAACATTCCAAGTCTACACCAAATGATTGTATCACACAAACCATGTAAGATGTGACTCGGCGATTTTCACATGATCATCTTTTGACTTTCGTCAAGAATATAAGATGAACTTGGTTGAAGCGAAAGCTTACCAACACATATTTCGATAAATATGTAAACGAGTTAAACTCAGCTCGAAATCTCTAATGTGCATAATAAAAAAACTATAATAATACGACTTTTGTCTCAATATAGGAGATAGAGTAGAAATAGACTTTCCAAGTGATAGATGAGTTTTGTATCCACATACCTTTTGTTGATGAAGTTCTACAAGCTCTCCTTAGTAGTTATTCTTCTTCAATTAATGACCGCTGTGAAGTCTAATGATCAACTACACAATCTATCCTAGTCCGAGACATTATTTTAAGTAGTCTAGAAATCAAGACTTATAGTTTTGATCACTAACATTGACAAACAAGCTTGAGATAGCAACGCTTGCGAGTTCGACCGATCAGTGCTCTAACAATCTCCCCCTTTGTCAATTTTAGTGACAAAACTATCAATACATATGGATTACAAAATAAATAAACTTTGTAGCTTCTCATCCAAATGCTTGATCTCCTTGGTTCTTCAACATTACTCGAAATTTTCGTCACTTCCAAGTACTCCAATGATTCAAAATGTGTTCAAATCAGCATTATCGTTTTTGAAGATCCGTAGCTATAACAATGAGAAAACAGTTGCTCTCAATCATTGTTATACAGTATCATAGTATCATTATACAGCATCAAAGTCCAATTGCATCACAACTTTGACAACAATACTATGGTGATATGTATCACTCCCCCTTATTCAATACTTCATCTCAATATGGAAACCACTCCCCCTTACATAGTGATCCGTAAACCATATGTATTTGTAGTGTAAACTACACATTAATTCTCCCCCTTTTTGTCAATATAAATTGGCAAAGGTACGAAAACTAGTGGGATCCTTATGAAATTTTCATAGAGATACTTCATGACCAAAAGAGAACAACATACCAACTTGTTTAGATGCCATCAAATAGCCGAAACTAAATGCATTTATCAAGGAGTTTATAAAGATACAAGATAACCCCTACAATATTCCACAGCCGCACTCCCCACAAAGATTTGGCAATTAAGCACAAGTTCAATTAAGAACTCTCCCCATAAAATGTCATTCCCGAAAGAACAACAAGAACGACCTTACTTTTACAAGAAAAGAAGGATTTCTTTGGACATTAACAAATCACATGAAACATGAATTTGTATCCAAAAATCTCAATTGAATTAACCACAAGAAAAATGATCATATCAATTGGCCGTGCTCAACATAAGAGAACTTACGGAGCAACACGGTACATACACAAAGATGTGGATCAGGGAAAGACCAATACTACGAAATAATCAAAGATTCATTCTATTTTTCATCACTATTTGCACAATGACATATAATAGACTTAATCTTTGAAAACAAAAGTTCATCCTTTCTTCCATCAATATTTGCATAATGACATAAAAGGCTTTACTTTTGTACTCAAAAGTTCATTCTATCTTTTATCAATACTTTCATTTCGACATATAATAGAGTTAACTTTTGAACAAATATGGGACAGTCAAGGTTCACGGACGTAAACAACATATCCCACAGCAATTTGCAATATATAAAACCATAAAGATTAATACTGCAAAAATCATCTTCCAAATAACCTTTAGAATTTAAATAAATAAATCTAAAAAAATTGCAAGATGAAAACGTTGGCAATAGCTATGTGTAATCACAATAATTTTTATTCCAAGCTCTAGTTATCCTTCTTAAAACACAAGAATAAATTCTCATAAGAAGTTTCTTAAACATCAAGACAAACTCGTAATGCACATACAAGATGATTTGTCCTTAGAGGGTAGAATCAATCTTTTTCACACGGATTTACACCAAGAATAGATACCAAAGGCGTATAAAAATATTTTATTAACAAATAAGAACATACAAAGTCATTATCTACCATGCACCATAATTCACAAAAGATGATTGTGAACAATTCAATAATCCCATAGCAATACGTACTACTGCCCATTCTTGAACTTCCTTCTTTGTGATTCACCAAAAACATTCTTGTAAACGCTACAAATGAGCTTAGAAGAGAATTACTCCAAGAATCCAAGTGCCCAAGTCCAAGAGAAGTGGAACAAGAGCGACGAAACGGAGCAAAACACTCAAAGCAAGAGTCGGGACAAAGACCAATCTTAACTCTTCTAAATTCAGGAATTCTCATCTCCATTTTTAAGATAATTCAAATAGGAAGAGAATTCAAAAAGAATGAGGTCATTCCGAGTTCGGACGAAGAAGTTACTGCCAAAACGAGTTTACCGAATATCGACGTCTACAAGCCAGCATGCATACGGGTTTGCAAACGAATTTTCATGACCTGGAGCAGTATGCAAACGGGTATGCGTACTAAATTCCCTGGATTTTGATTTTAAATGATGGTATGCATACCTGGTATGTGTACAATGAAGTCCAAACATCCGAAACTAATATTTTCAAACCTAAACATTTAAGAACCTTAAACCCAGATCAAGTTAAGTAGAAATGAACGGTAAGCAAGGTACATGGATCATTATAAGTACTTTAAGCAAATAAAAACACAAATATTTCTCAAGTTTATAGACATACCTTTTTAGAAGAATCCAATTGAATTCTACAGCCTTACCGAACATAATCTGTGTGCCCCAATTCTCGTGCTTCCCTCATCGTATACATAGCAGCGCATTCCTTGGTGAGGATGCACTTACAACACAATCAAGTTGTGTTGAGGTGAACAATGTCTTGATCGCCACATGTTACTTTTGGATTATCATGAAAGAGATCGCTTTTAGAACCTTTCACATCCAAATCCATCTTTCCAAAGAAATTTTTAAGTTCCAACATCATGGATACTGCCTTATCCATATTCATGGAATTTTCTGGGAGATCATTCATTTTCACACTCAAAACATCATTGACTTTCTTTGGTTTCCACTTCTGAGTGCGTTTAGGAACAACCGGAACCTTTTTCCCATTACTCTCTTTAAGAATTCTTGGAAGAGAATTGGATTGACTATTCTTTTGCAAGTTAGTCTTTCTCCAATTGGGAGCATCGGATCTTGTCTTCGTCTTTACGAAGATATCCTTTTGATAACCATTACGATTGTGAAAAAGATTCATATGACGTTTATAGGCAAATCTAGGTTTATCACAGCACTGATTCCTTTGCCTAAAGGTTGGATAGTTGCAACCTGTAACGTTAAGGGGATTAGTCTTAATATATGATCTTGGTTTCACAACTTATTGTGATGCCCAAACAAGAACATTATGAAGTTTCTCATTCCTTATACGGAAACGACATCTCCTTTCCAGGTGACCTTTATTTCCACAATAGTGGCAAACATAAGGAATGTTCTTACCTCGATCCATGTGTGCTGACTTTGGAGGTTGATATACTTTGCTCTTTTGAACCTTAACTACCGGTGAAGGTATTTCACTTTTTCCATCAGTGGAAACCTTTTGTTGAGAAGAATCACTAGCCTTGAATTTTTTTACCTCTTTGCTAATACTTGGAGCATCTATTCCCTTATAGCCCAATCCTCGTGTATCACGATGATTTTTACTTGCTTCCAGCATAGTCGTTAATTTGCTTGAACTAGTATTGAACTTTTTCAAGTCATCTTCCAACATCTTGATTTTATCAAGAGCATCAGCTAAATCATCCTCAAGGCGTTTTTCTCGAGCGATAAAAGCGCATTCTCTGTCATCAAAACTTGCTTGCTGAGAGTTAATTCTTCCTTCAATTTCTGCAAGTTTCTCCTCCAACAAGAAGTATTTTGATAAACACGATCACATTCAAGTGACTTTGTACTCAGGTTTTCCTCGGTATCTTTGAGGACCGATTCGCAAGAGCGATTCCGACCATAAAGACCTCCGTAAATCCTTTTCAATTTCTTGTTTTCTCGACAGAGAGAAGTCAGAAGAGGTGTGACATGAGAAGTTGTAATCTTCTTCATTTTCAACAAATCCAAAAACTCAACATACTCTGAGACTTCCTCATCAACATCTCTACCAATATCTGAATCACCTTCATCAGAAAGTTCATCCAACTGTTCTTCTAGGAGCGTTTCCCAATCAACAGTTTAGATATTGACTTAGATGTGACAGTTCTCTCAGGTGAATCCAAGCTTTCAGAATCATCTGGTAATTTCTGAACTGGTACGTTATTAAAGATAGACTCGTCCATAATAATCAGATTGCTGCAAACACAGACTTATGAGGTCTTAAACGTGTTTGCCTGCTCTGATACCAATTGAAAAAGCGGGGGTACAACAACCACACCCAATATTTCGTTCGGCAATCTGAATAGACAAACTCTAATATACTTTCAAGAGAATCAACTAGACAGTCAGACTCAATCTAGAGAAAAGTATATCAAAGAGTTTTATATCTCTATTTCTCAATTCAATCCGTAATCAGCAAATAGGAATTTGCGAGCCCGATTGAATATAAAAGAAATAACTTGAACGGTACCAAAGACCAATGTTCAAGGATCAATCAATTTCAATCAACAACCAAAGGTTGGATTTACCAATTGATCAATACAACGCACAACCTGTGATATTTCTATTATATAACAAAATATAATGCGGAAAAGAAATAACACAGACACCATAAGTTTTGTTAATGAGGAAACCGTAAATGCAGAAAAATCCAGGGACCTAGTCCAGCTTTGAACACCACACTGTATTAAGCCGCTACAGACACTAGCCAACTACCAATTAACTTCGGACTGGAATGTAGTTGAGCCCTAATCAATCTCACACTGATCAAGGTACAACTGTGCTCCTTACGTCTCTGAACCCCAGCAGGATTCTACGCACTTGATTCCCTTAGATGTTCTCACCCACAACTAAAAGTTGTTACGACCCAAAGTCGAAGACTTGATAAACAAATCTGTCTCACACAGAAAAGTCTATTGAAATAGATAAATCTTTCTCCCACAGAAATACCTACGAGTTTTGTTCTGTCTTTTGATAAATCAAGGTGAACAGGAACCAATTGATAAACCGGACTTATATTCCCGAAGAACAGCCTAGTATCATCAATCACCTCACAATAATCTTAATCGTATGGTAGCGAAATAAGATATTTTGGAATCATAAACGATGAGACGAAGATGTTTGTGACTACTTTTAATCTTGGCTATCGGAGAATCAATCTCGAGCAAATCTTAGAGAAGATAGGACTCAATACGATAGAACAGGGCAAGATCAGAACACGCAACTACAGAGAAAATGGTTCACAATCCCAATGAAGTCTTTAATTCGTTAACCTACAGGGTTTCATGAAAAACCTAAGGTTAAAGGATAATCGACTCTAGTCGCAACTAGTATCACACAGGAGGTGTGGGGATTAGGTTTCCTAGTTTCCAGAGTTCTCCTTTATATAGTTTTCAAATCAGTGTTTGCAATCTTAGTTACCTTAGTAACAAAGCATTCAATATTCACCGTTAGATGAAAACCTGATTAGATACAAGCTAATATCTTTCAACCATTAGATCGAACTTAGCTTGTTATACACAAATGAAATGTACCCTCATTTAGGTTTATGTAACCGTACCTAAACGTGTACACCATGTTGGCTCAACAGTAGTTAACCGAGGTTAGCTATATGAACACTCTCATATCAACCTTATTCATCTTAACCATAACTAGTTTAGATGACTCAAATGAAACTAGTTAAAGAGTTGTTCAATTGCTATATTATCATAGAAGTATACAAGAACACAATTGAAGAAAAATCGGTTTGATTCACTCGAATCAATTCATGAACATTATAGCCACGGTTTCCAAAGAATGCATTCCTTATTATATGAATGTATTTGTTCATGTCACAACCGATTTTAGAACTTTAACCATTCAAGTATGCAAACAGGTACGCATACTTGAAATAGACAGACCAAGTTTGGTTTTCGCCAGTATGCGAACGGGCGAACGGGTACGCATACCTCCAAACCCATCAGAAATTTCCGGTCACAAACCTACGCAAGTATGCATACGTGTACGCGCACTTAGGTTCTCGGACTTCTCAAACCAACATGTACGCATACGGGTATGCATACTATGGTTCCAGGACATGGATCACACATATGCAAGAGTGCACAACATGTTTATAATCCAATGTTGGTTAAGTGTTCTAAACTCTTATTTCAATCATTGAAACTTTCTTAGAGGAT
Organism: Papaver atlanticum; assembly: GCA_023531105.1. Classification (NCBI taxonomy): domain Eukaryota; kingdom Viridiplantae; phylum Streptophyta; class Magnoliopsida; order Ranunculales; family Papaveraceae; genus Papaver; species Papaver atlanticum. Next base: position 4,523,954 of record JAJJMB010008592.1, on the reverse strand, counting down.
GACAATAGCCGTTTTCACACACTATTAGCATCAAAACAATTTTCAAGTTAGTGAAATAATCATAACGAAACATTCCAAGTCTACACCAAATGATTGTATCACAAAAACCGTGTAAGATGTTACTCGGCGATTTTCACATGATCATCTTTTGACTTTCGTCAAGACTATAAGATGAACTTGGTTGAAGCGAAAGCTTACCAACACATATTTCGTTTTTTTTTGAAAAGTTAAAAAATTATATTAATCAACAAAAGTATTTACAAAATAGTTTATGAGAAAAGAGGTCACAGCAACCCCAAAAACACACAAAACTATTTAAATCTAAAATAAGAAACATTAGGAAACTCAATACTGCTTAAGAAAAAAGGACGGCCTACATAATGCATTTCCACTCCATTATTCAAAAGACAGCCACGCTTTGCCATATTATCAGCAGCAAAATTCGCCTCACGGTAAGTGTGAACGAACCTTATTGAATCATATAAACTTCTAGCTTCAATACACCTGTGCAAAGCAAACCACGGAACTGAGTAATCTTCAAAAGCTCTAATAGCACTTAGAGAATCAGTGCGAATTACAATTTTCCTAACACCCCATTGCACATCCCATTCCAGGCCCACTAAAATACCATAAACTTCTGCCATATAATTGCTTGCAACGCCTAGCCCAATGCTCATAGCTCCAACCACAGCACAAGTATCATCTCTCGCAACAACCCCAGCACCCGCTACCCCTGGATTACCCCTCGAGGCGCCATCACAACACAACAAGAGCTCATCGTGATTTGGAGGGTACCAAAAGCATTCCATGGGATCGACAGACCTCACCCTACGAGTTTTTACATGAAAGTAGTCCAAAATTCTTAAATCCTCCACGGTATTGAACATAAAACCATTCAGCCTAGCCGAGTAATCATGAATAAGATTGAAAACTCGCTTCTTGAAAAAATTCCAGCACGAGTTCTTCTTCTCATACACCTTCTTGTTCCTTGTGAACCAGAGCTCCGAACGCAACACCATATTTAAGACAAGCCACAAATCTTTTACCATTCGACTCCTACCTTTTGCTGCTTTGTTAGAAGCAATCAAACTATAATGAGGTATTAAATTAAATATACTTGCAATACAAGTCCAAGCCTTCCTCGCAAAACTACAATTCCACAGAACATGCTCTAGCGACTCCTCAGCATCATGGAAAACACAACACATTGAAGCTAGAGAGATTTTAAACCTGCTGCGGACTTTGTCTAAAGTTGCACAGGCGCCTCGAACAAACTTCCAATTCTGAGCTGACAAAGAAGGATGAACGACGCTTCTCCACAAAATTTTTGCTTCATCCAGAATAGGGTATTTAGTCCTGATTACATTCCTAGCTGACCGGACTGAAAAAACTCCCTTCAAGTCAGGCATCCAAATCCTTTTATCCAATCCACCAGAGATTCTCGGTAAATCTTGCAGCACAACACCCGCACTTACTAGGTCTTGCATATAGTCTCCCTATAAAAACCATTCTCCCTGCACAATGATGTCGCTAACCCTGACATTCCTATCCAGGTCAGTATGGTTTAGAACATCATCCAGAGTAGATGTCCCATACCAAATATCATAAAACAAGGAAGTGGACCTCCCGTCTCCAATTAGGAATTTAGAGTTATTAACCATATCAGTATTTACCCAGCGAAAACTAGGCAAATTCGAAGATTTAACTCCAGCCATCTTAATCCTCCCATCTTTGTAGTGAAATTTAGCCTCCAAGAAGCGAGCCCACTTCTTACTGGAAGATTTTATACTCCACCAAAGCTTCATAAGCATAGCCCTATTCATATTTCTCATACTAGTCAGTCCAAGACCACCTTCCTTCACCGGACAACAAATTTTATCATAGCCAACTACAAAAGCTTTAGAGAGATTCGAATCTCCCGACCAAAGAAAGTTACGAATTACACGATCAAATTGCTGAATAAACTTAACCGGCTATTTGTACACAACCATGTTATGAATAGAGTAACTAGATAAAACTGTTTTAATGAGTACCACTCTATCCTGGAAAGAGAGCATTTTACCTTTTAGAATTGAAAGTTGGTCTTTCATCTTGTCGATGACATTGCTAATATGCCTATACTTCACCACTCCCGGCATAACTTTAACTCCCAAATAACGATTTGGGAAACCAGTGACTGCCATGCCCAAGAAATTTACAATAGTTTGACGTCTACTAAGAGACCCCCCACCATAGTAAATTTTACTTTTCTCTCTACAAACATGCTGGCTAGAAGCACGCTGATATACCTCAAGAAACCTCACCAAATTAGTAAGACTCTTCATATTACCCTTGCAAAAGATCATAATATCGTCAGCAAAAAATAAATGAGTTGGAGTTATGCCATTACGCCTTACCATATGCGTCATGTCTTTATTCTGAAAGAGATTAGTGATGTTTCGGCTAAGAACATCCTCAATCAAAACAAAAATAAGGGGAGAAAGAGGGTCACCCTGACGCAAGCCTCTATTGATCTTGAAAAAACCTTCTGGACTGCCATTAAGAAGAATTGAAATCCGGGCTGATTTAAGATTATTGTGTATCCAAACACACCAATCTTCCGAAAAACCATATCTTCTAGACACCTCAAAAACAAATGGCCAACTAACCGTATCAAAAGCTTGAGAAATATCAAGTTTGAGACCCAAGTTACCATCTTTTCTTTTAATGTGAAGTTCATTAACCATCTCCGAAGCCAAACTAATATTTTCATGAATGTTCCTTCCTTTCATAAAAGCCACTTGCTCATCCGAGACCAGATTTCCCAAGACCTTACCAAGTCTAGTAGCAAGAATTTTAGTGAAAATCTTGAAGAAAAAATTAATTAAACCAATCGGCCTAAATTTCCTTAAACTATCAGCACCTCTTACCTTCGCAAGTAAAAGAATAAGGCTAGAATTAGCTCCATTAGGAACTGTTTTATTGACCCAACAAAAAGTAATTGACTTGAATAAATCCTGGTGAATTAGATCCCAACAATGCCTGTAAAAACACCCTGAGAAACCATCCGGACCTGGAGCACTATCCGCCCCTAGATCAAAAACCGCAGCTTTAATTTCCTCCAAAGTTGGTATAGCATCTAACATCTGACTTTCCACAAAAGATATAGTCCCATGATCATAATCAAACATCTGCTCTTCAATTGGCAAATCTTCCCCATTGAATTTAGCCTCATAATAAGAAACCACATGATCACGAAGAAGATTCGGATCATTAATAGTAGAACCATCATCAGTAACCAGCTCAGAAATAGTTTTGGTACTCCTACGAATATTAATAGTGCTATGAAAATAAGAAGTATTGCTCGAACCTTCAAGAATCCACTTGGTACGTGACTTCTGTTTGAGCATAATATGATGTTGCTTTCGGACATCTTGGACAGCTACCAAAGCATCCTTCATATCATTAAGTTTAGCACAATTATGAGGATCATCATCCGAAATTCTACTAGCCATTTCAAACTTAAACTGAGCATGTTTAAGCCGCGCATTAACATTACCAAAAACAGATTGATTCCACAACTTCATAGCTTCTTTTAAACGTTTCAATTTGAAAGGAAAGATAAAATCTGGATTACCATGAACCGGAGCATTCCAAGACTCGTCCACCATTCTCAAAAAATCCGGATGTGTAAACCACATTTTCTGAATACGGAAAGGAGCACGCTTAGGCCTAGGAGCAATAAAAGGAAAACCAATAAGAGTTGAATGGTCAGAAACTTCCCTTGGAAGAGCTTTACACCGCCAATTCGAAAACTTATTTAACCAATGCTCATTGATAATGGCATGATCCAACTTGCTGAGAATTCTACCAACACCCGATTGACCATTAGTCCAAGTGAATTTCGTACCCAAAGAATCTGCTTCAAATAAATCATTGTCCTCCATCCAGTCGCTAAACTCATTAATACAAGAAGTACGTGGCTCCCTGCCCCCCTTCTTTTCATCACCACGAAGAACACAATTAAAATCTCCCATGATCAACCACGGAGAATTAGAGTCTATTCCAGAAAGTTGACTCGACAAACGTCTTCTAATAACTTGTAAATAACTAGCATGCACAAAAGAGATAAACACCCCTTCAGTTTTCACCGTAATGGCTTGCCTAGTCATATTAAACACCAGCGGCTCTTCAATATCCTCACTCCACAGAATCCAAAGATTACCCAAAGAACTCAAGGTAGAATTATGAATTACCTTTTTAGTAAAACCGGTCAAATTAAGCCTTAACATAACATCATCAGAATAATGAATCTTTGGCTCAGCAACACAAAGCATCACCGGCTTAAACTCATTAACTAACTGACGTAACTTCAAACCAGCTTCCTCCTTCGCCACCCCATTGACCTTCCAAAAGAGAACACGCATCAGGAAACTAGTTTTTTTTTGGTTTATTTATAACTTTTGAAACCTGGTTCGAATCCAGCACTTTCCTGCTTGAAGATCTTCCTTTACGAACCTTGTTTCCTAACTCCTTGCTTTCAATCTCCGACTCAGACTTGGATTCTGAATTATTAACTAGTTTATCATTCTTAGAAATCAGAACACGCCCAGATTTCCTTTTTTTCCTTGGCTTTACCACAATCATCTGTAACTTCACTCCACTTTGAACCCTTGACACCAGAGGCTGCCTTCTCAGGTGTTAGATCATCATCCGAACTCTCCTCAGTTTGGCTGTTATCTTGTTGAGCACTATCTTGCTGAACCTTATCTGACAAACCCAGCTCGTCACTTAAGACCATGAACTTGTTAGCTGATAAAACCACCTCAGTTTCCATAACCTCATTGTATATTGGAGTTTGGTTAATATTATCAACAACAGCGTCTTGAGACTATTGTAAATTGTCACTTTCAGTTGACTCAGGAGTAGAGAAAGAACTAGCATAATTCTTATCAGCGTCTGAGTGATTAGTTCTCGCCAATTCACCACTCTCAACTGACTTAGCATTCGAAGTTGTAGTTTCACCCACTACCAACCCGCCAGCTAACACTAGTTTCGCAGCAGCAGCCTGTTTAGCTTTCTCAAAAGCTTCAGACACTGCACGAAAATTAGCTTCAGAAGAAGCTAGTTCATCCTCAATCTGAGTGTTTTTCTCCACAACACCAGCATTCTCCTTAACTGATTTGTCACCACCACTTGAACCTGAAGGATCATTCTTACGATTTCGTGAGTTTCTCCTTCTTTTCGCTGTCTGCCAACCCTGAGTTGAATCACCCTTAGCTGCAGTATCTTTTGCCGAATGTTCATCCTTCTTAGACTTTCTTCTGCAATCATTGTCAGAATGACCAATGAAGCTACAATGCATACAGAACTTAAGTGGTTTAGGAATCTCCACATATTGCCAAAAGGTACGGCCACCAGCAGTAAGTCGTATTCTCTCCGGTATGTACTTTGCAAAATCAACATCCACTAAAACTGAAGCAAAATTTCTGAACTCCGGATTTAGGGTTCTTTGATCAACCACAATTGGGTTTCCCAAAGCTTTTCCCATTGATAACAAGGATCTTTCCGTCCATAACTCAGCATGGAGTCCTGGAAAATGAACCCATACTGCTGCATGGGAAGTATTCTGACGTTCTGGATCAAACCCAGGATACCAATCCATCAACCGCAACTCTTGTTGATTAACAATCCACTTTGTGTTCCGGATTCTCGCTTTAGTTTGTTCATCTTGTAGCATAATAACGAAAAAGCCTTTACTCATAGACATAAACCTAACAGAAAGGGTTTAACTGCCATTGAGATATTAGACTTTTCTTAACCTCCACGAACTTCAATCCTGTGAAGTTTAACGAGCAATGAAACTGTTTTCAAAAGGCCTACATCCTTCTTGGTAGAAATCAGCAGGAATAACTAGTGATGGTTCTCCATCTATTAAAGATGGATTAGGTAAAGAGTTGATATCCACAGCCGTGGGTTGAAGAGTTTGCTTTGCTCTCACTTTTTCAGCGAAAGTTTGATTTGTGTCACTACCATTTTCAAGAAGTAAAGATGTTTCCCCTACCATCTTGAATCAACGATAAGAAATCCGTGATTTTTTTTTTGTTGAAAAACGCACAAAACCCTAGTGAAAGCGCCAGACTTTCTCTCTCCTCATTTTTTCCAAAAAAGCCAGGGTATATACCGACAACACATATTTCGAGAAATATGTAAGCGAGTTAAACTCAGCTCGAAATCTCAAATGTGCATAATCGAAAAACTATAATAATACGACTTTTGTCTCAATATAGGAGATAGAGTAAAAATAGACTTTCCAAGTGATAGATGAGTTTTAGTCTCCACATACCTTTTGTTGATGAAGTTCCACAAGTTCTCCTTAGTAGTTCTTCGTCTTCAATTAATGACCGCCGTGAAGTCTAATGCTCAACTACACAATCTATCATAGTCCGAGACATTACTTTAAGTAGACTAGAAATCAAGACTTGTAGTTTTGATCACTAACATTGACAAACAAGCTTGAGATAACAACGCTTGCAAGTTCGACCGAGTAGTGCTCTAACAATTCTAATCGTGCGAGAGAGAGAAAGAGAGAGAGAGAGAGAGAGAGAGATAACTCTAAGATATTATTCCTTGATTGACTTTAACTCTTGGAGTTGTATTGAGTTTGTTCATATAGATTTCCTAAGAAAAAGTGGTGGTCTATTTTTGTACCCCCGCGTTTTCAATCAATTTAAGCCTGGTCATAAATTCAAACAACAACATACTTTCATGCTGCAAGTATATGAACTATAAGAGGAGGAAAATCAAGATGGTGTTCACAATGAAGAAAAAGAGGAGGATGTATCACCAAAAGAGTCAGATATGGAGATTTCTCTGCATGCTTTAACCGGAAGCATTAATAGTGGGACTATAAGAATTCCTGGGTATCTGAACAAGAAGTTCATATTTATTTTGATAGATATTGGGAGCACACACAGTTTTATAGACAACAGTTTGGCTCAGCAACTGGAGTGAACCCACTGCTCATTTTCTAGTTACAGTACTAAATTGAGAAAAGACAGTCAGTTCTAGTCAATGCAGGGTAGCAAGTATACTAGTGATTTGAGGTTATTACCTCTTGGAGGGTTTGACATGGTTCTGGGAGATGATTGGATAAGAACCCTTGGAGATGTGTTGTTAAATTATGAGAAACTTTGTATCAATTTTATGCATAAGGTAAGAAAATCACTATATCTGGAGCAAAGAAAACACTCTCATCGAGAATGAGAAGTACTAATGCAACCAAGAGATTCTTCAAGAAAAATACTAATGGAATAATGAGACACTTCTTTTCAATCTCAATAACACCCATGACTCACTCTATACCATCACCCATTCAAAACCTACTTCAAGATTATGCAGATATCTTCAAAGGACCAAAATCTTTAATACCCAAGAGAAGCCTTGATTATACCATTCAATTGAAACCAAACTCATCAATACCCATAGCCAAAACCTTACAAATGTCCATATCTTCAAAAGTCATCGATGGAGACTTTGGTACAAGAAATTTTGAAGTCTGGAGTCATACAAGCAAGCCATTCTTCTTTTGCTTCTCTCATCTCCTTATCTAGAAGAAAGACAACTCATGGAGGTTCTGTGTTGACTATAGGCAGCTGAATGATATCATTATTAAAAACAAATTTCCAATCCCTTTCACCGATGAGTGATGTGAATTTTAGTTGTAGTAAAAAGAGGGATTCGATTCTCGAACTTGTGAAGGATAACTTTAGACTTAAATTTTAAAACTAAAATATAAAAAATCACTGATATTTAAAACAAACACTGACAAAGTTGATATCAATATTAAAAGAACACTGAGGCTAAGATTCCACCATTTTTCCAAGTTCAAAGTGATTTTATCTAGTATTTATATTTATTCAATTTGCGTTTAATTTGATTCTAAACTATTGCAACATGTAGATTTTCAAAATAACAAGTGTAAATCCAAAGTATAAAGCATCAAAAACCTATGGCTAAGCATGTTATATCAAAAGAAATAACAATTGCTTAACAAAAATCATTCAAACAATTATAAATCAAGGCAAATAATCAGAAAAATAATTGAAATAAAATAAATAAAATAGACTATACCACTTTTTGTTGGAAAAAATAGCTTCCTCTATCGCCTCAGCAATGGGGTTTAGCTACTCATATTAATCATAATCTCAAAATACATGTTTATGGCTCAAAAATTGATTAAAAGGGAGAAAAGTGTTAAAGCAGCGGATTCTGTAGTTGCTGAAGGTCTAAAACAGAAGTCGGAATCGTTGCTGAAGGGCTTCGGTCACTGCAGGAAGGTGCGACCGTATCTCGTTGTCACTGAAAATAAGTCTGCCTCTGCAACTGACTCCGAGGGTCTTATGTTCTTCGTGTTCTTCTTCTTCGCAGCAGCAGAAACAAATTTCAACTCGTGATTTCAGCTCTCTGTTCTCTTCTAAACTTCTCCAAAGTGTTCGTCCCCTTTCTATGACACCAATACCTCCTATTTATACCCGACAGCAACCATAAGACTCGAGAAAATCTTCACAATTATTTTCTCTTCCTTTTCGTGCAAGTTACAGACTTTCTCTTTTCTGTATTTCCTTCTTACGTGATGTCTGGTTCAATCCAACGTCCCTGAATTCTCTATGAGACAGTATCATATCTCCCAGGATATACGGTTTCCTTATTCCCACGTAATTTCCACAAATCCAAACACTAAACCCGAGTTATCCTTCATTCCCTGTTTAACGAGATGTAACCAAATATGAGAAGATTTGATGCCTATTTTAACTCCCAAACACGTCATTCATCCTGTTTATTTGGTAACTACTTATTCCCGTGTTTAACTCTTCCAAAATCACGTACGAATCGTGCCTGAAAATCTCCCCTCTCTGTTTTTCGTGCGGCAAAATTTCTCGTCAAAAATCTTAATTCAAATGAAGGGGATGACCTCCCCTTATCCATACCAGGGGTGCGAATAGCAAGTGGTCACCTCTTAGTAATTTGGGTGCCCTTAGTAATTTTCTCCCATGAGCGCAAAAACCACTTTTTGAGCCAAATTCGCCGCAAAAGCCCATTTTTCCAAAAACACCTACAAGGGATAAAATACCAAAATTAGTACAGAAATGGGTACTAACACTATACATAAAAGAGATGAAAATAGACACATAAATGCGTCTATCAATGAGCTCCTACATGAATTACATGGTGGAAAGGTATCCACTAAGCTTGACCTCATGTCTGGTTATCATCTGATGAGGATGCATATATAAGACAGGTTATCTAAAAATTCCACTTTGTATTCTCTTTAGGATATGAAAAGAAAAGATAAGATAGGTTGTCTTCGTATGTTAAAGGATAAGAGTTATTCTAGGGTTTTATCTAGCAGGAGCAGGTTACGATCCCACCATGTCAGGTCCTTTAGTTAAGGATGTAGATGGTCACGTGAAGAACTTAGAGAAAATTATGGAAGATTTGGTTTATTTCACTGCACAAGAAGCCCAAGATCGAAAAAATGCATCGATAAGGACAGATGAAACTCTAGAGGCCATATGCAACCTTGTGACTCAAAATACCAATATTCAGAAGAAAAACTCAGCCACACAAGACTCTTTGAGAGATCTTATTATCCAAAATAATAATCTATCAGCCGCCATGTCAGGCTAACATATACCTAATGATTCAACAGAAGGCTATGGTTTTCTAACATCACCAGAAGGTGAAATGATTTTTTAGTTTTCTAATAATCCAAACTATCAAACCCACAGACCACCAAAGCTTGATTTTTCGAGGTTTGATGGAGAAAATCCAAGAGCCCGGATCCGTAAGTGTGAAAGGTTTTTTTCAACATGAAAAACAAAGATGGATATGAAAAAGTGGGTATAGATTCTCATTGCCTAACCGGAAAAGTTGATGCTTTGTTCTTAGATTAATTATCAGACTGGTAAAGATTTAATCACCTGGTCTCATTTTTATCTTACAGTTTGTACTCAGTTTGAAGATTTATAAAATGATAACTACGTTGGGATGTTTAATAAGTTGATACAAATATCTTCCGTGGAAGATTATTATGAAAGATTTGAAACCCTCGAGGCCATCATGCTTACTAGGAAAAAAAAACCATGTTACTAAGACTTACTTTGTCTGAAGCTTCATCAGCGGTCTGAATGATGAACTCAAAAATTCCATTCAGATGTTTAAACCCACTACTCTTTCAGAAGCCTTTCACATATCCAAGTTACAAGAGCTTACAATGGATGATCAACAAAGGAAGTTTAGACCTACTCTGAAACCACAATCCACCACTCATTTTCCATCTTCATCCACCAACACATCAAAAACCTCGTCATCTTACTTACCAGTAAAACCCATTTTCAACAGAACATCATTTCAGGCTATAAATTCTAACTCAGGACCTAATAATAATTACTCTCCTATCAAAAGGCTAACTTATTACCAAACGAAAGATAAAAGAGGTAAGGGTTTGTGCTACAATTAAGATGATCAATTTAAGCATGTTCATAAATTCAAACAACAACATCTTTTCATCCTACAAGTATATGAACTACAAGAGGAGGAAAATTAAGATGGTGTTCACAATGAAGAAAAAAAGGAGGATGTATCACCAAAAGAGTCAGATATGGAGATTTCTCAGCATGCTTTAAATGAAAGCACTAATAGTGGGACTATAAGAATTCCTGGGTATCTGAACAAGAAGTTCATATTTATTTTCATAAATACTGGGAGCACACACATTTTTACAGACAACAGTTTAGCTCAACAACTGGAGTGAACCCACTGCTCATTTGCTAGTCAAAATAGCCAATGGAGAAAAGACATTCAGTTCTGGTCTATGTAAGTAGCTATAATGGTCAATGCATGGTAGCAAATATACTGGTGATTTAAGGTTATTGCCCCTTGGAGGGTGTGACATGGTTCTGGGAGATGATTAGCAAAGGACCCTTGGAGATGTGTTATTCAATTATGAGAAACTTTGTATCAATTTTATTTATAAGGTAAGAAAATCAATATATCTGGAGCAAAGAAAACACTTTCATCGAGAATGATAAGTACTAATGCAATCAAGAGATTCTTCAATAAAAATACTAATGGAATAAGGAGACACTTCTTTTCAATCTCAATAACACCCATGACTCACTCTACACTATCACCCATTCAAAACCTACTTCAAGATTATGCATATATCTTCAAAGGACCAAAATCTTTAATACCCAAAAGAAGCCTTGATTATATACCATTCCCTTGAAACCAAACTCAATACCCCCAACCAAATACCTTACAGATCTGTTCATATATTTAAAAGTCAGAGGTGGAGACTTTGGTACAAGAAATATTGAAGTCTAGAGTCATACAAGCAAGCCATTCTTCTTTTTATTCTCTTATTCTCCTTATCAAGAAGAAAGACAACTCATGGAGGTTCTGTGTTGACTATAGGCAGCTGGATGATATCACTATAAAAAACAAATTTCCAATCCCTTTCACTGATGCGCTCATAGATGAATTATATGATAGAAAGGTATTCACTAAGCTTGACCTCAGGTATGGTTATCATCTGATAAGGATGCATAAGCTAGGAATTTATAAAACATCCTTTAGAACTCATGAAGACCACTATGAGTTAAGAGTAAAGCCCTTTCGTTTGACCAATGTCCCTACAAATTTTCAAGTTCTAGTGAATGAAGTGTTCAGGACATTGCTCAGTAAGTTTGTATTGGTATTTTTTGATGACATCCTGATCTATAGCAAGTCACATTCTGAACATGTTCAACACTTGAAATAAGTTATACAGATTCTGAGGCAACATGCACTTTTTTCTAAGAAATCCAAGTGTTGTTTTGCATAAGAAGAGTTGGAGTACCTTGGAAACTTAATCACACAATAAAAAGCAGCAGCTAACTCTTCTAAGGTATCCAGCATGATATATTGGCCTACACCAAAATCAGTTAAGGAGCTGAGAGGGTTTTGGGGCTTAACTGGTTACTATGGGAAATTTGTAAAAGGGTATGAAGTGACCTTCAAAGCACTTACTGAATTTTGAAGAATAATGCTTTTGTATGGTCAAGTCAAGCTGATCAATTTAAGGAGTTGAAACAAGCAATGAGTAGTACACCTATTTTAGCTCTACCTGAATTTTCAAAGCTATTTATACTAGAATCAGATGCTTTCTCTAAAGGTGTAGGAGATGTACTCATGCAAGAAGGGAGACCAATAGCCAACTTCAACAAACCATTGGGTCTTAGGTTATTAAATCTTTAAACCTATGAGAAGAAGCTACTAACAATTCTAATGGCAGTGATAAAATTGAGGAACTACCTGATGACCACTTTGTGATACATACGGACAACCAAAGCATCAAGTATTTCATGGAACAAATAATGACAATTGCATTGCAGTAAAGTTGGATGATGAAGCTTTTTGGTTTTTATTATGAGATTAAATACAAGAAGGTTTTGGAAAATAAAGCAGCTGATTCCTTGTCTAGAAAGCCATCTTCTTCATTTAATGTTATTAACAACATCTCAACTAGAATGAGTAGTGGACATATCCAAAATTTATGAGCAAGATGAAATAGATAAAGTTATTGTTGAAGGGTTGCTAGTTTCACCCACTTATAAGGAGCATTAATCTTATAATAATGGTGTATTGAGGTACAAGACCAGACTTTATGTAGGTATCAGCAATGACATTAAGCAGTCAATCCTATCATTTTTATATTCCTCGGCTATTGGTGGTCAGTCAGGGGTACATGGCAGTTACCAGATGACAAAATCTTACTTCTACTGGCAATGAATGAGGAATAATGTGATGGAGTTTGTGGTTTCCTGTGATATATGCCAAAGGAATGAAGTAGAACTTATTCATACTGCAGGTTTGCTCCAACCTCTTCCCATTCCAAATCATGCTTGGCAACACATTTCTCTAGATTTTATTGAATGGATAACCAAATCAGGTAGAAAGGATATCATACTTGTGGTAGTTAACAAACTGACTAAATACAATCATTTTATATCACTTAGTCATCCCTTCACTGCTGCAACTATATCTCAAGACTTCCTAACTCATGTCTTCAAACTTCATGATCTACCATCATCTATTACTTATAACAGATATAAGATATTTGTCAGTAACTTCTGGAAAGATCTATTCAAAACCATTGGCACCAGTTTACATCTTTGTACTTCTTATCATTCTTAAACTGATGACTAAACAAAAAAAGTGAATGCCTGTCTGTATAATTACTTAAGGTGAGTGACTGGTTAAAAGACAAAGGCTTGGCACAAGTGTTTACCATTAGCTGAATAATGGTATGACTCAAACTACCACACTAGCCTATACATGACTCCATTAAAGGATCTTTATGGGTACCCACCACCTCACCTAGCATTTACTTTTTCAGTCACCACTTCTATAGAAGATTATATCAAGGAGTGATCAAATGCTAAACTTACTCAAGGAATCTCAAGAAAGGATGAAGTATTTTGCTAACATGAAGAGGACCGAGAATGATAAGTACTAATGCAATCAAGAGATTCTTCAAGAAAAATACTAATGGAATAAGGAGACACTTCTTTTCAATCTCAATAACACCCATGACTCACTCTACATTATCACCCATTCAAAACCTACTTCAAGATTATGCATATATCTTCAAAGGACCAAAATCTTTTAATACCCAAAATAAGCCTTGATTATATACCATTCCCTTGAAATTAAATTCAATACCCCCAACCAAAGACCTTACAGATCTGTTCATATATTCAAAAGTCAGTGGTGGAGACTTTGGTACAAGAAATATTGAAGTCTGGAGTCATACAAGCAAGCCATTCTTTTTTTTATTCTCTTATTCTCCTTATCAAGAAGAAATACAACTCATGGAGGTTCTGTGTTGACTATAGGCAGCTGGATGATATCACTATTAAAAACAAATTTCCAATCCCTTTTACTGATGAGCTCCTAGATGAATTACATGATGGAAAGGTATTCACTAAGCTTGACCTTAGGTATGGTTATCATCTGATAAGGATGCAAAAGCCAGGCATTCATAAAACATCCTTTAGAACTCATGAAAACCACTATGAGTTAAGAGTAAACCCTTTCGTTTGACCAATGTCCCTGCAAATTTTCAAGTTCTCGTGAATGAAGTGTTCAAGACATTTCTAAGAAAGTTTGTGTTGGTATTTTTTGATGACGTCCTGATCTATAGCAAATCACATTCTGAACATGTTCAACACTTGAAACAAGTTATAGAGATTCTAAGGCAACACGCACTTTTTTCTAAGAAATCCAAGTGTTGTTTTTCACAAGAAGAGTTGGAGTACCTTGGAAACTTAATCACATAAGAAAAAGCAGCAGCTAACTCTTCTAAGGTATCCAGCATGATATCTTGGCCTACACCAAAATCAGTTAAGGAGCTGAGAGGGTTTTGTGGCTTAACTGGTTACTATGGGAAATTTGTAAAGGGGTATGAAGTGATCTGCAAACCACTTACTGACTTTTGAAGAATAATGCTTTTGTATGGTCAAGTCAAGCTGGTCAATTTAAGGAGTTGAAATAAGAAATGAGTAGTAAACCTATTTTAGCTCTACCTGAATTTTCAAAGACATTTATACTATAATCAGATGCTTTCTCTAAAGGTGTGGGAGCTGTACTCATGCAAGAAGGGATACCAATAGCCAACTTCAACAAACAATTGGGTCTTAGGTCACAAATCTTTAAACCTATGAGAAGGAGCTACTAGCAATTGTAATGGTAGTGACAAAATTGAGGAACTACCTGATGACCACTTTGTGATACATACGGACCAACAAAGCATCAAGTATTTCATGGAACAAATAATGAAAACTGTATTGCAGTAAAGTTGGATGATGAAGCTTTTTGGTTTTGATTATGAGATTAAATACAAGAAGGTTTTGGAAAATAAAGCATCTGATTCGTTGTCCATAAATCCATCTTCTTTATTTAATTTTATTAACAACATCTCAACCAGAATGAGCAGTGGACATATCCAAAAGTTATGAGCAAGATGAAATAGATAAAGGTATTGTTGAAGGGTTGCTAGTTTCACCCACTTATAAGGAGCATTAATCTTATAATAATGGTGTATTGAGGTACAAGACCAGACTTTATGTGGGTATCAGCAATGACATTAAGCAGTTAATCCTATCATTTTTATATTCCTCGGCTATTGGTGGTCAGTCAGGGGTACATGGCAGTTACCAGATGACAAAATCTTACTTCTACTGCAATGAATGAGGAATAATGTGATGGAGTTTGTGGTGTCCTATGATATGTTCCAAAGGATTGAAGGAGAACTTATTCATACTGCAGGTTTGCTCAAACCTCTTCCCATTCCAAATCATGCTTGGCAACACATTTCTCAAGATTTTATTGAATGGATACCCAAATCAGGTAGAAAGGATGTCATACTTGTGGTAGTTAACAAACAGACTAAATACAGTCATTTCATAGCACTTAGTCATCCCTTCACTGCTGCAACTATATCTCAAGACTTCCTAACTCATGTCTTCAAACTTCATGATATACTATCATTTATTACTTCTAACAGATATAAAATATTTGTCAGTAACTTCTGGAAAGATCTATTCAAAACCATTGGCACCATTTTACATCTTTGTACTTCTTATCATCCTTAAACTGATGACTAAACAGAAAAAGTGAATGCATGTATGGATAATTACTTAAGGTGTGTGATTGGTCAAAATACAAAGGCTTGGCACAAGTGGTTACCATTAGCTGAATAATAGTACAACTCAAACTACCACACTAGCCTATATATGACTCCATTAAAGGATCTTTATGGGTACCCACCTCCTCACCTAGCCTTTCCTTTTTCATTCACGACTTCTATAGAAGATTATATCAAGGAGTGATCGAATGCTTAACTTACTCAAGGAATCTCAAGAAAGGATGAAGTATTTTACTAACATGAAGAGGACCGCGATATACATTTTAGGCTGAATGACATGCTTTACCTCAAGTTATAGCCTTACAGAAAAACTTCTCTAGCATTGAAGAAGAACTTCAAACTATCTGCAAGGTACTATGGGTTATTCCTCGTGATAGAGAGAATTGGTTCAACGGCTTACCAAACACCAACTAACTCCAATATTTACCCAGTTTTCCATGTGTCTCAATTGAAGAAAAAGGTAAGAGTAGCGGTGACAACTTCTCCCTGTCTACTACTTTTTGATCAACAAGGACAAGTCATGGTCAAGCATGTTTCTCTTTTAAGAGAAAGGGTTATCTCTCGCAACAACCTCACTGTTCATCAGCTTTTAATTCAGTGTCCAACACTTCTATAGAAGACATCACATGTGAGGGTGTAATTAACATCCAGGGACAATTTATAGCTTTTTATCCTTGAGGACAAGGATTTATTATTAGCTTGAAGTATTGTCATATCCCTGGGTAGCCCTTAACTATTTGTGGTAGCCAGAGTGATTGAATGGGGTGTACCAGTAATAACAGTTAGCTTAATTAACAAGCCAATTAGTATTATGAGTGTTTAAATAGTTGTTAGTAGTTAATGGATTGAATGCTAGCATCTCAAGGTAGGGCTTTTGTAAGAGATGGATATTTTAAGGATTTTTTTATTCTGTTTTAGGTTATGAAAAGAAAAGAAAAGAAAAGATAGGTTGTCTTGTTTAGTGAAAGGAGAATAATTGTTCTAGGGTTTATTCTATTAGTTGTTATTATGATAAAACAAAAACTTGAATGTTTAATATTAAGAGGTCAAGGGAACACTCTTGTTTACCAATTCAAAATCAACCGAGTATATCCTTTTGATTGGATCCAAGTTAATTGCAACTTATTCTAACTATTGTGTTATGGAAATCGGTCACTGAGTCAAGTAACACATGAAAATGTGAATTAAGAGTCTCAAGTTTCACCTTATTAACATATTGTTGTTTTCAGCCCCGATTTGATTAATTCGGATTGAATTGGCAACTGTGACATTGACCTGGACTAGATTCCAGATCAATGTGTGTCCTGACCTTAATAATACAATGTAACCTTAATTTATGATTTTTTTTTTGCATTGAACCCGAATAAATTTCTGCTTAGACCCAAAATAAAATTTTAGATTGATATTTCGCAAGACTATTCCCTTAGATTATGAATATGATTTCCCTTCATATATAATCCCAAGGGTTGAACTCATTCTGTAAGTTCAGACTCACTAGAAGTAATAAGTTACCAATTAGTGTATAATTGATTCACGAAGGCTATAGGTGAGATGTACTTCGTATCTCTATATACCCAAGTTGTATAAGACAACTAGTATATCTTTCCTTGATACTTTGATATTAGTATATGATGCGTGTCGTAAGTGTAACAAATTAATTAAGATATTTCCCACTAATTAACTAGTAATAGTAAGAGATCGTTCCCACAGAGAGCTGTGTAATTGATAGGTTATTTGTATCAGCAAAGTAAGATAAAAGACAAAGTGGGATTGGTTGTAAGATAAAAAAGAATAAAAAGAGAATAAGATGAAAGGGATAATCAAGGAATCCTTCGCCGTTACCAAGCGATAACTGGACTAGTATACTTATCTATCTTCGTTATAACCATTCATCACCAACCGTAAGAAAGCATCTAGAGCAGTGCTATCCCCAAAGTTCCTCTTGTAACTGGATACCGAAGCGCTCGCATATCAACTTCTATCCAACCGAACCACCAAGTATTAGTGCACTCAAGGTGTAACCCAATCGGAAACTTTAAGTTATGTGAACTTAGGTTGATCCTACCAGTTAGACTCTTAGCGCAAGGTCCACTTACTAGTGTTGTCTTCACACACGATTACTCCACAGAATCCCTCTGTGAGGTCTCACGTTCTCGACTTGTGTAATGATTATTCAACAATTATACGGATATTCTAACCCTTTACTAGAAATAGAATGATCAATAGATTAATGTAGCGTGCACTCCAAATAATCTAATTAATCAATCATAAACCCTAGAAATAGCGAAAACAAACGATGATGATAAGAACTCCGAATAACTTGTATTAACCAATAAAGATCACGTCTAGGAGATTGAATTCATCCTTAATCAATAAAAGTTTAGCTTCTCATGATAACACAATTACCCGGTTTCCCCCTAAAGGGGTAAACCCTAGAATATTAATGAAGAACAAAGTATAATATGAGATGTGTATAGATCCCCTAATTGTTGTGGAAGTCCTCTCATATAGTTTTCATGAGATTTAGGTATTAGAATCCATCTGGGACCAAGTTTCCTTGATTTGGAAGTCAAAATATGTCAAAAGGGACCCAATAGGTTTGTCTCAGTCGGCATTGTCGAATTCCCCAAAGCAATACCGAAAGTTGAGGTATAAAATACACCTTCTCTGCCCAAAATATGGCTACTTTCATTATTGCTTTAGCAATACCGAAACTTGTGCTGTAGATCGTTGTTTTTCATCTCGACTGTATTGGCCGTAACTTCTTCGTACGAACTCAGAATGACCTCATTCTTTCGCCGTTTACTTTGTAATTGAATTTTATTCAAGATGGTGATAATAAATCCTGAATTTGGATGAGTTGAACTTGGTATTCTAGTCCTTCTTATGTTTTCGACCTTCTTTGCTCATTTGAGCACTTCGTAGCTCTTTTTTGAATGATTCACCTGATATGACACATAAACTAGAAAATAATCATAATAACAAGTAATATGCAAGAATTACAGCTAAAACAAGTATGGAATTGACATCCTAAACATGTAAATTAAGCACTTATCAAATTCCCCCACACTTAGCTTTTGCTAGTCCTCGAGCAAACTACCTAAACAAATACAACAACTCCCTTTCGTTGAGAAAACAGATGCACTTAGCTAATGCAACATGCCTTAAACCCCTAGGTGTCCCTAGTGGACGAGTTATAGTCTCGTGAGGGCTCACAAGAGGTATACCCACAAAACCTACTCCAACTTCAAATCGTTCCAGCGTCCCAAGCATCCAAAGAGATATGAGGACATAAGGGTTCTCAACCTATTGTCAAGAAGTCAAAAGTTCAAAAGAAAATTGACATGTAAAATGTGATTAATCGAAGAAAGTGTGACCGGTCAACCTATGCCATAATGAAAGAACGCGTGTTTGAGAGCGATCAATAAGCATTTCGCCTCGACTTCTGCCTCACTTAAAAGGATTTTATGATAATTGCACTCAATAAGACGACTTTTTTATAGGTCTCACATGTGTGCAGGAATGAAGAGAGAAATCCTACACACATTGAATGGTGGGAAGGAAACCTTCCAAATTATTTTTGGACCACAAAATCGTGGGAAATAAAAGTATTTTTCTGATGATCTCTAATAAAGGAAATCAACCACTATTGCAAGGATGGGAGTACTCACTCGCATTCACATCCGATCGGCAGTAATGGTAGCACCACACTCACAACATCCAATAAAAACGTCTTCTTTCGGCTCGTATTCTTCATCTTATTGGTTTTCGGTCTTCAACGGTTGATGATAAACTCTTGAATTTCGCAGAACTTCGAAAATTTGTAACTCTTTTCCTCTATTTCCTTGTTGCTTGAAACTTATTTATATATTTTTCTTCCCCATGGCCTTATTGAACAAATAATAACCTAAATGCAAATTTATTTATTTTTTATAAAAAGATTGCAACTACAAATAATGAAACCAAAATTAACATGACCATGAAATAAGTACTTTACCACTTGAATCTTCACAACTTGTATAGTCTTCATATCTTAAACTTCAATGATTCTCATCTTTTGATATCTTCGCTCTTGTACTTAAATCTTCAATTTGGATATAGAATTCCGCTCCTTATATGTAAGTCTTCAACATGTATATAAAAATCTGCTCATTGTATATTGCTTTACTTGGATATGAAATTTTGCTCTTCCTTGTACTGTTGCTTATAAACCTTAAACTTATTCAACTTTCCTTGTATATTTTGATGTCGCTCCGCTTGTTGATGATGATGGTGTTTCTATGGACCTGTTGTTGGCGAGAGAGAATGGTGCTAAATGCTTCGAGAGAGAATGGTGCTATGCTGGGCCTCAGCAAGGTCCACCTCAGATGCTTCGAGATCCTCCACGAGGGTATCCCGTTCAGTCCGGAGATCGTCAACATTGATCCGGAGCGAAGCATTCTCAGAGGATAAAACTTGGTAAACATTCTCTAACCCTTCCAATCTCTTGGCCAAGGATGCATCGGACATGGAAGAAGGCGCGGAGCCAGACTCGACAAGTCTATTCTTAAGATAACAGACCTCAGAAGAAAAAACATTGCGCTCTGCAGTAACCTTAGCCAAGGAAGCACATGCATCTTCGAAATCTACATGATACTTTTTACGGATGATTTCTTGGGCTGAGAGGCGTTTCTCAACTAAGGCAATATCCTCCTTTTGCTTTAAAATGATACTCTCTTTCCATTTGATGGCTTCGTTATATTCTTTACGGAGCAAATCCATCTGCTTCACAAGATCTACGTTATGAGCAGATTCAAGAGAGATTTGGGCCTCGTTATGAATGGTCACGTTCATCAACCTGTCAGACTTCTTATGATAATGCCAAACATCGGAGGTCAACTTGGATACCTGCTCTCGAAGGTGTCTAAGCTCACTAGATCTACCAGCTGGCAAGCATAGGTTGTCTCAGGATTATGCAACCAAACAAGAATGAAAGCGAAGCTAAGGGAAAGAAGAAACGAACCTATAGCTTTGGAGGACTCAGCAGCCAGAGCAGAATCAACAGCTTTGCGCCCATCCTCAGCAACTTTAGCAGCATTGTTAGCTCTCTCAAGAGCCAACAAACAAGCCTCCAAGGATCTCTGAGTCTTTTTAAGATCATCCTCCAACGAAGATACTTTAACAGCAGAGGCAGTACCACTGGGCGAAGGTTATTGTGCACTAGCAAGGGCATAGTCTTGACGAGCACGCTCTAACAGGGCATTCAAGTGAGTACACTTAGCCCTATAGAACTTGAACAAGGTACAGCCAACATCGATTTGTTTGCAAGGATGCAAACAATGGAGCATAAGAACAGACGAAGGTTTAAAGCAAAGCATGAAACAGTAAGGGAAGAATCACTTACTGAGAACAGCGAAAGACGAGGAAGGAAGTCAGCGTAGGTGTCCATGAAGGCCTCCATCTCTTGGATGCTACCCCTGCGGATTTCATCAAAGATCCGACTAGAGCGAAGGCAATCCTGGTCAAAGAAGCTCTGACTACCACACGATACTGAGCAGACAGAACATCTAACTGCGAAGCTACTTCCAAAGAACCAGCCAGTTGGTGATGATCAACCTCACCAGAAAAGGGACCCTTTGAATCCCGTAGAATGGCTTCAAGGATAGCATCGTCAGAACTCCCAAGGCTCAAGCTCTCAGGCAGCTTACCCTTCTCAGACTCAGCAACAGCTCCACCAATCGCTTGAGAGCGAGCGTGAGGCACGAATACCGAACCCCCACCACGACGAAGAGACGGCATGGTGGACGAGCTAGGAACCGAAGAAAAAGCTTGAGCACCACCTAAGTCCATATCACCAGCAGAAGAAAGATTTCCCAATACGGTCCAATCAGGTGACGAGGGTAGAGGTCCAACAACCTTGGTAATAGGGGCAGTAGAAACAGACTGAGCGCTCCCTAATGAGGTGGGCGTAGCATTGAAGGAGAAGATAGCCAGTGAAATCACAACCTTCTTCTTTGGCTGAGAGTCTGAGCTACTAACCCTCACCACCGGAGTAACACCCTTCGCAAACGAGCCACTCGATTGAAGCGAAGTAGCAGGAGATGATGGAAGGCTCTTGGAAGTTACTACTACAGCACCAGTAGTAGCCGAGACAACAGGTTGCAAATCACAGGGGGAAGAAAACGCAGGTACCTTCGGCAACAAATTAAGAGTCGGAACTTGAACAATAACAAGGCTCACCAATGAAGCATCACCACCAGCTGGAAGGTTCTCACCCTCCATAGAGCAAGCACGGATAGGAAAGGGGCTATTCTTGGAAAAATCTTCCTTAATATCGTCCAGATGAGGGCTAAGGCCAGTATCCTCAACATCCTCCATATCTTCGTCATCCGGCTCCACATCACCAGCCTTAGGATCCTATTCGGATTCCTCAAGATCAATCACAGCCTTCAACTTGCCTTTTCTCTTGGAAGACTGTGGAAAAACACATGCGCAAGCCAAGGATTAGGGGCAAGATACTAGGAAAGCATACAAACACAACGGTATGGCTAGGCTATAATCCTTACCTCTGCAGGTGTTGGCATAGCTGCGTCAGCCGAAGCCTTTCTTTTCATGGTCCTAGTAGCTACAGAATTACCAGCAGTGCCTGGAGCAGTCCTAGCAACAGAACCCGGGGCGGTTCCAGCAGAAGAATCAGGGGAAGACTACAAAAGAAGGCCATCAGAATACCAAACAAAGACTGCAAAGCAAAAAATAAAAAATCTCCAAAGAAAGCGAAGGTTACCTTATGAGAAGCGGTAGGGTTAAAAACCCAAGGCAGATATCCATCATACTTCTCAGGCAAGGAGAAAGTTGTACGAGGGACGTTGGGATCTGCGGTAGTAAAACCATAGGCCCAAGGACCCACCACATGAAGAGGAGTACGAGCCCAGCGATCATCATGATCAAGACGGATGCGGTCAGGCTTCGGCAATGGTATCTTAGCAGAATAGGGGATAACAGTCAGACCAGGCTTATCAATCTCCTCCAACAGACGAAGGTTGTTACCCTCCCTAATCTGCTTAGCAGTAACATGGATACGACGGGGGCCAACACTCCAAGGAAGAAGGTTACTTTTCTGAATAGCATCAGCATATGTAGCATTGAAGTTGGCAGGAGTGTAATCCTCTCGCTTATACCTCCCAGCAGCAAAAGGGTCATAAGACTTCAAAGTAATCTTTCCCTTACTACGGTACCAGTACTCACGAAGGGCACGCCAGTAATTACCAGTGTATTGCATGACTCCTCGGACCCGAGTCTTGTTCGCTGGGTCATCCTTGGTAGACAAAACGTCATAGTAGAAGGGATCCTTTCTACTAAACAAAGGAAGGAGCATACCTACGGCCAACTGGCCAACACTAATCAAAAGGTTGTTCTTATCGTAAGGAAAATCCCGGATTAGGGACTCGGTGAGAACATCAGGGTCATTGAAAGTAGATCTCAAACTTATGGAGGCGAAAAGACTTGGAAATCTCAGCCAGGGACAAGTGAGCGTAGCTATCTTTGTCACGCAGTTGCCACCTTTGAAGCTCATAGTGAGGAGTAGGAGGAGGAGGAAGATCCTCAACAACAACCTCTTCAACCTCAGGATCCGCAACAGCCTCAGGACCCACAGACACCTCAGTACCAGTAGGTACCTCAGTATCCTCAGGAGGTGGAGAAGGTGTAGCGTCTGGATGATCCATCCGCGGAGGTGGCTCAGTAGACGACCTAGGCTTCGTATCTTTACGCGCAGGTTTCTTCGGAAGTCTCATGATCCCTAACATCAACAGGAAGAACAGACCATCAACAATGGCGGACTGGAATTACAGTCGACCCAAAAACAATGTTGGGGAAAAAATGACAGTACTTTGGGCATGGGTTTAGCAAAAATCAACTAAAGGAAGCGATTTCATCCTCCCAAGAGGCAAAAAACGAAGTATGGTCGATCAAACACATTCAAAATTTTGCAGACATGGAGAAATCGTGATACATTCATGGTGAAAAACACGAAAAGGAGACGGATCCATGTTCTCAAACAACACAAAGAACGCATCAAAAGTTACAAATATTGCATGCAAACGTCCAAGAACATCAATGGCATTCAATAACAAGTGACCAAAATTGAAGCAAGACGAATCCAGGGTAAAAATTTTAACAACCAGAGAAGAAGCAAAAGATCACTTACTTGTATGAGGTGATCGAGTATTGAAGAACCAGAGCCTTTGGAAAATTAATGGAAGACTAACAGTTGAGAGCAGAAGAAGAAAGAAAACATCTGAGAAAGGGATGGAGAGCGACGGTTCGGGGAGAAAGAAGGGAGTTAATGAAAATTCCTTCTCTTTGTTTTCTTCTTATAGGCGGCTGAAGAATCCAAAAACTTGGATGTCCTGAAATTCAAGGGGAAGTTATTGCATGAAGGGACACATGGGGACCACCCAACCGGTACGTGCAAAAATGGCGACGTTATGGAAGTTTTTTCTTCCAATCCTACCAAACGGTAGAATACGAAAGAAAAGGGTCAAACTGTGAATACCAATATTTCGCGGAGCATGTGTCATGATCTTAGTGGTCACATACAGGATAATTGTGTAGCCTTCGTTATACAGAGAAACCTGAACAGCAGAGGATACCTTCGCAGATCTACTTTATCTCATCCCAAGAAGGGATACCTCGACGGCCAAGATGGAGAAAGTAAAGCCTAGTCTAAAGAGAGGCAGTTGGCGAAGGGACAAAGGTAGATGACATATATAATCAGCATTAAATGCACAAATCTCTTATCTACACGCAAAGCCAAAGCACGTGGAGAGAGATGATATGGCGGAACCTGACTGGTGAAGGCTAGCGGTGAACGAAGGTACAATCTGTACTGAGGCTGGGAAGTTCCCAAAGGAACGTGGGTCAGCTGAGGTGGCAGAGTCCGACTGGAGAAAGCACGCGGTGAATGAAGGTACCATTTGTACGGAAGGTATATCAGGGAACGATGGACTCCAAAATAGCAAAGATATACCTGAAGTAGAAGGGGCTATAAATACCAAGCTTCACCAACAAATTCAAGGCATTCAATATCTAGGAGAAGAAGATCTAGTCTTAAGCTTATACCTCTTTAATGTTTAGAACTTAAGTATTTACTTGAACTTGAGTTCTCTCTATTACTTTGGGAAGCATTTAAGATCTTTGTAACCACCACAACTTAATACAAACAAATCACTCATTACCCCGTGGATGTAGACAAAAGTCGAACCACGTAATCTCTTGTGTATCATGATAACTTAGTAGCATTTACATTATATTGGTACTCTTTGTTATTATTGTGATCCAAGATATCTTTCATTACTTAGCATTATCAGTTCAACAGAGGTATCAATACTACTTAGTATTCGATCCTCAGAGCTGTATACATTACGTAGACTATGGGAAAATTAGTAGTCACATAGATCTAGAAAGTAGTACATATTCAATCTTAGTGGATACGTCCATCTTATATGTGATCGATTACGAGACTCGTTCTTGTAGAATTCGTATCTTAAAAGATAGATAACAAGTTTCATATTTGGCAAAATTCTATCTGGATTTTCTACATACGACTAGATTGATCTTGGATATTGATTTTTTGGATCCTCCAAGTATTATTCATAACAATCAGGTTCACGGACTCCATTGTCTAGACTTCCTGATTGAGAAGAGATAAAGATATTAGGTTATGTCCATAGAGGTTACCGAACGAAAAAGTTGGTGGTACTTGGTACCCTCTCCTTTTCAAATACTATATTTAATTACGGTGCCACCATAATTTCACATAAAAAATAACAACTAAGAAAATAAGACAAAGAAAATTAATTTTGTTACAACAGTAAGATTCTGTAAATAGTTGACAACGAGTCGAGGTACCAACTTTTAATTTCCAAAAAACTAGGTAACAAAATAAGGTTCTGGTCGAACAACTAATTGGGGGATACATGAATTAATTGGGGGATATTTCATTGTATCTTCCGGCATGGTTTTTCAATGCCGGCAGTCCATCAACCATGCCGATTTTATTGAACAACCATGCCAGCAGTTACAGTAAAAATATCCCCCAATTAATTCATGTAACCCCCAATTTCGTGTTCTTCTGGTCAAAATGTGAATACCACAAGTACAAATTTGGCTAAAGAAGCAAGGATAGATAATATCCAACATATGTCATCTCACCTACAACAAAAAATTCTAAAATCAAGTATATAGTTTTCAATGTCTTTGATAAAAACTAAATTGTAAACTTTTTGACCAATTTTAGTTTACGAAATTTAACCTAAAGATTTTTGACCAATTTTAGGTCATTAAAAAATAAATAAATTACACTATAGATTTTGGGCCTTGTAACAGCCTGACTAAATACTCATTTTGATTCTACAAGATAATATATAATAATGCTGCTTATTTACGTATAAATTTAAGTAGTTTAATGTTCTATGCATAGACTAACGGGGTGTATCGGATTAGGATTTACATGGATATTTAACAATCCTAAAAACTACTAGATAATCAATTAGGATATGTAAGGAATCATGAAATATCCATGGTATTCAAATCAGATTTATTTAGATTCCACAAATATCATAGGTATTCAATTCATTTAGGATTCCTTAAGATAGTTGAGGTGCAAGAGATATAAGGATTCTTATGGATATTTGTAGTTAAAATATGTGTATTATTATCTCACATTAATCTCAATCCATACCAAAAGAGTTTCATGAATTCTTATGGACAATTTTTTTTTCATTACAACATGTTATGTTTTTCCACCACCACCACCGCACACCAACCACCACCACCAACAACAATAACAACCACCATTGACCACCATCACTAACAATCACTAACCACCACCACGAACAACCACGACCAACCTCCACCGCCACCGCATACACCACTACCGCCGCTACATACACCACAACCTCAACTTATGATATTTTTTTTAAGTGAAACATGATGACCTTGATTTTTTCAATTATATCACGATTTGATAATCCACTTTAATTTTTATAATATAAATTAATCGTAACTCAACTCACTATAATTCAAAATTATATATATATATATAAGAATCTATAAGACTCTTTTAAGAAACATTATAAATCCACTAAATTCAGGTAAACTAGTAAGTATTTTTATCCATACTAATCCTGATCCGTTACACCGCAGTAAAAACTAATGAGATGCATTATTTTATAATTTGTCAAAACACCTTCCTAAGAATGTGGGTGGGTTTCCAAGGAATACAATTATATATGGGCTTTTGTTAAAAGTTCTTGTGAACAATATATAGAAATAACATCCGTTTTGGTCACTTGAAGGGATCGCAATATTGCTGGATTTATTCAGCTATATATCCATGGGCCGAGATTGAAATTTTGCTATGAAAATGCAAATTGCATGTTAGAGGTGGATCGAAGTCATTTTCTAAAAATTTAGGCTTGCGGGGTAAGTTGGGCTGGGCCGCAACCGCACTCCCGTGCTTCCATCTCGCTCCGTCGATGTATATATCTGTAGCTACGTCATCTAAAGACTTAAAACCCCCACATTGAATGGTGAGGAAACCCTCGCTTCCTATTGGTCGAAATAGGATTTTTTCTGAGTTTTGTGAAACGAGCGTTTTGGTGAGGACAGTTGGCAACGTATGATTGGTTTAAAAAGAATAGGAAAAAGATTAAAAAAAGGAAACAAAATTCAATATTTAAGTGAGGACACTTGGCAACATACGATTAGTTTAAAAATTACAAACTTAAAAGGAAAACCTAACTTACCATGTTTTGATTTTCATGGAAGTCCAAATTCAATTTGGAAATCGAGTAACCAATATATTAGGACTCTTTTTTCCAAATTAATATATAAAGAGGAAAAAAATCCACATATTTTATGCGAAAATAAAAGGAAAAAATAAATAAAATCAGCACATATTCTCCACCCATTTAATGTATTTGTCCCGCCACACCAAATAAAAAATACATCGCCACGGGGAGGGGCGAAGCCCCGCGCACACCAAATCAAAAATGCATTGCCACGGGGAGGGGCGAAGCCCCGCGCACACCAAGTTAAAAGAAAAAATAAAATAAAATAAAATCTGCACATATTCTCCACCTATTTAATGTATTTTCCCCGCCACACCAAATCAAAAATACATCGTCATGGGGCAGGGCGAAGCCCCACGCACACCAAATGAAAAATGCATCGCCATGGGGCGGAGCGAAGTCCCGTGCACACCAAATCAAAAACGCATTGCCATGTGGCAGGGCAAAGCCCACGCACACTAAAATAATAATATCCCGGTGCGTAGCACGGACACAAATCTAATACGTTTTTAACAAAAATTAGCCTCTATTGAATGTGATCGATGGCGATAATTTGTTCTCACCGATTAAAAGGTGTGAAATGAATCATCTATTCTTGCTTTTTGTTTTTCCTTAGTGTTAAATTATAATGTTATCATACTTAGTGATCCATTAATTATCAGAACAACCACTATGAATTCTAAGATTAAACACAATATCCATAGATTACCATAGATTTTATGCATAATCTATACTGATTATTACCAATAGTGGTATCTTTTACTTTTTGGAAACCAGCGTATATAATCTAGTGAAATTAAATTAGGAATTCCACCATTAAGAGGATCAAGCACTACTTAAATAATTAATCAAGTATATATACCTTTTTTTCTCTTATTTATAATTTTGTGGGGCACTCTCTTACCCAATGAGCCCGAGGGTTCGTGATCTCCTCAATGAGAATCAGAAAATTTGAAAGTGAAAAATGATTGGTAGGACGAATGAAACCATACTGGTTTGTTAAGGTCCCGTTCTGTCCGACTATCATTGTAACTGAAATTCGAATCAGAGTCGATATAAGATTTGGGTCTGGTTTAGATTACCAATAGTCTGGTTTGTTGGGTTTTCAAAGAGAAAGCTAGATGATTTGGTGAAATGTTCCACACTGCATTTGGTGAAAGATAAGCTCTTTATATACAGATTACAGTACCCTAAAATAAGGTTTGATTTGCATTAAAAGAGAATAACAATAATGCGATAATTGAGCCATTGACATAGGCGTGAAAGTGACTGACTGTTGGAAGATGTATCATTGAAGGATCAGCGACAATTAATCCATTGACATAAGCTTGCAGCTGTATCCTTAACATTCCACCTCAAGTTGTACATGTGTTGTTGAGTGTTCAACTTGTCTTTGAGATACTGAAACCTTGGTGATGGCAACCCTTTTGTAAAGGTATCAGCTAACTGATCTTTAGTCGAAATGAACTGCACTCGAAGTTGCTTGTTTTCTGCTCGTTCACGCACAAAGTGATAATCTATTTCTATATGTTTCATGCAAGCATGAAATACTGGATTAGCTGTGAGATATGTGGCTCCTAAGTTGTCACACCATAGTTATGGGATTGTAACTGTGATGCCTATCTCCTTTAACAATGATTGAAGCCATATTAATTCAGAAGTTGCAATGGTTATACCTCGATATTCAGCCTTTGTACTTATCTTAGAGACTGTTTTTTGTTTTCGTGCACTCCAAGAGATAAGATTGCCTCCAATGTAGATGCAATAACCACTAGTGGATTGTCGATCATCCAGGCTACCAACCCAATCACAATCTGAATAGGCTTGGAGTGTAGTGTCTGAAGATTTTCGTAAAGCTAAACCATGTTGAACTGTGTATTTTAGATACCTTAAAATTCACTTGACTAACTCCTAATGTTTAACGTAAGGATGATGCATGTACTGACAGACTTTGTTTATGGCTGTTGTAATATCAGGACGAGTTATATGCAAGTACTGTAATGCTCCACATCCATTGCGATAAAGTGTTGGATCTTCAAACTTTTGTGTACATACTTTACTTATCTTTGCATTCACAACAAGAGGAGTGGACACTGGTTTTACACCATCCATCTTCGTGCGTTTGAGAAGATCATAAATATACTTTGGTTGACTTAATATTATTGACCCATCTTGCTTAATAACCTTTATGCCCAAGAAGTAGCTTAGGTAACCCAATTTTTTTATTGCAAATATTGAAATTGCAAAGCACAGATAAGGTTTGTAATGAGTAAATAGTTATAGCCTATGATGATAATGTCATCGACATAGACCAATACATAAAAAAAAAACCATCAGAATTTTGCTGGATAAACAAGGAGCTATCATTTATAGATTCCTTGAACCCTAATTCAGTAAGATATGTGCTTAATCTTGAAAACCATGTTCGTGGAGCTTGCTTCAGACCGTAAATAGATTTTTTTAGCTTCCAAACATGAGTAGGATAGTCTGGATCAACGTAACCAGCCGGTTGCTTCCTATAAACATTTTCAGTCAATACACCATGTAAGAAAGCATTTTGAACGTCTAACTGTCGCATGGACCAGTTATTTGCAACTGCAATCAATAAAACAAGTCTGATAGTGCTGGGTTTGATCACAGGACATCGTAGTCAAACCTTCACGTTGATTAAATCCTTTTGCCACCAACCGTGTTTTGCGTCCGTCCATTTTACCATCTGACTTTTGTTTAACTCTAAATACCCACTTCGAACCAATCAAATTCATCTAGGATTCATATGGTACTAAGCTCCAAGTGCCATTGCGAATGTGTGCCTTTATCTCATCATACATTGGAGGCCTCCACCGCGGATCTTTTGATGCTTCTGTATAGCAAGTAGGAGCAATAAAATCTGTCTCTCCTAGTGGATACTTTGATGCAATAAGACAAAGCTTTTTAACATCCTTTTTGATTCCATACCTAGCTCTAGTAACCAATGGGTTTTGCTGAGGTGGTGGTTGTGCTTGTGGTACAGTTTGTACTACTGATTATGAAGAAGTATTCATTGTTGTATCATTACGTTGTGCAGTGATGACTAGTGTCGGTACATCATCCAAGTTAGGTGACAGAGGTGGGGTGTTTGTAAATTGAGAAATAAAATGTGAAGATGGTTCATACAAGATAGTATTGTCAGATGGTAGAACAAAAAAAGCAAAAAATGTCAAGATTTTTGTTATAGGTGCTGAATAGTGTGTAGTATCAGGAGAACGTACATGTTGCGTGCCGAGAGATATTCAACCTTCATGTGGGAACATGTAAACATAAATATCCCTTGTGTGCACTACTGTATCCTATGAACACACACGCCAGTGACCGTGGTTTTAACTTGTTAGAGACATAGGGACGAAGACATAGATAGCAAAAGACACTCGAAAACCTTTAGAAACGAACAATCAAGGTTTTTTTTTCATAGAGTAGCTCTAAAGGTGACTTTGATTCATTTTGAGATGCATGGAGTCTATAGATAAGGTAACAGGAAGTTGTAAAATCCTCCACCCAGTAGGATTTTGGCATTGAAGCATGAAAAATGAGAGGTAAGCCTGACTCTGTGATGTGTCTGATACGCCTTTCAGCAAACCATTTTTTGCAGAGGTGTGAGGACAAGAAAACCTATGTAGAACCCCTGAACTATTGAGAAAGGAAATGCACTTTTTGAATTCTCCACCATTATCTGATTGAAACACTTTCATCTTGTGATTTGTTTGATTTTCTATTAACTTCTTGAACTGGATAAAAACATGTAGAGCATCTGAATTTCTAACAAGAGGATAAATCCATGTATAGTGGGAGTAAACATCTAGGAGAAGAAGATATAACAATAACCATTCTTTGATTCATGTGGTGAAACCCACAAATCAGACACAACTAAGCTTAAAGGCTTGTCAAATATAATACTGCTAATATGAAAGGGAAGTTTATGGCTCTTGCTTATATGACAAGAATGACAAAAATCAAACTTCTTATTCGAAACAGGAAGGGAAAGATTTTTAATAACACGAAAAAAAGTGCGTAGCATTGGATGACCCAATCGTTGATGCCACAATGGTAATGTATTTGACACTAGAGCAGCTGGTGTTGTACGTTTAATCTCTCAGACAACATCAAACACGTAGAGCCCATTCCTAATTATGCTTTGCAACAGAGTTCTCCCCCTGTTGATTTCCTTCACAACAAAATAGGTTGAATGAAATTAAAAGAATACGTTATTATCTTCACAAAATTTAGATACTGAAAGTAAATTAGTCTGTATTCTTGGAACATGAAGGATATAATTAAGTTGAAAAGACCGGTTGTTGTGAATAAAAGAGGCATTACCAATTTTTTCAATGTGCAGTGCCTCATTATTGCCTACACGCACTTGTTATGTGCCATCATACTCATGTCGAATACTGAGATTATTCAGATTGGAAGTAAAGTGATGAGTTGCACCTGTGTCAGTCACCCAGTTGTTATAAGCAGGACCACCAGGTAAGGCAAGATATGCAGCTGGTTGTCTTCTTTGTGTTGTATTATCTTTTTTGTTACGAACCCAGCAGTATCGTGCATCATAGTTTTTGTGTTTGCAAATATGACAGGGCCTTCACCTTGTTGGTTGTTTCTAGGCTGAAGATTGTTCTGGTTTTGCTGATTTTTTTGGTTTCTTCTCCGATATTTCCTTTGAAATGGTTTTGCACTTGATGATGTAGCAACATTAGCCATTGGTTGTTGAAGCACGACCAACTATTGTTCAAGACGAATATCAAGTATTCATATCTATCTCTTCGACTGTGCTTAGAGATGTGGCAATGAAATCATAAGCCTGATCCAAACCAGCTAAAATGGCCTGCTGCATATCATCTTCAGAGAGAGGATTTCCTGATGCTGCAAGTCCATCAAACAATTGCTTAGTTTTTGGAAAATAATATTGCATTGAATCTTTGCAAAGACTGTGTAGTTTTCTTTTTATATTCATTTGATGAGCCTTGGTTTTTGGTGCATATCTCTTTAGAAGAGCTTCCCATACTTCTTGTGATGTAGATAGGCCTGATACACGACCTTATACACCTTCAAATAAAGATAAAATAAGCCATCCTGAGAGTATATGGTCTTATTCCTCATATTTTACATATGCAGGCTTAAGTACTGGGTATAGTTGTGGTGGTTTTTCTAACGTACCATCAACATAACCTTTTATTTTGTACAATTTGAGAAGGTTTTAAACTTCCGTGTCCACAAAAGATAGTTTGTGTCATTAAGTTTAACACTAATCAGATGGTTTACATGGATTTGATAAAGGGTTGAAGTTTCAGCCATGGTGAAAAGGTAAAAGAAAAGAGAGAAGCGTGGGTTGCGGATCTTCTGACTTGATACGAAGAGAAAGCTAGAGGATTTGGTGAAATGTTCCACACTTCATTAGGTGGAAGATAAACTCTTTATATAACAGATTACAGTACCCTAAAATAGGGTTTGATTTGCATTAAAAGAGAATAACAATAATGCGATAATTGAGCCATTGGTATAGGCATAGAAGTGACTGACTCTTGGCAGCTGCATCATTGAAGGATCAGCGATAATTAACCCATTGACATAGGCTTGGCATGCTATATCCTTAACATTCAAAAGACAATTAGGTTTATTGCATAGTAATTTTCACATTCATAACCTTGATTTCATTTAATTTATTTTTTGTATGAAATTATTGTTATTCCTTAATTAATATATCTCGATTTAAAATTTAATTCGAGAAAATATTTAATCTAGTTTAAACTTTATTAAGTTGTTTAGGCCCGTTAATTTTTAAATTCATCTCAAACCCTTTCTTTTTAGATATTGCAAATCAACGGATCTCAGTCTAGTTACTTTGTTCCAGTATTATGCCGGCTCCTACACCATATTATAAAAAGACACACTTGGATCACATTTTACATGTCCGATTATACATAAATGTTGCTCTGCAGTCCATCGAGAATACCTAAATCCCAAAGGGCTCCAAGAGTTTCCCGCTCAACCAAGTAGTTTTTGGCCTCCAAGTATATTCTCCTAACGAGGATTTTGTTCCTAAAGCTTAGGTTTTACCAATTTAATGAAAATAAACTATACTTAAGTTTAATCTAGTAAGCAATCAATGCTTTTATGTTTGATACTTATGGTATATCTCCTTGATTAATTTATACACTAAGGCAATGACCGTGAAAAAGGTGTTGGCTAACGGAAACAAGACTCATGAGGTGCCAAAGTAAATCATGTGATCTTTGCTATCTGTTTTAAGGTGAAAACGACACCATAAAAAGTGTGGGGTAACTTGAAGTCGCAATAAATGCGAGTGATCAAAATCGTTCAAGACTAGCCTAAACCAAGAAATTGTCACTCAACTCTTGTTTTGCTCTCAAAACAGTAAAAGTGTTGATCTTATGGGGGAAAGCAGAGAAAGTATTGAGATCAACATGTGTTGTGTTTTGGGATGGTGTTATTGAACTACCGTGTAAAAAAAACTCTCAGAGAACTTATTAAAATCAAAGCTAAGGCTAGTTTGTGTAAGTCATTTCTGATTTGTGAATAAGAAGAAGGGGATATTTATGGTAGTAACATCCCGATCTCCTAAAAAGTGGAAGTTGAGAGAAGCCGAAGAATGAAGAATGGAAAACATGGTAAAGTCATGTCTGTAATCAGTTACACCCCCATTATTCCCTTCACTCTCTCAACATTTCCACGACTTAGTTACTTTCTGTTGTGAGTGTACAGGTACACTACATATGTTGTAGACCGCCAGTCCAAATCCCTAAAGAATATCCCCCTTGTGAAATATTGGATGCCTCGTATAAAATTAGTAAACTTAAATGTTGTTATTGTGAAATAAATAAGTGGTCTACGAGAGACTACTTGGTGATATAGTTAAGTCAAGATCAACTAATCAAGTTACCTATGAGAGAATACTTGGTCAGGTGTTCAAGCTGTGACTTCTTGTGAGAAATAATTGATCATAATAAGTGTCAAGATTTACTAAAACATGTGTCTCTTGTAGAGACTTGATAAATTTGATAATTCAAATAAATAAGTGGACTCATAATATCTCTCCATAAGAGATAAAATCTTATGAAGGACGATGTCATGATGTAGGCTTCTGCATCAATTTACTAGCGATGATGCGCAGTCATGGTGTCGATCACCAATATCTAACAAAGAGCAAATGAATTTAGCAGTTTTGACTGGCTAGCAAATGATCACCAGTTCAAAACATTGTGTTCACTGACTAACCAGTAGTAGCAAGGAAAATGTTCAATCCTACTGACACCTCTATGAATTATTGGTTTTTCTGTATTCTTCATTCTTTAAGCTATATATACATGTGATGCCTTTCAAGGAAGAACTCTGGACAAGATATGTGTCCAAATCATTACATTATCCCCATTTAATCCTTATGACAAGAACTATGAATAAGAAAACTCCGAATTAAGGGGGAAAATATTGGTTCATCTCGCTTGTGATCCTCACTTGTAAATAAGAAGAAAAGAAAATGAGTAGAAGAGATAAAATAACATATACAATACAACTAATAGTTAAAAAAAATTCCCAGAGTGGATATCCGGTAACTCAGATATAAAAGGAAATATCTATACCATCCTTATTTTCCCACCCAACGGTTTTTACATGGGCCTCTCAAATCTGGTGAAATCGAAGCCTATCAACATATCCGTAACTTTAAATGTTATTAATTTTTAATTTATTCCAAATATATTACCTGCTATCACTTTGATAAGTACCGAACCTGGTGCAACTGACTCAATTAAGTGGAAACCAGACCTATATGGTGAGTTTAACACCAAGTTTATTTATAGGTTATGAAAACACTAGGGGTACCAAAATACACCACCAACTTTTTCGTATGCAATCTGTATTGACAAACTCAACACAACTCCGAGAGTAGAAACTCAATCAAGGAAAGTGTCTAGAGTTATATTTTTCTCTCCCTGGTTGTTCGAACTTTTACAAAACTGAACCCGGAAACCTAACTACACAGAGAGTTCTTGGACGGTACAAAAGACCAATATCCAAGGATCAATCAAGTCTTATCCAACTAACTAGGTTGGACCTAGCTACTGTGATTGATCAATGCACAACCTGTGATATTTCAATTATAAAGATAAACAATATAATGCGTAAAAAGAAATAACACGGACACCAGAAATTTTGTTAACGAGGAAACCGCAAATGCATAAAACCCCCGGGACCTAGTCTAGATTGAACAGCAAACTATATTAAGCCACTACATACACTATCCTACTACCAATTAGCTTCAGTCTGGAATGTAGTTGAGCCCGAACTCAGTCTCCCACTGATTCAGGTACAGTCGCGCTCCTTACGCCTCTTGAATCCCGGCAGGACTCCGCGCATTTGATTCCCTTAGACGGTTTCACACTAACTAATAGTTGCTTCAACTCAATTGAAGGCTTTGAACCAAATCTGCCTCCCACAGATTAAGCCTATAATTGATTTTCTAATTTACTATCTAAACTAATGATCAAATAAAATGAAAGATCCAGGTGATGGAATTCAATAGAAACTTGACAAAAGTCTGGCTATCCTATAAATCTGGACTTATGCTACCCGAAGTGCAGCCTAGATTATTATTCACCTCATAAGTATAAAACTTGTGGAATCAACGAAGTATGACACGAAGAGACTTTGTTGATTACTATCTGTTAGAGCATAGCTCGGTTGAACTCACCAAGCGTTGGTATGTCAAGTTTGGTTGTCATATTTTAGTGTGTCAAAACTCATCTAAAGTCGTTTGATTATATACTAGAGTCAACTTCGTTTAGGTTAGACTAGAAAGTCTAGGAATGTTGAGACATACAAGTATTACTATGAAGACCTGAAGAATGTGAACACTTAGCGAACTACAACGACGATATCATCCTTCCACTTGAGGTTAGTAATATTGACTTGAACTGTTTCATTCCTAACGTACCTTTCAAGTCGTGCTATATTGAAAACATAATTGTGAAGCTGTATATACTGTACATATTGTATGATACTCTAGTGATGTGATATAGTCATATTTGTATGATCATAGTATTAGGGAATTAGACAACGAAGTATAACGCTTATCTTTTGAACTTCGTAGATATGACATCGACATAATCTTGTATATATTGTTATTATTATGTGAATGGGTTGTGGTGAAGATTTCATCCAAGAAAACAATGTTTTACATTTGTTTAAAGGAAGTACAGTCATGAACTTATTTTGTGAATCGAAAGGGAAATCATTGGGATTATTGGTTGGGCTATTCATTGCAAATCTTTGGATGACCAATATGTATGAGATGGTAGAACCGATCTTAACCTTGGTTATGTATCTTGGTATAACTAATCACAATGCCTGACTTATGATTTGGTATGACTAGTTTTCATTAATTGGTGTAACGATCCTAAGTAATCATCATGAGATGGTATGATCGATATTATGAATTGGTGTGACCGATCCTAGTAATTGGTGTGACCGATCACAGAGTATTATGTAATCGATCCTTGTAATTGGTAACCGGTCCTGGT
Organism: Papaver atlanticum; assembly: GCA_023531105.1. NCBI lineage: Eukaryota > Viridiplantae > Streptophyta > Magnoliopsida > Ranunculales > Papaveraceae > Papaver > Papaver atlanticum. Next base: position 4,486,821 of record JAJJMB010008592.1, on the reverse strand, counting down.
AACTGGTGTAACTGATCACAAGCCATACCATGGGTATATGGTAACCGATCTTGGTAACTGATGTAACCGGTCCTGGTAACTTGTGTGGCCGATCACAAGTATTTCCATATTGAGATATAACTGATCCTAGTGATTGGTAAAACCGATTGAACCCATATATGTGATTTGATATTTGATCAATCACATAGTTATCTTGGAATACAGGTCAACCAATTCGAAACTTGTTTGGAAGTGTGGTATAACTGATTCCAAGAAAATAAATCCATGTAAATATGAATAAGGATTTACAGTGAAGAGATGTCAACATACTTTGAACACGTACTATTAGAGCACTGCTCGGTCGAACTCGCAAAGGTTGCTATCTCAAGCTTGTTTTTCAAGTTTAGTTGTTAAAACTATAAGTCTTGATTTTTAGTCTACTTATAGCTATGTCTCGGATTAGGATAGAATATGTAGTTGAGCTTTAGACTTCACGGCGTTCATCGATTGAAGACGAATAACTACTAAGAGGATCTTATGGAACTTCATCAACAAAAGGTATATGGAGATTTGAACTCATCTATCACTCAGAAGTCTATTTCTATTCCATCTCATATTGAGACAAAAGTCGTATAGCTATATAGACTTTACATTATACACATTTGATATTTCGAGCTGAGTTTAACTCGCTTACATATTTCTCGAAATATGTGTTGGTAAGCTTTCGCTTTAACCAAGTTCATCTTTATTCTTGAGGAAACTCAAAAGATGATCATGTGAAAATCGCCTAGTAACATCTTACATGATTTGTGTGAGACAGTCATTTAATATAGACTCTGAATGTTTCTTATTGATCTATTGATCACTTGAAAATTTCTTTGAAGCTAATAGTTTGTGTGAGACAGCTATTCCCGTCTTCTAAGAATGTTTCAATGATTAAGATGGAGTTTAGAACAATTAACCATTGATTGGATATATCACAGTATGCGTACTTGTATGCTAACTGTTGCACGGGAACCATAGTATGCATACCCGTATGCGTACTGGTTTAACAGTCGAAGTCCAGGAACTTAGTATGCATACCCGTATGCGTACCGGCTTAACAGTTCAAGTCCGGGAATTCAACTGAGTTTGGTCGTGAACGACAATATGCGTACCCGTTCGCATACTGGCGGACAGACCAAGTCCGGAACTCTAGGTATGCGTACCCGTTTGCATACCTGAGTGGGTTAAGTTATAAAATCGGTTTATTCGTGAACAAATACATTTATATAATAAGGAATGCAATATTTGCAAACCGTGGCCATAATGTTCATGAATTGATTCGAGTGAATCAAAATCGATTTTGCTTCAATTGTGTCTTGTATACATCTATGAGAATATAAACAATTGAACAACTCTATAACTAGTTTCATTTGAGTCATTTGAATTAGTTGTGATTAAGATGAACAAGGTTGATATGAAAGTGTTCATACGGCTAACTTCGGTAACTATTCTTGAGCCAACCAAGTGTACACGTTTAGGTACGGTTACCCATATCTAAATGAAGGCATATTTCATTTGTGTGTAACAAGCTAAGTTCGATCTAACGGTTGAAAGATATTAGCTTGAATCTAATCAGGTTTTCATCTAACGGTGAATATTGAATGCTTTGTTACCAAGGTAACATTGATTGCAAACCCTGATTTGAAGACTATATAAGGGAGAACTCTAGCAACTGGGAAACCTAATCCCCACACCTCTTGTGTGATAGTAGTTGCGACTAGAGTCGATTTTCCTTTAACCTAGGTTTTTCTAAAGCCATTATAGGTTAATGACTTAAAAACTTCATTGGGATCCTGAAGCTAGACCCAACTATTTTCTCTGTAGTTGCGTGTTCTAATCTTACTTTATTCTATCATATTGAGTACTATCTTCTTTAAGATTTGCTCGAGATTTAATCTCTGATAGGTAAGATAAAAAGTAGTCACAAACATCTTCGTCTCATCGTTTGTGATTTCACAACATCTTGTTCCGCTTCCATACGATTAAGATCATTGTGAGGTGATTGATATTACTAGGCTGTTCTTCGGGAATATAAGTCCGGTGTATCAATTGGTTCCTGTTCACCTTGATTTATCAAAAGACAGAAAAAAAACTCGTAGGTATTTCTATGGGAGAAAGATTTATCTATTCAATAGACTTTTCTGTGTGAGACATATTTTTTTATCAAGTCTTCGACTTTGGGTCGTAGCAACTCTTAGTTGTGGGTGAGATCAGCTAAGGAAATCAAGCACGTAGAATCATACTGGGATTCATAGGCGTAAGGGACGCGACTGTACCTTAATCAGTGTGAGATTGGTAAGGGCTCAACTACATTACAGTCCGAAGTTAACTTGTAGTAGGATAGAGTCTGTAGCAGCTTAATACAGTGTGGTATTCAAATATGGACTAGGTCCCGGGGTTTTTCTGTATTTGCGGTTTCCTCTTTAACAAAATTTCTGGTGTCTGTGTTATTTCTTTTCCGCATTATATTTTCTATATAATTGAAATATCACAGGTTGTGCGTAGTTAAATCAATTAGATAATCCAACCTTTGGTTGTTGGTATAAATTGATTGACACTTGAACATTGGTCTTTGGTACCATTCAAGTTGTTTTTTATAATAATCAGGCTGGCGGATTTCTATTTGTTTGATTTGCTGATTACATTGAGAAACAGAGATATAACTCTTGGATGTATTTTCCTTGATTGAGTCTGACTGTCTAGTTGATTCTCTTGGAAATATATTGGAGTTAGTCCATAAAGATTGCCTAAACGAAATATTGGGTGTGGTTGTTAGACCCCCTCTTTTTCAATTGGTATCAGAGCAGGCAAACACGTTTAAGACCTCATAAGTCTGTGTTTGTAGCAATCTGACTCTATGGACAGAAACGCTATCTCTATAAACATACCACCAGTCTTCGATGGCTCGAATTATATAGACTTCAAATCCTAGGTTGCTTTAGGTTTAAGCTAAGATACATTTGGAACCAAGCAATCAATATTCACCATTAGATGAAAGCTTTGAATCTTAATCACATATACAAGATATACACTCTGGTTAGGTAAACCGTAACCGAACCGTGTATAAAGACTATATCCAACATGGTTAGCCGAAACTAGAAGATTTGAACTTTAAAAGCTTAACACTCATTTTTCATGTTCACTAAGACATTAATATTGAGTCACAATTATGTGATCAAATGAGTCTAGTGTTAATTAGAGAATTGATCAAATGCAAATCACTTCATAGAAATAATTTAATTACACTTGAATCATAATCGACATAGTTGGTAAATGTACAAAGTACAATTACTTGGATCGTTCGTGAATCGGTAGAGTCATAATACGCGAACCGGTTTGCAAACTTATATGCAATGATCGAGTTCCGGAGTTGACATAACATTTGCATCTCACTTACCGGTTTGCAAACTTTGAATCAACTCAAAGTTCCGGAGTCGACAGAATTGTTCAAGTTCACGTACTGGTTTGAAAAACTTAAGACTTTTTCCACCGGTTCCGGAGTTCACATAAATTTTTCAATTCATGTACCGGTTTGGGTACTAAACTGGTTCTAGAACATAGAACTGTTTCGGCTCGCATACCGGTTTGATTATTTTAACCCGGTTCTCTTACCGTAGTTCCAAACTGGTTTACATACGAATACGCATACCTATCCGGATCACAAAACAAACATATTTTCCCATGAAGTACATAAGAATATGTAAATCACACAAATATGAAAGTCGATATATAGCTACTCCGCTACGTGTACGAATACATGTAATACAAATTCAGACATATAACAGTTTTCTCAGTTTGTAAGACTGATAACACTGTCTTGTATTCCGAATATAGTAGTTCTATATTTCTCTAAATCATTTTGAAACATTCCTGAATAACATCAATGACACATATCACTGTTCTAGGCTATTTTCGAATGATAAACTTGAATCATGATTTGGTTCCGAACAATAAATTGTTCTTCACCGAAATTTGATCAATTATGAAAAATGTTCATTAAGCTTAGTCATTATATTTCGAGAAATTCGTAAACTAAATAAATGGTTCTGGACTCGAAATTCTTGTCCATGCAAACTAGTCTAAATAGTTATGCGACAATTATCTCAAAGATAGGAAGGTGAATATAACTTGAGAAATAGGTGGTTCAGTCTTCACTTACCTTTTGTTGATGAAGTTCTCCAAAAGCTTAAGTTGATCTTTTCCTTCAATCGGTAGAACGCAAATGATGACTGACTCGTTTCTCAACTACCTCCATCCTAGACCGAGACTTAACTAACTGTTGACTTAAAATCAAGATATAGTTTTGACAACTAAATTTCACAACAAGCTTGGTATAACAACACTTGTGAGTTCGACCGAACAATGCTCTAACAGGTTAATTAAGGCATTTAGTGTTGATGCTTCTACAGTAAGGGACAAAATCTGGAAAATGAAATCTTCTCCTAAAACCTAATTCTTTACTTACGAATGTGTTAATAACATGCTCCCCTAGCTTCAACTCTAGCTAAATATACCAACATTGTTAATTCATGTCTAACAATAGAGGACCCATGACCTCAAATTTTAAAAAATCTCCGTCCTTTATCGTACTTCTAGCTCGATAGTAGGGTGAATTTCGCTTCAATTTCGGGAGTCTTCTCGGATAGTTACATCGGCTCATAGAAGCAAGATGCCTTTTCATTTGAGCAATACCAAAAGAGGTTCACTTCAATTAATGTGTAACTTGGCTGTGGTTACTCTAGAAAGATTCAAAATTATCTCTTAATCTCTTAATCCTGTTCACAAAAGAACCACACTGTTACAAGCCTATGTAAAATGGTCACTTATCCATTAATCGAAGAGTTATTCTAATATTCACGGTTAATTTTGGCCGTGGTTACTCGAGATTAATTGTTAATTCGGATGCAATACAACTAGGTAGACTGACAGGTCCTAGATAGCAGCTCGAGTCAATTTTCACAGAAGCTATGGACGAATGGATTTGATTGAAAAAAAAACTTAGAAGAATTGAAGAAAACCCAACAACCTTTGACTTTTGTTCAATAGTAGATATTCTTTGAATACACCAACCGGCTATCACCGGTAATACTTTTGTCTTTACCCTTCTCATAGAATCACGACACTGTTTCTTCCCACTAGCTTACAAAAACGTCTCTCTCTTCTTTATTTTTTTCTTTGTTTATCCCTCTCTCTCTAAAACACACTCGCAGACATAAATGAGTGCAAAAGAAAATCAAAGAGAACCTCTTCTTTAATCAGAACGCCAAAGAAAAAAAAGAAAATGGTTCAAAGTCAAAACCAATCTCTATTCCTATCTCTTCTTCTTTGAAAGGTTTGTCTTTCTTTTGGTCATTCTTCTTCTTCACACACAGAAAAGCTTCAACCTTTTCTTGTTCGCATCATATCATTTTCATTTTTGTGAGTTTGCTTGTTCATTTGGTTCTTTTGAGCAAATTTCAAATGTTTATTACAAAATTTATGGGTTTTGCAAGAAATTAGATTCCTTATACTGTACTAAGCGTACCCTTTGTGGTTGTGTCTCTTTTAATTTTGGTTCTTGATTGGAATTATGGGTTTATTTGGAGAACTATGGGTTTACATCATTTTTGTGACAGTCTTTTCTCAAGTTGGTGTTTTGTATGGCAAGAATATAAGTTGTAATCTAAATGATCGTAAAGCATTAGAGGATTTATTCATAGGTTCGGGATCTAGAATTGAATTGTGGGGTTCAGCTGTTAATAGTTCTACAACTGCAACTATAGATTGTTGTAATTTGATTGGGGTTACATGTAATTCTTCTTCATCAAGGGTGATTAAGTTAGAGTTTTCAGATAGAAGATTAAGTGGAAGTATCTTCGAGTCCTTGGCAGATTTGGATCAATTGCAAGTGCTAAATCTTTCTCAAAATTTCCTGAATGGTACTCTTCCATCTAGATTGTTTCAGTTGCAGAAATTGGAGGTTCTTGATTTGAGCGCTAATGAGTTTACTGGATCATTACCACTGGAGATTGATCTGCCGTCTCTCAGAGTTTTTGATGTTTCGATGAATTCTTTCAGGGGTCAATTTGATACAGGTATCTGCAAAAACTCAACTCGAATTACTATTCTAAACTTAGCTATTAACTATTTCTATGGAGAAATTCTATCTGGTATTGGGAATTGTTCTTCTTTACAGCATCTAATTCTCAATTCCAATCTTCTGTCCGGAAGCTTACCTGATGAATTATTCTCTTTACGGAATTTGAGTCAATTGCTACTTCAGGAGAACTCATTTAAAGGGAATCTAAGTGATAGAATAAGTAACCTGTCTAATCTTGTTCAACTGGACGTTTCCTCAAATAGTTTTTCAGGAAGTCTTCCAGATGCTTTTTATAACCTCGGAAAGCTCCAACAATTCTCTGCTCATTCTAATTTTTTCACAAGGCGTCTGCCCACCTCATTATCAAATTGCCCAACACTTGAAAAGCTTAATCTGAGGAATAATTCTTTAGATGGTTCTATAGATCTTAATTGTACAACTATGGTTAAGTTGAATTCCCTTGATCTTGGTACAAATCAGTTCCATGGACCCCTCCCTGCTAGTCTTGGTTCTTGCCGGCAACTAAGAGCCATGAATCTTGCGCGTAATATTTTCCATAGTCAAGTCCCTGAGAGCTTCAAGAATCTGCGGTCGCTCTCCTACCTTTCAATCTCAAACTCTAGTGTCCATAATATTTCGGCAGCTCTTTCAATTCTACAACAGTGTAAGAATCTATCTACTTTGGTCCTAACCTTGAATTTCCGGAATGAAGAAATGCCTGCAGATGTAAATTTAACTTTTATGAGCTTGAAAGGTCTAGTAATTGCAAATTGTGGGCTAACTGGTTTGATTCCGCGGTGGATGTTCAATTCCAGAAGCTTGCAGCTTTTAGATTTGTCTTGGAATAAATTGAGTGGAAGCATTCCAGATTCATTTGTGGGTATGGATTCACTTTTTTACTTAGATTTGTCAAACAACACTCTGTCGGGGCAAATGCCAAGAAGCTTAACCACACTTCAGAGTCTCGTGTCTCGTAACGTGTCATGGCAAGATACATCCCCTGATTTTCCATTGTTCATGAAGAGAAATCAAAGTGTAAGGGGTTTACGGTATAATCAGATTGATAGTTTCCCTCCATCTTTGGATCTGAGTTACAATGCTCTCAGTGGAATTATCTGGCCAGAATTTGGGAATCTTAAGAAGCTCCATGTGTTCGATTTGAGAAAGAATTTCCTTGTAGGATCCATTCCCTCAGAACTGTCAGGTATGACGAGCTTAGAGACATTGGATTTGTCTTATAATAATCTATCTGGAACGATACCCACATCACTGTCCCAGCTCAGTTTTTTATCGAGGTTCACTGTTGCTAATAATCAATTGGTTGGAAGAATTCCTACAGGTGGTCAGTTTTCAACTTTTCCACCTTCAAGTTTTGAGGGAAACAAGAATCTATCTTGTCCTGATCACTCTAACTCGTGTCCTCCAGACGCAGTTCATTATTCTGAAGGACCTGAACGCATGATGAAACGTCACAGAAACATAGGTAATGTTATAGGAATGGCTGTTGGGATTGCATCAGGAGCACTTTTACTCCTCGCCGTCATATTTTTTATCGTATCAAAGACCAACAACCGTACACAAGATGATCCTGAACTCAGTAACATTGGCTCCACACATAAAGACTTGGATGTAACGGGATCTAGATCAGTGTATCTCTTCCAAAACAAGGACATGATCACCAAAGAGCTGTCTATTGATGATCTGCTGAAGTCCACAAACAACTTTGATCAAGCTAACATCATTGGGTGTGGGGGTTTCGGTCTGGTTTACAAAGCTGTCCTACCAGATGGGAGAAAAGTAGCTATTAAACGACTTTCTGGTGACTGCGGGGAGATGGACAGAGAATTCCAGGCTGAAGTTGAAGCCCTCTCAAGAGCTCAACACGATAACCTGGTTCTTCTTCAAGGTTTCTGCAAATGCAAAACGGATAAGCTTTTAATCTATTCTTACATGGAAAATGGAAGCTTGGATTACTGGTTACATGAGAAAATAGATGGTGCTTTGTCACTTGACTGGGTGACAAGACTTCGAATAGCTCAAGGGGCAGCAAAGGGATTGGCTTATTTGCACCAATCTTGCAAACCCCATATTTTGCATCGTGATGTTAAATCAAGTAATATCCTCCTCGACGAAAACTTTGAAGCTCATTTGGCAGATTTTGGGCTCGCAAGGCTTATTGACCCATTTCAAACTCATGTTAGTACTGATTTAGTTGGAACTTTGGGATATATCCCCCCTGAGTATGGTTTGGCTTCAGTTGCCACTTTTAAAGGAGATGTTTATAGTTTTGGTGTTGTTCTTTTGGAACTTCTCACAGGAAAGAGGCCGATGGATATGTGCAAACCAAAAGGCTGTCGTGATTTGATATCTTGGGTTCGTCAGATGAAAATAGAGAAAAGAGAAACTGAGGTTTTTGATCCGTTTATATACTACAAGGAGCATAATGAGGAAATGTTATTGGTTCTTGAGATTGCTTGCCGTTGTTTGAGTGAATGTCCTAAAGAGAGGCCGTCAACCCAGCAGGTAGTTAAATGGCTCGACAACATCAATACCGATTGGGAGGATGAGACGGTATGACCACTGTATAAATGAAGTTCTGAGTAGAAAATTCGTTTTTTCACCCTGAATGACGGTATATCTTTTATGTGGTCAACTGTAAATACCTTCAAAAGTTTTTAGATTCTGAGTTTTGTTTTCCAGCATTGGAGAGAGCCGCTTAGCCGAAGCCCTGGGCGGACATGCTAAGCTTTGCAGTTGTGACAAGTTCCTCAGTTTCATTAATTGTAGAGGAGTATATCATATATGTATCTTACATAAACCTGTAATATAATATTCTGAAAATTTCTCTAGTTTTGCCAATAAGAGGAAGTAGTCTTATTTTTGTCACTTCTTTTCATTTCTGTCTCTGAGAAACAACGTATAAAACAGAAACAGCCAGCTTTGCATGCTCATGCAAAATATAGATTTACATTGCACTGATTGCAGTTAAGAAACTCAAACAGAGTACACAGCAGAAGCAGCCTTTGGCTAAAAGACGCACGATTCCCAGTTTCAAACACTGTCGACCGGTTAATCAAGTCTAAGAAAGATACTTTGATCTTCATATAATTAGCTTGTTGCTTACCCATTGATCCAGGAAACTTTTTTCTCACGCTTAAAGATGATGATTATATTTTCGCATTTGCTTAATATGTGTAGCGTGACATTGACGCATTTCCACTGTATGATTCTGGTTCCATTTGCATTTCTTTGAGAAGAATCTGTATAAATAAATTTGACAAAAAAAAAAAAGAGGTTTCTTTTTAGATTACCTTTTAAAGCAAATTCCCTTGTGGTTGGGAATAAAGGAAAAAGGTTTGTTTTCGTTTTTTGCCCACTATTAATAAATGGTAGCAAGACTTTTCGCAAGATGATAGAAAACTATTTCGTCCAATATTCCTAGTCGCCGAAAGAGAGTCAAAAAATGCTGTTTAAGAGTTAAAGACTTCGCCTATTTTCAAGATCTTAACTCCCAAGTTTAGTAGGCATATGCAGACCGACATTAATTTCTTGCGCTGAATAGGTGGTTTAGTAGCCGTTTAGCCATTACACATGTAAACGCTACTTTGCCATAAATGGGCAAAAATTACGAAAATGATATATGGTTCCCAATTCCAGTGCACCCAATGTTACGTGGCGTTCACTTGGATAATTTTCTTTTCCGGTTGGTATTTGTCTCCATTAATTTCTAGCCTCTTCCAGTTAATTCTTTGGAAACCCTAAAAAATTGATTGAATTTCGATTTATTTTTATTTTGTATTTTACAGACGTTGTAGATACAAAAAATGGTACTCACCGCGTGGCGCTATTCTAGAGTGGAAGCAAGTTAGCAAAATAAGATCACGTGCATATTATCTTAGCCGAGTTTCTTTCATCTATACGCAAGGTTATATTTGTAATTTACTATTCTAGTTGCCCTCGTATATAAAGAAAGAGAGCAGGAGAGAGAAAGGGAGGACACACATTTTTGTAAACTATAGGCACACCATCTTCTTTCTCCATCACCTAAAAGTAGATCTAGAGCTCTACCCAAAAACTCATTAATGGAGATTCTAAATGTAATAATCATGTAATTCCAACACTCATAGTGAAGAACCATGGATGTAGATCACATTGATCGAACCATGTAAAAAATCCTTGTGTCCATTTTACATTTTTAGCATTTCATCTTCATTTTAATGTCTAATATGTTTAGATCTATAGAAATTGTTAAGGGGTGTTAGTTGTGGGATTTCCTGCAACTACATTTTGGCGCTAGAAACAGGGAGAGTAAAGGATTTTTCCTACCTGTTCGTTGATTCAGGAAAAATTTGGTAAAGTTTGGCTACTATCAACAACAAATATCACTGGATCTCTAAACTTCAAGGGCAAAAATGGAAGTCTCAGTGGAAAAAATTCATGTTGAAATTCGGAGAAATCCAATAATAATAGGAGAAGAGGCAAATCTGTGAAGAAGATGAAGGAAGGGCGATGGATCGAAGTTAGTTTAGTCTGTTAGGCGAAGTCAATATAAGTTAAACGCGTAACATCTTTTGTCAAAACTGCATGCTAGGATAGATGGTCCAATGTGGGGAGAGCAAGCTACAAGTCGCGCGTTCTATTCCTACTTCGTGCGGTATTTTTTGCAGAATAAAAGTATAAGAGAAGAACGTTATGCGTTTATTTCACATTAAGGTGGTTGATCAGTTGGTCAAGAGAGTAGAATGTGCGTTCATGGTCGCGTGATCAAATCCTAACTTTCTTAGTCTTTTTGTGTGTTTTTATTCGAACTGCTAAGAGCGAAGATAACATTAAGATTACAGCGTGCGTTCGAATCCCACCTTATGCATACTTTTTACTAGGTTGCTAAAGGCGAAGATAAGGATAAAGGTGCATGGACGTTTGGTTATTATGCACAAGACAGTTAGCACAGTTGGTTATGAGCGAAGGTTATGGGTTTAGTTGCACATGTTCAATTCCAATCTCACGCGTATTTTGCCGCATATTTTTGTTGAACAGCTAAGGGAGAATATGAGATAAAGCTGTGCGGTCGTTCGATTATGTCGCACAAGAGAGCTGGCACAGTTTGTCCAGTGCGGTACAATGCAAGTGGTAGGTCAAGTGTTCAAGTCTCACCCCTTGCACTTCTTTTTGCTGCGCGGCATTTATACCTCTCCCATTTGTTTTTGGTGCGCGGTATTTATACATTTCTTTGCTGCGTGGCATTTATATATTTCAAGAGGGAGCCATTTATACATTTCAAAAGGGCGGCATTTATACATTTCTTTGTTGCGCGACATTTATACATTTCAAGACAGGAGGAGATGTGTCAAGGCAAGGGAGGCATTATCTTGTTCAAGGGCGATAGTTCCGCACAAGCAACCCATATACTTCATGCTTCTCGCGCGAGATTGACAACAACATCAAATCACATGAAAGCTAAGTACCACTTTCCTTGAACATTTTACTTACAACAAATAAAAAGTTTTTGGTTTTATTTACTACAACGCGATACAATCGCACAATTACAAAGATTTCACAATTACAAAAAACCGAGAAAATTTTCTCATATATCAATTATTAATATTTCTCTTGAATATTTGCTTTGCTTCAAATGATATGGTATTTCACATGGAGAGTAGTAGGGGGCTAAATAAGACCTCTTCAACAGGCTAGTAAGACCTATACAATAGGCTGCATAAGACCTCATTAGGATCATTTCCATGGGATGTATTTATCAAATGAGACGAAACAAGTCCTACAATGGAAATCAAAACAAACAAAAACGATTTGAACTTGCACATAAATGAAATTTTTTGATAAAAGAAATTTTGAATACTAATTTAAATTCTTATTTGCATTACAGCACAACATGAGGCAGAGAACACGGAGTAGTAGCTTCATTTGATTTGTTCGCAATACTTCTTATTCGCATTCAAGGTCGGATACTTCTTATACTTCTTCAAGGATACTTCATACTTCAAATACTTCAAGAAATGATACTTCTTATTTACTTCGCAAAGCTTCGGAACTTCACTAAAGAATAGGGGCAAGTACGTACTTTTGAAGCTTAGTATTCTTTCGCATAGTTCCTTCATCAACAAAGATCAAAGGCTACTCCAACACCACGCGTCTCGCTCCAACCACACCAACACGGATTTTTCCTTAAAGACCGCTCTTCAAGCTACCTCACGAAAAAAGAGGCAAAATGTAGATACAAAAAATGGTACTCACCGCGTGGCGCTATTCTAGAGTGGAAGCAAGTTAGCAAAATAAAATCGCGTGCATATTATCTTAGCCAAGTTTCCTTTATTTGTAAGCAAGGTTATATTTATAATTTACTATTCTAGTTGCCCTAGTATATAAAGAAAGAGAGCATGAGAGAGAAAGTGAGGACACACATTTTTATAAACTAGAGGCACACCATCTTCTTCCTCCATCACCTAAAAGTAGATCTAGAGCTCTACCCAAAACCCCATTAATGGAGATTCTAAATGTAATAATCATGTAATTCCAACACTCATAGTGAAGAACCATGGATGTAGATCACATTGATCGAACCATGTAAAAAATTCTTGTGTCAATTTTACATTTTTAGCATTTCATCTTCATTTTCATGTCTAATATGTATAGATCTATAGAAATTGTTAAAGATCTGCAAAAACAGGGACTCTTTATATCTTAATTGGTAATTGATGAACAATGTTTAAGGTACCCAATCGAATGTTCAATGATCTAGTGATAATGATCTACGTAATTGTTTATTAGTTTTGGTTTGAGAGAGGATTGGAAGCTGGAGTTCGTACTTTACAGAGAGAGTGTCCGTTAAATTAACAACCACGTAATCAAAGTTCAGCTCTTGGTTTTGATTTCTTTTTTGTCCTTTGAGTTTTGATCGTAGCTCTTTCAATCCTGTTAATTAATCTTTTTCGTCTAAATAGGTCACGGTGACACCATCGTTATCTACATATATTTCCCCATCATCTTCATCGCACAAACATCACAATGGAGAGACTAAAATAACTGAGCAAAAAAAGTAAAAGAGGAGATAGAAGAACAACAAAGAAGAAACAACTCAAAAACAAAACGGAGTGCTAACAGTTGGTCTGCCACGTAACACTGGGTGCATTGGGTGGACTGGAATTGGACGCCATATATCATTTTCGCAAAAATTAAGGTGCGTGGGATTAAAATTAGGTAGATTAAGTTATTTCAGAATCATTTTAAAGCCACTTTTAAGATAGTGGAGGCGCTGAAAATCTAATGAATTCCACTTTAAAAAGGTCTAAAAACGAGTAAACAACCTATAGAGTTCAACATATGGAACTGCAAGCCAACCAGATGGAGATAGAATTATGAAACAATTGTAACTTGCAAGTGGTTTTTATGATGATGATGATGACTCCTAGTGGAAATACAAAAATCGGAACCATCTTTTGGCCAAAGGGGGTGCGGGGAGTCACTTAATACTCCCTCAATAACTGCCTCCTCCCCAAAGGCCATGATGGTTGTTTCAAGTGCTACTCAGTCCCTCACGTACAAACGCCTCATGCTTTTCACTACTTATATCGAAAAATCTCAATCACTTTCCCCTCCTTAAGTTTTTCTTTTATCCCCCTTGTGGTGAGCTCTTCTTAGTTATGATGCTGTTGCAGGGTAATCTCATTTATTACGTATCAAAACTGCAAAATGAGGAATGTTATTTTCGGCTTAATTAGTCATAGACTTATGCTGGTGAAGAAACGGGTTTTGCAGGTTTCATCCTCATTACACAAACTAACCATCCCTTTTCCGACTGCAAATCCAAATTATTCAACAGAGATAGTGAACTCAGAACCTCACTCTGTCACTCCACCACAGGGCCATTCCAGATATAAGCTCAGAACTGTTTATTTGTTTCTCACTTTTCATGCAGAGCACTCTGCAGCTCATAATACCTGAGATGCCCTGGTTAGTTGTACCAGTTTAGCCTGAGTTTGATGTATCCCAAAGAGGCGAGAGCGGGAGGGTACCAGAATTTGGATACCCTTGTGAGTCTGTGACTTGCAAGGGAGATCTTCGTTCTAGGACATGATGTACCAGTTCCAAGACCGAGAACCAAACAAAAAAAGTCATCACCAATGGAAACAAAAGAAACACAGATAGAAAATATTACTAACTAGAAATTTGTGTGAATAAAAAAGAGAGGTTTTATTTATTTATAAATCCATATAGCGATATCCTATTTGTTTAGGCAGACAGGCAGTAAAGAAAGAAAAACTTTCAAGTGTTGGTGAATGGTGTATAGTCATTATGTAGCATGAACATATATGTCCTGGAGTTAAAATTTATGAAGCACATCAGTATTTGTATAAACATCAAGCATTGTATTCCATATCATCTTCCATCTCATGCACAGCTTGGAGGGGTCCACTTCCAGATGAAAATCCACTCTCTGAAGTATTTACAACACCATTTCCATACAAACATACCTGAGGTTCAATCCTGTTTAATCTATTAAACTCATCGTCTGAGAGAGACCAGCTGAAAATATCAATGTTCTTTTTAATTCTGTCAGGTTTCAAGCTGCATGGAAGAACACAGGTTCCTCTCTGCAGTCCCCAACGAAGAATAACCTACAAACATTAAACGACCAAAATTTGCTGTCATTATTTAATTTCAACAGTTTGCAGTGTCAGACAGTTCTTTGGACAACTAATAACCAATAACAGGCTATTCTGATTCAAACACACACAACATACATGTTCTAGAAAGTTGTAACAAACAGAAAATGACTGTTCAGTATCGTGTTTACAAATTAGGGTTGTGATTTACTCTTCCTGCAAGTATTTCCCCAGCTAAAACTCATGGCTTGAGAAACCAATTTGTTATAGGTGATAACATACATGCTTTAGTGTTTTTCATTTTATCTTATTTGTCTATAGTGAAAAATTCGGGTGGTAAGGAGTTAGGAAATGTGTTAACCAAGACAGAAGTTCATCATATTGTAAGGAGGCTTATTTATGTACAGATATGTTCGTTAACACTAAAGATAACTCCTCAACAATTTCAAAGCAATGGAAGAAAGGAATATCGAATCGTGTCTCCATGCTAACAATAGAAGAAATAAAGTTTCAATCCAGCAAAAAACTGAAAACTGCATTTACAAGAAAAGACTGATCAAGCTAGCTTAGGACTATTTAAGAGTACCTGCTCAGGGGTCTTTTTATGCCGCTCTGCTATTTGGGCAACAACTGATATTTTCAGCATAGGTCCATGAACCGATCTCGACCTTCTGAATGATATGCGAGGAGTCCCTGGTTCTTCTTCACCGCTTGATCCAGTGTCAGACAATCCTTGACTAGAAATAGGTACCCCTAAAGGTGTGTGAGCAGATACATGTATGCCTTTCAATTGACAGAATTTCACTAATTCATCTTGCCTCCAGAAAGGGTGCAACTCCACCTAACGAGTCGATCACATTATTAGTTGAGAACCCACTAAAAATAAGCCCTCGAGTCATCTCCATGTAAGCCCAAAATTCAAAGTAAGTGGTTAATAATGTCGTCAACATTAAGTGTAAACTGATGGGTGACTATATTATACCTACACTCCCATTGGTATATAAGATCAGAACACTGACACTTTCCCACAGCTAAATTATATAGTTCAACATTAAGTTGAGAAATATAATGGTTTTAACTTTTAAGATGACAATCCTGAATAATTTGGAGGAAGTATATACTTCATGCAGTACCTCAACTTCAAATGAATAAAGAGTAAAAAATCTAACAGAGGACTGCTAATTGGAATATATTCTAAAAAGTGATTGTAAATTTGGGGAATGCTTGTCTAAATATGCTCCTCAGAGATGAAATTCAAGACGATATATACCTTATAACTTGAATATATTACGAAATTTAACAGGGTAAAACTTCGATGCATCAATAGGCGAATTTCATACGCTATGAAACTAAATACAAATTCATCATTCAGTTACTAGTGGTTTTTAAACTCAAAGAGAAACCAAACAAGCTGCATACCTGATTGACTGCTGGAACAATTTTGGCAAATTGGAGAAGTTCGCTGATCTGCTGCACATCAAAATTACTAACTCCAATAGACTTAACCAGACCAAGCTCTATTAAGCCTTCCATTGCCTTCCACGTAGGTTGCAGTCTCTGTGAAAACTGTCTATATTCACTACCCAAATTGGATGGCGGGTCAGTTGCGTCACCAAAGGCTGAATTCTCAGGCCAATGTACCAAGTAGAGATCCAAGTAAGACACTCCTAGATTCTTAAGAGAAACCCTTACTGAATTCTCTATCCTCCTGATAGAATTCGTAGTACAGTAAAGCTTAGAAGTCAAAAAAAACTCCTCCCTACTTAGTCCACTATGAAAAGCCTCTAAAAGTGCTTCACCAACTTCGACTTCATTTCCATAAAGATGGGCACAATCTAGATGCCGATAACCAACTTTTAGAGCAGTTTTTACAGCTTCGACGCAAAGGTCTCCTCCACTCTGCCATGTCCCAAGTCCTACTGCAGGAATTTTCATGCCATTATTCAGTATAAAGTGATTTCCTACACATCCTCCTTTAGTTTTCATTTCTTCAATCTCCTCCCACAAGAATAAACAAGAACTGGAAATGTAAAACAATTGAACAATTCAGAAATAAATATGAAAAATCAAAATAACATTTTTACTTCAATAGATAACTTCAGTTTTACACTAAAAAACAAAAAACAGATGAAAGACAAAACCCCAAAATTGAACCATCACAGTGAAAATGGAGAAAAACCCATTGACCTTGCCCAATGTTAACATGATCTTAGAAGGAAAAAGTTGAAAACCCTAACCAGAAATTGCAGTAAACTCTAGAAAACAGCCAAACATATTCAGAAAATAAGTGTGTAGTAGTTTGAAAATTACTGAATAATCTTGAATTCATCTTTAAGAAAATGACAGAAGAAAAACCCTAACTTGTAACATTTTGGAATCTTTATGTAAGCCCAAGAACCAATACTGAACAAAAATAACATGCCCAGATGATCAGAATCCTGAAAAAAGAAGCTCAAATTAAGAGTTCAATAAACTCACCAAATAAGATCAAGATAGCAGCAGTGGATAAATGTTTTGTTTCTCTTTCTTGGTTTCTTTCTCTTCCAGGAGTGAAAACAAAATAAAGAATGAGAACTTGTTTTAGTATTTTTTAGTGTTTTCTTTTCTCTCTACTTGTAAAATTGTTTGTTGAGAGGAAAAAAAAGAAAAAAATTTAGACACAAAAATATCTCCACCAATAAAAAGACAAGACTGAAAATCCCTCCCTCACTCCAACTAACCCCACCTACCTACCATTTTAACTAAAACATTCATTTTTCTCTCTCTCCTGAAGTTGCTCTGTTTGGTTGGCAAGAGGCTTGAGCTATGGACAAACTGTAAAGAAATAGAAGAAGAAGCAATATTCTTGTGTTACATTTATTTGGCACAGTATAAGCATGATGAATGATAGTACTACTGAATTATGCAGTTTTGGATCCTGATAGATGATTACAGAGTAGGAGCTGCTAATTGGTGAATCATTTCACTGTCCATGGAACAAGATGTGTCACCTCATAATAAAATTCTAGTCCAAATCGTATGAGGTATAGGTGTCAACGCGTCTGTCTTAATCCTGAATTGTCATTTTAGGGCGACCAAGGATGTACCGTTTTATATCCGGCTCGCATCTCAACTACACATGGAATATTCCTTTTTCCACAAACTTTGGTTTGCGGTGTACTTTCGTCTGGTTTCAACATAATGGCATTTTATTTACTGAAATTTTACTGAGAAGTGTAGTATACAACAACAATATCATTCTCTTGCATATCGAAAACATTACATAAAATTAATAGTATTTTGAAAATCGGCCAGGACCGACCGGCTGGACTGAAAAATCAGTAATTTATTAGAAAAATTGGTTGGTTCAATACTGACTCACCAATTTGGTTCTTCGTTTCCCAGAGAGTCACTAAATTTTATTGGTGACCATATCTGGTAGTTGCTTGCAGTATATTGTTATGGTTACACCTGATATTATATTACATAAGAGTAACCAGGATTTTGCTTCTGCATGGAGTGTTGAAACGAAGCCCAACTCGATCCCACCGCAATATGCATGAATAATTCTTGGTCTACTGAGTATAATGAGAATGTGTAACCCATGGATAAATATTTTTCCTTAAAAGATGCATCAATGTGTCCATTCTAGACTATAAGGGTCTAATTGGTCCTGAAAATTAGGATTGAGAAATAAGTGAAAGCGGACTGGTAGGAGAGTTTTTAAATGGTTTCTAATTTGTTTCAATCAAGATGTTTGGAGAATGAGTCATATTTTCAAATAGCGTTGAGCATTCCAGACGAACCACAAGATGGTTATGTTAAAGAAATTATCCAATTAGCGACCTAATCATTAATGACTCTCAAGGAAAAGTCAGAATTTACTGATGCAAGAGAAAAGAAGAACCAAATTGCTCTAAAGAAGGTATATTCTAGGAAAAGATGTTGTTATGTTTTGGTAAATTAAGAATTTCACAAAAAACATACCAGGGATATTCTCAACATATAGGAGCAAAGTCGACTTTAAGTTGGTATATCATTGTTTACTAAATTTCATAAAAATAGTTTAATCCTCAAGATAACATGGATAATCCAATAATTTTTTCCATATAAAATTATTAGTGTTATTTGGAAATTGGAAATTGGCTCACTGAAATTATAAACTTTTTTGATTAAGAAAGAACCGGAAGCATAATACTTCCATCAAATTATATCATAGTGGATTATTTGTGAGGACAACGAAAGAATTTTATGGGGAAAAGATCATAAGTTTGGCACTTTCCCGGTTACCTCCAGTGGAGACTAGCTCTTTAACCATATGGGGAGCTGGTTCT
This sequence comes from Papaver atlanticum, assembly GCA_023531105.1. Classification (NCBI taxonomy): domain Eukaryota; kingdom Viridiplantae; phylum Streptophyta; class Magnoliopsida; order Ranunculales; family Papaveraceae; genus Papaver; species Papaver atlanticum. The sequence continues at coordinate 4,467,784 of JAJJMB010008592.1, read as the reverse complement.
ACACTATCAATTGATTTGGAAATGTTATCGGTTTTGGAAGCACAAACATATAGATGGATGCTTCGTCTCTAATTTGCCATATATAATTATCTTTAATTAGTGATAGATCCTTTTGAATACTTGTCCAAATCCAATATAAATTAGAACTTCTAGTCAAATTGAAAGTTTGAGAATTAAGAAAATATTTTGGTTAGGTTCCAAAATGAGGCGCCTCGCTAGTTTAGCGAGCATGACTATGTTAAATTTGTGAGAATTTTTTATGCCCAGGCCGCTCCGAGATTTTGGTTTGCATATGCTTGACCACTTTGATATATCCCCCTTTGCCTTTTGATTTGTCTTTATTCCACCAGAAATCTCTCTTATATGGTCGAGTTGATCTTGCATAGATACTGAAAGAGCAAGGCATTGCATATGGTAAGAGGTGTAAGATTATAGAATGGATTGAATAAGGACAGTTTGCCCAGTTTGAGTAAGGAGTTTTCCACAGCCACTTCCAAAGCATGGGAATAAGCAGAGAAGATGAAAGTGCAGGGGTACCAAAATACACCACCAACTTTTTCTTAGGCAACCTGTATGGACAAACCTAAATACAATTCCGAGAGTTCAACTTAATGAATCTCAATCAAGGAATAATATTCAGAGTTATATCTATTTCTCCCACAATCATTTTTTTTATAGAGACTAGTATGTGAACCTGATTTACGTGTGAGAGTACTTGAACGATTCCAAAGATCAATATCCAAGAATCAATCAAGTCGTATCCAACAAACAAGGATCTATGTATCTACTTTGATTGATTTATGTACAACCTGTGATATTTCAATTATAAAGATAAACAATACAATGCAGAAAAGAAATAAAACAGATACCAGAAATTTTGTTAACCCAGGAAACCGCAAATGCAAAAAAAAACCCGGTACCTAGTCCAGATTAAACACCAAACTGTATTAAGTCATTATAGACTCTAACCTACTACAAATAACTTAGGACTGGAACGTAGTTGAGACCGAATTAAACCCTCACAACAATTCAGTTACAGTTGCGCTCCTTATGCCCTCTAGAATCCCAGCAGGACTCCATGTAATTGATTCCCTTAGCCGACGTCCTTTACAGCCTAAGAGTTGCTTCAACTCAATTGAAGGCTTTAAACCAATCTGCCTCCTACAGATAAGCTTATTTGTGATTTTCTTTTTGATCGTAGATCAAGGTGAGAATGAAAATCTATATCAATAGACAAAGTCTAGCTAACCTCAAAATCTGGTCTTATGACTCCCGAAGAGTAGCCTAGATTCTTATTCACCTCACAAGTATTAAACCTATGGAATCACAAAGTCTGACGAAGAGAACTTTGCGATTTCTATCTATCTTGTTTGAGTAAGCATCTCAACAATCAAAACAAGATCAAGATACTCAAACTATCAAGATAAAGATAGTTGGACCTAGCTTCACGAATCCCTAGGTGAAGTCTTTTTAGTCGCTAAACCCTATAAGGGTTTGAGGGAGAGGGCGACTCTAGTTTACAACTAGGACACACAAAGATAATGACAGGGATTTAAAAATCCTAGTTACTTGAGGTTCTCCCTTATATAGACTTTCAAAGTACATGTTGTTTTAGGTTAAAGCTAAGATAGCCTTGGAACTGAAAAAGCGGGGGTATAACAACCACACCCAATAATTCGTTCGACAATCTGTACGGACTAAACTCCAATATAATTCCGAGAGCACCAACTTAAAAGAGAGCTCAGTCAAGAAAGATATCAAAGAGCTGTATCTCTATTTATCAATGCAATCAGCAAATCGAACAGATAGAAATCCGTGAGCCTGATTGATATGAGAAATAACTTGGACGGTACCAAAGACCAATGCCCAAGTATCAATCAACTTATATCTAACAACCGAGGTCGGATTTATCAACTGATTGAACTACGCACAGCCTGTGATATTTCAATTATATAAAAAAATATAATGCGGAAAAGAAATAACACAGACACCAGAAATTTTGTTAACCGGGAAACCGCAAATGCAGAAAAGCCCGGGAACCTAGTCCATCTTTGAGCACCACACTGTATTAGGCCGCTACAGACGCTAGCCTACTACAAGTTAACTTCGGACTGGAATGTAGTTGAGCCCTAACCAAGTCTCACACCGATTAAGGTACAGTCGCATTCCTTACGCCTCTAGAACCATGTCGGATTCTGCGCACTTGATTTCCTTAGCTGATCTCACCCACAACTGAGAGTTGTTATGACCCAAAGTCGAAGACTTATACACAAATCTGTCTCCCACAGATATGTCTATTCTTTATTAGGTTTTTGTTCCGTCTTTTGATAAATCAAGGTGGACAGGAACCAATTGATAATCTGGTCTTAAACTCCCGAAGAGAAGCCTCAAAATATCAATCACCTTACAATAACCCAACTGATTAACAAGAGTTTGAGAAAAAGAACTTTTTTGATTACTTTTTATATCTTACCTATCGGAGATAAATCTCGAGCAAATCTTAGAGAAGATAGTACTCAACACGATAGATCAAGTAAGATTAGAATACGCAACTACAGAGAAAATAGATGGATCTGGCTTCATGAATCCCAAATGAAGTTTTCAAGTCGTTAACCTAATATTGTTTTGGAAAAACCTAAGTTAAAGGAGAATCGACTCTAGTTTGCAACTAGGACACATGAAAGTGTCGGGATTAGGTTTTCCAGTTGCTAAAGGTCTCCCTTATATGGTATTTCAAATCAGGGTTGCTTACAATCAAAGCTAAGATAGTTTAGTAACAAAGCATTCAATATTCACTATTAGATGAAATCTTGATTTAAGATTCAAGCTAAGTCTGCTTAATAATAAAACAATTAATCTCCACCGTTAGATGGTCTTAGCTTGTTACACACAAATGAAATATACCTTCATTTCGTGTATATTGAGTTGGCTCAATAACAGTTAACCGAAGTTAGCCATATGAACATTTTTGTCTTAACCATATTCATCTAACACTCCTAGATCAAATATGATGATCAATCAATTATGAAAGATAATCAAATGAATCTAATTGTGCTTCAAATAGAGTTGTTCAATTGCTTCACTTTCTCATAGAAATATATATATAAACAAATTAAAACAAAATCGGATTGATTCGTAATCGTACAAAGTACTTATCTCATAAATGTTTTAGTTCATGAGTATGAGAATCATACATGACCGATTTTAGAACTTAACCACTGTGTTCGCCAACCAGGTACGAGAACAGCAGCTCCTGTCCTTGGCCTGTCCAGCCGTTCGCAAACCCGATTTGCAAATAGCCATCCCAGACCTAACTCAGGTGAAACCGTTAGCATACTAGGTACGCAAACAAGGTTCCCGGACCTTCATAGGTAAAACTGTTCGCTTACTAGGTACGCAAACAAGGTTCCCAGACCTGAATTATACCAATACAGTTTGCATACTAGATATGCATACCGTGTTGTATCCATACATAGGTAATTGTTCTACACTTCCATTTCAATCATTGAAACATCCTTATAAGACGACAATGGCTGTCTCGCACAAACCATCATCTTCAAGTAATTTTCAAGTTATCGAATGATCAATACGAAACTTTCCAAGTCGACATCAAATGATTGTCTCACACAAATCATGTGAGATGTTTCAAGGAAATTTCCACATGATCATATTTTGACATTACATTTAGTTTCCAACAAATAGATTATTTCCAACTAAACTCGTCAAGAATGCTATGAACATAGTTAAAGCAAAAAGATTTCAACACATATTTTGAGAAATAGATAAGCGAGATAAAATCAGATCGAAATATCAAATGTGTATAATATAGAAGTCCATATAGCTATACGACTTAGTCTCATTAGAAGATAAAATATAATAGACTTCTGAGTGATAGATAAGTTTTAGTCTCCACATACCTTTTGTTGATGGAGTTCCTCCAAGCTCTCCTCAGTAGATCTTCGTCTTTAATTGGTGAACGCCATGAAGTCTAAAACTCAACTACACATTCTGTCATAATCCGAGACATAGCTATAAGTAGACTAGAAATCAAGTATATAGTTTTGATCAACTAAACTTGAAAAACAAGCTTGAGATAGAAACGCTTGCGAGTTCGACCGAGCAGTGCTCTAACAATCTCCCCATTTGTCAATTTTAGTGACAAAACTATCAATACATATGGATTACAAAATAAATAAGCTTTTTAGCTTCTCATCCAACATGCTTGATTGATCTGAACGTTTTCAACTCAGCATCATTGTTGTTGAAGATCCGTAGCCATAACAATAAGAAAACAGATGTTCTCAATCATTGTTATAAAGTGTCATAGTATTATTATATAGAATCAAAGCCCAATTGTATCACAACTTTGAAATAATACTATGATGATATGTATCACTCCCCCTTAGTCAATACTTCCATCTCATAATGAAAACCACTCCCCCTTACATAATGATCCGTAAACCATATATATGTAGTGTGAACTACCAAATAATTCTCCCCCTTTTTGTCAATATAAATTGGCGAAGGTACGAAAACTACGGGATCATAATGAAATTCTCAAAGAGATAATTCATGACTAAAAGAGAACATATCAACTTTGTTTCGATGATTTCACATAGTTGAAACTTAGTGTATTCATCAAGGAGTTTATAAAGATACAAGATAACTCCTACAATATTCCACAGCCGCACTCCCCACAAAGATTTGGAAATTAAGCAAAAGTTCAATTAAGAACTCTCCCCCATATTATGTCATTCCCGAAAGAACAACAAGAGCGGCCTTACTTTTACAAGAAAATAAGGATTTTTGAGAATACTTTGATACTTAAAAATGAACAAGAATACAACTACTAGAATCAAATGCGGAATTTAAACAACACTACACTGGAACTTCAAGCTTTTATTGCCCAAAACATATAGATAAATCTTGGGGGAAAAGCTAGAAATCTAATGGACCAAAACAACACCAATAGACTGCTGTAAGTGTTGAAACGTTACAGTATCTAATGGTTTGGTGAGAATATCATCCAATTGTTGTTCGGATGGCACAAATTCCATGTTAATAATACCACTCTCATAGAGATCTCTAATAAAATTATACCTTATATCGATGTGCTTAGTTCTTGAGTTCTCAACATGATTTTCAGTGATGCGAATCGCACTTGAGTTATCACAAAAGATTTTCATTATGTCAGTGTCAATTCCATAATCAACAAGCATTTGTTTCATCCATAGAAGTTGAGTACAACACGAACCTGCAGCAATATACTCTTCTTCACATGTTGAGAGGGATTGTGAGTTTTGTTTCTTTCTATGCCATGCCATAAGATTCAACCCAACATAATAAAATCCCCCTGATGTACTCTTCTTGTCTTCCACACATCCTGCCCAGTCAGCATCTGAATAAGCAGTAAGATCAGTGTTAGTATCAAAAGTATAAGATAGACCATAACCTATAGTGTGTTAGATGTATCGCATGATCCTTTTTGCAGCAACAAGATGATGTTTCTTTGGATTAGCCTGAAATCTAGCACAACAACCAACACTAAATGCAATATCAGGTCTAGTAGCTGTAATATATAAAAGACTCCCAATGATTGATCAATAAAGTTTTTGATCCACATTGACACCTTTCTCATCTCTATGCAGCTTGCCAGTAGTAGGCATATGAGTAAGTTTTGGAGTTGACTTCTCAAGACCGAACCTTTTTACAAGATCCCTTGCATATTTTTCTTGAGATAAGTAAATTCCATCCTTGTGTTGTTGAATTTATAATCCCAAAAAGAATTTTAATTCACCAACATTGCTCATCTCAAATTCCCTTCCAAGAGACACTTGAAAGTCCTTTGCAAGTTTCTCGGAGGTCGATCCATAGATAATATCATCCACATAGACTTGATAAATAACAACCTCCTTCCCACTCCATTTGGTAAAAAGTGTCTTATCAACTCCACCTCTCGAAAAACCTTTCCTAAGAAAAGAATTGGTTAGTTTTTCGAACCAGGCACGAGGTGCTTGTTTTAATCCGTACAATGCCTTTCTGAGCTTAAAGACATGATCCAGAAATTATGAACTTTCAAATCCTTTAGGTTGAGCAAAAAAGACCTCTTCCTTTAAACATCCATTTAAGAATGCGGATTTTACGTCCATTTGAAATAACTTAATCTTGAGAAAACAAGCATGAGCTAATAACAATCTAATGGATTCAAGGTGTACCAAATGAGTAAAGGTTTCGTCAAAGTCGATACCTTCAATCTGTGAATATCCCTGAGCGACAAGTTTAGTTTTTTTTCTAACAATAGTTCCAAATTCAACTGACTTGTTCTTGAATATCCATTTAGTACCAACAATATTTACATTGAAGGGACAAGGTACAAGTTCTCATGCATCTTGTCTTTGGAATTGATTTAACTCTTTATGCATTGCATTCACCCAGAAGAGATCGCTAAGAGCTTCCTCTGAAAAAGCGGGGGTCTAACAACCACAGCCAATATATCGCTTAGCAATCTGTATGGACAAACTCCAATATAATTCCAAGAGAATCAACTAGACAGTCAGACTCAATCAATGTAAATATATCCAAGAGTTGTATCTCTGTTTCTCGATGTAACCAGCAAATCAAACAGATGAAAATCCGTGAGCCTGATTATTATGAGAAACAACTTGAACGGTACCAAAGACCAATATTCAAGTGTCAATCAATTTATATCAACAACCAAAGGTTGGATTATCTAATTGATTGAACTACGCACAACCTGTGATATTTCAATTATATAAACAAATATAATGCGGAAAAGAAATAACACAGACACCAGAAATTTTGTTAACGAGGAAACTGCAAATACAGAAAACCCCCGGGACCTAGTCCATATTTGAACACCACACTGTATTAAGCCGCCACAGACTCTAGCCTACTACAAGTTAACTTTGGACTGGAATGTAGTTGAGCCCTAACAAATCTCACACGGATTAAGGTACAGTCACGTTCCTTACGCCTTTGAATCCCAGCAGGACTTTACGTACTTGATTCCCTTAGATGATCTCACCCACAACTAAGAGTTGCTACGACCCAAAGTCGAAGACTTGATAAACAAATCTGTCTCACACAGAAAAGTCTATTGAATAGATAAATCTGTCTCCCCCAGAAATACCTACGAGTTTTTGTTCCATCTTTTGATAAATCAAGGTGAACAGGAACCAATTGATACACCAGACTTATATTCCCGAAGAACAGCCTAGAAATATCAATCACCTCACAATAACTTAACCGTATGGTAGCGGAACAAGATATTGTGGAATCACAAAGAATGAGACGAAGAGCTTTGTGATTACTTTTTATCTTACCTATAAGAGATTAAATCTCGAGAAAATCTTAGAGATGATAGTACTCAATACGATAGAACAAAGTAAGATCAGAACACACAACTATAGAGAAAATAGTTGGGTCTGGCTTCAGAATCCCAATGAAGTCTTTAAGTCGTTAACCTATAATGGTTTTAGAAAAACCTAGGTTAAAGGAGAATCGACTCTAATCGCAACTAGTACCACACATGAGGTGTGGCGATTAGGTTTCCCAGTTGTTAGAGTTCTCCATTATATAGTCTTCAAATCAGGGTTTGATAGCTTTGAAACAAAGCAATTAATATTCACCGTTAGATGAAATCCTAATTTAAGATTCAAGCTAAGTTTGCTTAAAACCAAAGCAATATCTCTTCACCGTTAGATGAAAACCTGATTAGATTCAAGCTAATATCTTTCAACCGTTAGATTGAACTTAGCTTGTTATACACAAATGAAATGTACCTTTATTTAGATATCGGTAACCGTACCTAAACGTGTACACTTAGTTGGCTCAACAATAGTTAACCGAAGTTAGCCATATGAACACTTTCATATCAACCTTGTTCATCTTAATCACAACTAGTTCAAATGACTCAAATAAAGCTAGTTATAGAGTTGTTCAATTGTTTATATTCTCATAGAAGTATACAAGACACAATTGAAGGAAAATCGGTTTTGATTCACTCGAATCAGTTCACGAACATTATAGCCACGGTTTGCAAAGATTACATTCCTTATTATATAAAGGTATTTGTTCATGAGTATGTAAACATACTTAACCAATTTTAGAACTTAACCCACTCAAGTATGCAAACGGGTATGCATACCTAAGTTCCCGTACCTGGTCTTGTTCGCCAGTATGCAAATGGGTATGCATTCTGTCGTTCATGACCGAGCTCAATTGAAATCAGTACGCAAACGGGTATGCATACGAAATTCTCAGACCTTGAATACACTTACAACAGTTAGCATACAAGTACGCATACTGTGCTATATCCAATCAATGGTTAATTGTACTAAACTCCCATTTGAATCATTGAAACATTCTTAGAAGACGATAATAGCTGTCTCACACAAACTATTAGCTTTAAAGCAATTTTCAAGTGATCAAATGATCAATACGAAACATTCCGAGTCTACATCAAATGACTGTCTCACACAAATCATATAAGATGTTACCAGGCGATTTTCACATGATCATCTTTTGACTTTCGTCAAGAATAAAAGACGAACTTGGTTAAAGCGAAAGCTTACCAACACATATTTCGAGAAATATGTAAGCGAGTTAAACTCAGCTCCAAATATCAAATGTGTATGATGTAAAGTCTATATAGCTATACGACTTTTGTCTCAATAGGAGATAGAATAGAAACAGACTTCTGAATGATAGATGAGTTCAAGTTTCCACATACCTTTTGTTGATGAAGTTCCACAAGATCCCCTTAGTAGTTCTTCGTCTTCAATCGATGAACGCCATGAATTCTAAAGCTCAACTACATATTATATCCTAGATAATCCGAGACATAGCTATAAGTAGACTAGAAATCAAAACTTATAGTTTTGACAACTAAACTTGACAACCAAGCTTGAGATAGCAACACTTGCGATTTTGACCGAGCAGTGCTCTAACAAAAGTATAGGTTGCTTTAGGTTTAAGCTAAGATATTAGAACCAAGCAAACAATATCCGCCGTTGGATGAATCTATGAAATGAGATTAACATACCAAGATATACGCTCTGGTTAGGAAGAACCATAACAGAATCGTGTATAAAGACATTGTTCATGGACGGTTAGCCGAAACTAGCCGATTGAACCATAAGCTTATCATTTTCGTATAACACTTAAAACTTTAAGCTTGAGTCACAACCATAGGTTATAATGTGATCAATCATGTCTATATAGACTTTTTAGAGATTTATTCAAATGCCAATTATCTCACAGAAATAATTTTTGTGCATCTGAAAATATTCGACAAGGTAAGTATGTGTACCAGGTACATGTACTCTACGTTGTTCGTGACTATTTTTGTCATGGTACATGTACCGGGTATGTGTACCCTGATAGACACATTTATGTGTCTATTTTGATCCCAATTATGTGTGTTGTTAGTGCTCGATTTTGTACTTATTTGATTATTTTATGGTTTTGTAGGTGTTTTTGGAGAAATAAGCTATTGTGGAGAAATTGGCTCGAAAAGTGGCATTTGGACCTCCGGAGAAAATTGTTAAAGGTACCCCAATAGTGGATAAGGGGTAACCAAATTGCTAAGGGACGCCCACCATTTATTCGCATCCCACCAGTGGTTAAGGGGCACTTCATCTTCAACAATTCAAATCTGATTTTTGGCGGGAAAATTTTATTCTTCACGGAAGAATTAGGGTTTGATTTCTGAAGGTATTAGAGGGAGATTCAATCGCTGGATTTTCTTCAGATGGGCCTGTTTGGGCTTAACAGGGAAGTTACAGTTGATGGACTCAATTAAAATTGGCCAGAGCATCGAGTAATTCTCCGGTTTAGGAAAAACATAGAAGGGATATTTTCAGGAAAGAATTGAACGACAATTCAGGGGAGATTTTCACGGGAAAGGTTTGGAACAATCCTGTTAAACTAAAATAGGAATGGTAAGTGATGTGGAATCGTAAAAAAAGGAAGGAAATCAATGATTCTCGGTAAACAGGGAGGTGGAAAAAGGCTCGGGTTTTGGTTGTATTTTTTGGAAATTGCTTGGAACCTGGAAGAAGATAGAAACACATAGGATTTGTTTCTATTTTTGGAAGAAGTTGTAACAAATCAGGAGACGCGGCAAGTAGAGGATTAAAAGGAAAGAGCCGTAACTTTCTGTCAAAGAAACAGGGGATAAAAAGAGAAGATTTTGGTACCTGCTATATATAAATACAGTTGATTGGAGTCCCAGGGAGATAATCGGGAGTTTGGGGTGAAGCAGAGGAGATGTCGGAGCTGCTAGAGAAGTTGCAAAGAATCTTCTCTGCTGGTGAAGAAGAAGATGATCTCAAGAACATTGGATCGCTCAAGTCAGTCGCTGATCCAGAGAAGAATCGCAGAAAAGTATCGTTGTTCTACCACCTAAAAACGTTGTGAATCTCTGTTTTATTATATTTCTTCAATAAAAACACTTATTGGGCCATGAGTTATTATTTTGAGCGTGTTTTCACCATGAAGAGCTAAACCCCAACACTGGGATGACTGAGGAAGCCATTCTTTACGCATGTGGTAATTCTATTTAATTCTTTTATGACTTTTGCACTATGTTAAATTGATTTATGATTTTTATTGATTATTTGTGATTTTGTCTGATGGTGTATGCTTAGTCTAAGAACTTTTGATGCATTATGCTTATGATTTACATCTAATGATTTATAAAATCTACTTTTGGCAAAGAAAGAGTCAATATTTGTTTCCTTATAAGCTATAATTGTCTAGAATTAATAGTTGAACCACATGAATATAAAAATTGGTGGAATCCTGAGCCTCAGTCTCTCGTAATCCTGTTACCATATTTTGTATATATTTTTTTAGATTAAGTCTTAAATCAAACCTTTACAAGCCCGAGTTGAACGAACTTTACTACCACTTTATACAACCACTTTAAAAACCACATCATACCCTTAAGACAAAAACGAGTTCAGGAACTCACTGAACTTTTCCGGTTTGCGTACTGGGTATGGATACCAGTCCGGTTTCAAAACCAACAGTTTCTTTATGGTAGGCATACTATGTATGCGAACCATTCCTGATTCACGAGCAACACACTTTTTATGGTATGGATACCGGGTATGCGTACCAAAAAATTGTTGCCGAACTATAGCTATGCCAGTACGTGTACTGGGTACATGTACTGCGGCTCCGTACCTATACAAGTTTTCCCAGTATGTGAAACTGGTATGCATACTGTCCTATATCCAGATTTACAGTAGTTTTATAGTTCTCTCTAAATCTATTCAAAACATTACCAAATAACATCAATGAAACATATCACTATTCCAGGCTATTTTCGAATGATAATCTTGAATCACGATTTCATTATGAACAATAAATTGTTCTTAACCGAAATTCATCAAGTATGAAAAAATGTTCATTAAGCTTAGTCATATATATTTCAAGAACGATATTACCAAGATAAACCTGACTCGAAATTCTTGATATGCTTACGATAGTATAATTAGTTACACGACATCGTCTCATAGATAAAAGGATGAATATAACTTGAGAAAGAGGTGGTTTAGTCTTCACTTACCTTTTGTTGAAGAAGTTCTCCAAAAGCTTTGGTTGATCTTCGCCTTCAAACGGTAGAACGCAGTGATGTGCGATTCTCAACTACACACTTTTATCCTAATCCGAGACTTGAACTAATTGTATAATAGAAATCAATACATTGTTTTGATCAACTAAATTTGACAACAAGCTTGATATAACAACACTTGTGAGTTCGACCGAGCAATGCTCTAACAGT
>JAJJMB010008592.1:4400668-4455962 GCA_023531105.1 Papaver atlanticum | reverse complement strand
GCGACTTTTGTCAAAAAAAAGAAAAAAAGAAGAAAGAAAACAAAAAATGGCGTGCCTAGATTTCGTACATTTTTCGTCATTAGTGGGACTTTAAAGATTGTCGTTATTATTTAGCATGTCAACGGTAAATCCTATGACTGAAATTGATTTTGGGTTTTTGTGGGTTGACCATTTGCCTCGTGATTTCTCCAAGTTTTATAAAAATCTCTAGATTTTTTTTTGGCTTCTACGATATCATCCCGAGTGAAGAGAAAATAATCGTCCGCAAATAAAATGTGAGATATATAATAGTTGCCTGCATGTTAATTTTAGACCAAATGTATTTCTTTCGTATAACGCTTTACAAAGGAGTTTGGAAAGGAGTTCCATACAGATTAAGAAAACATAAGGGACAAGAGGGTCACCATGTCTAATCGCTTTCGAGGTGGTGAAACTGGGTCTCAAAAAACCGTTTCAAGTATAGAGAAACAGGTTGTAGAGATGCATTGCATGATAAGTTGTACCCAAAACTTATTTAATTCGAAAGAAGAAAGAACTTGCTCAATAAAATGCCTTTCTACATGGTCAAAAGCTTTTGATAAGTCTAATTTCATCTGAAATCTTCATGGAGTGAAGGAGCTCATGAGTTATTATTATATTATCGGTAATTTATCTACCGGAAGAAAGCGGATCAGTTTGGAGAAATTAATCTGTTTAGGATAGATTTCAGTTGATAATTTTTTTTTGAAATGATTTTGTAAATCGTATTGCTCAAGCTAATGAGACGGAAATCAGATAGACTTTGAGGTGTAGAGGTTTTTGGGATATGGGTTAAGAAGGTAATGTTGAAATCTGACGGTAAAGAACCTGATTTGAAAAAATATTGGATGGACGTAATTATATCTGAGACAAGAAATTTCCAACGCAAAGCTTAATTGAAAACTGTTAAAGAATAGCTTGGTTGAAGCCACCAAGCGTTGGTATGTCAAGTTTGGTTGTCATATTTTAGTATCAAAACTCATCTAGAGTCGCTTGATTATTTACTAGAGTCAAATTCGTTTAGTGTAGACTAGAAAGTCTAGGAATGTTGAGACATACAAGTATTACTCTGAAGACCTGAAGAATGTGAAGAAGTAATGACTACAATGAAGACATCATCCTTCCACTTGAGGTTAGTAATATTTACTTGATCTTGTTTCCATTCCTAACGTATCTTTCAAGTCGTATTATTTTGAAAACATAACATGCGAAGCTGTATATATAATACTCTAGTGATTAGACTTGGTCATATCATTATGATCAAAGTGTCAAGGAATTATATTGAATTACGAAGTATAACACTTATCTTTTGAACTTCGTAAATACGACATCAACATAATCTATGTATTTAGTTACTTGATTATGTATAGGATATAGGTGTCATTTCATCCTATAAAACTATATATTATTATATTGGTTTAAGGAAGTAGATGTATGAACTTGTTTTATAATCGAAAGAGAAATCATGAGAGTGTTGGTCTGGTTCTTCATTGAATATATTTGGATGACCAATACAAGATGACAAGGTAGAACCTATCTTAACTTATGTTGAGAATTATGGTATAACCGGTCATAGCCTATAGTGTGTTGCAAGTTGTAATCGGTCATAAGCTACTTTGTGGAGCAAGGTGTAACCGGTCACAAGCTACATTAAGAAGTTAGTTGTAATAGGTCACAAGCTACTTTGGGAAGCAAGGTGTAACCGATCACAAGCTAATTTGGGAAGTAAGGTGTAACCGATCAGAAGATACCTTGGGAAGCATGGTGTAACCGGTCACAACCTATTTTGGGAAGCATGGTATAACCGGTCACAACTTACATTGTGAGTCATGGTATAACCAATCCCAATAAGCAAAACAGAGTTTCCAATATTCACATATCTCTTTATGTTTTATATGATTTTGGAATTAGGGTTTGCTAAGATAAGAAACTTCTAGATGTCGACATTATTTGAACATGTGCATAACTCTTATCATTAATTGTTCAAAGATATTCCTTGATGCTCAAGGTGATCCCAAACCGAAATATTGAAAAGCATTTAATTATGATTTTCAAATATATATGTTTTAATTACCAGCAATTAAAACATATCCTCTGAAAAAGGTTTATTAGTTAATGTGCAAATTACCATTTCAAAAAAATCATGGCTACGTTTAAAAAAACTAATTTAGTCAACAACATTTTTCTGCTCGTCAAAGTTTGTCATCAGAGACTAGCTCTAATAATTCGATATTTTTTAGGATCATTGGTGCAGGCAAGAGTCCTAGCTATTACAACCAGAGAAATAGAGCAGGCTGAAGCTTTAGTTATGCTTGAAGCGGTAAAGTGGGATGATCATTTTCAACTGCAAAATGTTATAATTGAAAGATATAACTAGCCTGTAGTGCAATGTGTTAATGATAATGTTAATGTTGTGAAAAGGGAGAATCAGCGTATCATCATATAAGTTAAAGATAGAGTCAGGAGTTTGAGTTGTGTTAGAGTCTGTTTCAAAAATATGGTTCTAAACAAGGCAGCCGACATGCTTGCTAAGTTTGCCAGAATAAGTAGAGCAAATAGGGATTTTGGTTTGGATATTACTCGGGATATCAAAGACCAAATTCAATGCGATTGTGTTTTTTCTTTAAGGTCCGTAGAAGTCTAAGTGTGTTGTCTTTGTAGCCTTTTGGCATTCTTTGCTTTTAATGAAATATCCTTTTTCTTTCAAAAAAAAAGTTTTTTGTGAATGTTTTTCTATTTTGTGAAATATCAGAAAACACTTTTACAACTCCAAAAATTCTGAAATTTGGTGATCTATCAGGATGTCTATTATATTTGATTAAAAGGATTCACCGAAATTCTTCTAAGTTAAAAGATATACTCGAAACTCTATGGCTGACCAAAAACTCAATTTTTCTTATAATATGGTTAGTTGTTCAATATAGTATGAACATCAACGATTTACAAATCAGTCATTCATTTTCGATTATTACTATATTTAATGTATTAAGATTGTTGGGTGCAATAATCAAAAATGAGAAATAATCAATATGGTATGTAGCAAAACTTTAAAGAACATAATGAGTCACATGTTCAATACGCTGTCCTTAAGACATTAGCGCCCGGCTACATTCAAAAGCGTTGTTATAGCCCCACAGGACGGATGCTTCTAGGATAAAACATGCACCCTACTACACGTACTACTAGCATATGTAGTACATGCTCAACTTGAACGAAAACCGTTCGAGGGAAATCTCAAAAAACTTAAAAAAAAACAATAAAAAATTGTTCTTTTGGTCTCCCTAAAAATATAGAAAACCTTTTTCGTTAGATCTTCCAATAAAATGAGAAAAGCTTGTTTATAAAATATTTAAATACAATTTAAGCTTAAATTGTATTTATAAAGAAGGAAAACTCCCAGATGTGAGACTAAAAGCTTCTTAAAACAATTTAAGAAGTGGAAACTCCCGACGGGAGACTAATAAGTTTTTGATTCACGAAAGAAAACAAGAGGTTATTATACTCTTTTAAAGCTTTAAATTCATTTTTTATATATTGTTTTTCAGCAGAAACAAATCGACAGAAGAAATTATTTTTACGGTAAAATCAAGTTTGATGTTATGGAGTTCAGACTTGGATATTTTTTTATAATGTTCCAACTAGCTTTGTATGTCCTTTTTCGGTCGGAAATCTTCCATAATTAACGAGATCTTTTGTAATCACCTTTTTCTTTTCTTTATAAATGAATTTCTACCTTTTTTCTTTGAAACAAAAAAGAACGAACATGGGGCATTTTGAGAAATCACATTTAGAAAAATATTTAGCGTAATAAGATAAGAAGGCAATCAGTAGATTCAACAAGTCTCTAAACATCTCTAACCACCATAGTAAGATTATTCAATCCAACATTTCTAAAACGAATTCCACCCTTCAACTTTATAGTAAGGGCCATGGGGGTTGAGAGTCTCTTTCAAAATGAAAGACTTGATCAAATTTGGTCCTACTATGGAAACCCCCTTTCACCCTAAACTTTTTTTTTTTTAACTAGGAATAGAGATTCATTGATAGAAAATTTAGAGAATATTGTCTTCCTTTAGAGAGGATTTTAACCAAATAGGAAAATCAAAATCAGCTACTAATCTAACTAAACTATTTGAAGCGTTATAAGCTTCCTTGGCTAGTAGATGAGCCGTATTATTTGCTTCTCTTGGAACATAGCTACATTTCCAAGAGTTAAAAGAAAAAAGAAAAACTAAAGTATCACCAACAACTGAACTCGTAGTCCACTTCACAGCCGTAGATGCACCATTCAACGCCGCTACCACGTTTGAGTTGTCAATCACCTTCTCTTTCAGTTGAAGGGGTGGGTGAAAGTATCCACTACACGGCAAACAGTTTGCCTTATGAAACTAAAATGAAAAAAATGACAAACAATTTTCCGTATGAAAATAAAATGGAAAAAACGGCAAATAATTTGCCTTATGTAACTAAAATAAGGGAAAAAAACGGCAAAATCGTTTGCCTTATGAAACTAAAATGAGAAAATAAAGGAAAACAATTTTCCTTACAAAACTAAAATGAAAAACAAAAGGCAAACAGTTTGCCTTATGAAACTAAAATGATAGAAAAAAGGCAAACAATTTTCCGTGTAGTATATTATCACTCCAGCCCACAGTGGATTTTACACTCTTTCGTTTTGACTGTCTTTCATTTTTAAAGGAGATAGACTATTTTAGAGTCTATCCCATAGTCATTGCTCTTAGGATTACACATCCCAATATCCCAACCTAACATTATAGAGAAACACGTAAAGGAGATAGACTTTACACTCTTTCATTTTGACTGTCTTTCATTTTTAAAGGAGATAGACTATTTTAGAGTCTATCCCATAGTCATTGCTCTTAGGATTACACATCCCAATATCCCAACCTAACATTATAGAGAAACACGTAATGCAGCAAACTGGGTTACGTTTCCGTACAGTAAAAAAAACTTTCTCTCTCCAGAAAAAAAAACTCCTCTCTGAAAACCCAACGAAACCCTAGCGTTGTTTGAGTCTTTTCTTGCTCAGATCTTGCTCCATTGGAGCAGATCTGAGCAAGAGAAGCTCAAACCATCTTCTCCCTTTGCCTCTTCATCTTTTAGTGCTTTGATTTCATCTTTTTAGGTTAGTTTTTGGTTTAAATCTTACTGATTTCTTTGAGAAATCTAGTTGGGGTTTCATCCCCTTTAAGTTTTAGATCGGTGAAGTGCAGTTATTCTCTGATTTGTGTAGATTCGATTATTAGGAATGATGGGTTTTTTCTGTTTGCGGAGGAAAATTTCTGTTTTCTATACTTCTTCAGCATCTCTTAAATCAGGATCAATAACATCAACAGAATCACTTGTTTCAAAAGTAGCAGTAGCAATCACAAGAGTTTCAACTACAACAACAACAACAATCACAGAATCAATAAGAAGAATCATAGAAATAACAGCAACAATAACATACTCAACTCTAAGATCAATCAACATAACATCAGATTCAAAGAGACGAAGTAGCAATATTTTATCAATAATCAATACCCATGTATTGGGTTCCTTTCAGTTACTCTGTTACAAAAAAGTGGATCATTGTATGATCATGCCTCTCCTGTTCGTGACCAGGAAAGGAGTGCTATGTGTGGTTGTTCATCTCCACACACCCAAAACCCTGAGAGATGGATGTATCTTTTTTTTTTGATCCTAACAATTTTACCCTGTGCAAAATTGTTAAATGATTTGGAAGAAATTAGTTCTTTCCAAATAATACCATCTAACCTTCACAAGGAAAGGACTCAATTAATTGTATTATCGGGTGATTCTCTTTGCTATGTCTCTAGAGTTGTTAGTGTCCATATTAGTCAAGTCTGCTCAAGTTTCTTACGTCATATCTGTAAGTGTTGTTGTTCATATTATCCTTGCAATTTCTGTTGCATACACTATCTCTGTAATGGTCCTTGTAATGGTGTTGATGGAGTTGTAATGGTTTCTTAAGGTGTTTTTGCCTTAAGTTTTTCTATTAAAAAAAAAAAAACATTATAGAGAAACTAGATGACATTTTAGAGTTCTTGGTATTTTCCACTAACGTGTAAATCGGTGGATCATTTTAGAACTATATATCAAAACAAAGATTTGTGGTTGATTCTAAGGGTGCACACGATACGGTTTGGCTCGGTTCTTGCCGAGGCCGAGTACCTGTACCTCCATAGTCTCAGTCCTTAGTTTTTGGACCTGTACCTTTGTCCTCGGTTCCGGTACCATTCGGGACAAGTGCGGTACAAGGCACGGTTCCGGTACCAGTCGGTACTTTCTGTCAGAATTCCAGACAGATTTTCCTGTCAGTTTTCTAGACAAATTTTGGTCTGTTAAGCAGTTTAAGTACCTGTTTTACTGAGCAACAATATATGAAGCAATATCTCAGTCAAAGCACAATAAGTAACAACTAACAAGTAGCAATAATACTAGCAAAGCAAAGTGCCAAAGTCTTGAAAATCTGGAGAAAAAAAAATAACAAGTAGCAAAGCTGCAGACTGCAGTACACACACACACACAAACAATACTACAATAGTCTTAACTCTTAACTCTTAAGTGTTACTGTCGTAACAACTAATAGCTGCAGTACTACACACTACACTGAAGAAAAGAAGAATTGAAGTGGTAGAAGTGGTGGTGAAGTGGTTGTGGAGATCTATTCCATGGCAGCACTGGTGGTGGCATTATTGTTGATAGGACCCAGTAACTCTGCAAAATAAAGTAATAGCAAGTTAGCCAGTTAGTAACTATTACTAAAAAAAGTATATGCTCAACCAAATACTACAACTTCCATGTAATAATTACTCAGGAAAAGAAGGTACTAGAGAACACCAAACAATAGACAACTAAGCTTTGTTGAGCAGCTAAACAATATCATATACAGTTCCCCAACCAAGCCTAAATCAAACCAAAGAAACCCTACACAGGTAAACAAAAACTCCCCTTTTCACATAAATTTAATTATCATCTCAAATCAAGTATAAACAGCATGATTTATACAGCTACCAAATCACTGAATTAGAAATCCCAAGATCAAACAAACAGAAATACCCTAAACATACATCACACTCAAAATCATGCTAAACCCACAGAGTCAAAATCAATTTGAACGGCTGATATAAGAGGAATGGAAGAAGTCGCCATTAATAACAGAAACAGAAGAAGATTTCACAGGAATCAATGAGAGATTTTGATGAACTTACCCTTGGACCCTTGGTTAACAATTTCTGAGTTGGATGGTTCCTTGAATCCTTTCACTTCGTCTTTTCTTTGGCGTGATATAACTTACCCTTCATCAAACCCTAGATTAAATTAATCCAAGCAATTGGTCATCAAAAATCAAAATGAAGCTCAAATTAAAAAAATTCAAGGAACCCAGCAGTCCAAATCAAACGATTAAAAACAATAACGAATCAGTAAAATAAGAGAAGAAAAAAACCAAAAAAACTTACAAGAGAAATTTCTTCTTCTTCTGGTTTGCTGCTTCTGCAAAAAAACACAAAGTGGAGTTGAACTGTTGAAGAGAAGAAAAACCTTCCCTTTAGATACGAGAGAAAGAGCCAAAGAGGTGGTGTAAGTGTAACTTTGTTCCTTCTCAGAGAGAAAAGCGCTGCAAAAAAGGAGGAAAAAGAAAATGGAATACTCTTTGACCTAATTTTTCTATATATACCACCATCAGATTAAACCCCTAAATCTAATGGTCAGTATTAGTCGGTACAAACGGTACGGGACATGAATAGGGCCGTGTACCTGTACCCCTTAGAGGCCGGTTCTCAGTTTTTGGACCGGTACCTGTACCCCTTCTTCGGTTCGGTACAAAACCAGGTACGGTTCCACCGGTTCCGGCCCGATCCGGTTTTTCGGCTCGTTTCCTGTGCACCCTTAATTGATTCTAACATTTTTTAATTTGAACCATTCCGGTCTGACTGCTGCAAGTATTATGTTACAAGGAAAGTTCAGTACGTAGACTGACAGAAACAAAGATATATCTCGATACATGCACAACGTTCTTTAAAATGCATCTAACATAGGGACCTATCACCTATCGACAGGTTTTATAGTGGATTTATGTTTCGAGGGGCCAAAGCAAACGTGCGGTGCTCTTTAGTGTCAACTTACGATTTTTTCATAGCAAATGATAGTTGCTCGTTTTTCGTAGCAACTAATGAAAATGACCCTTTATAGATAGGGGGAAGTCTACTTAGGATTAAAGAGTTCAAAAATTATCATTGGTTAGTAGCCGATTATAAGCATCTAACTACTGGTGCAGTTAAACTTGCCCTAGGATGGAAGATCTTGTGATCATCGGCACACTATAACTTGTAACGAAAATCTTGTATTCGTGGGTGAAGCATTATTTAAAACTAAAATATCCACGCAAGTAATTGACTTTGACGAAGCAAAAATAAGACTTTGCCAGGGAAGAATTTTCCTCGTCATCCCCTTAATAGTTGTTGTATACATGTTTATCCATAATTTCATTGCACCAACGCATATGTTATTCTTATCTCTGCAATTTTAATTCCGGGATACTGTAACACAGTTTTGTATTGGGCCGGTGATTTACAGACACCAATTTTGAACCATGTTTATCAGTTACAAAGTAGCCAAAGCTTCAGAATACCTAGTAATCACTGGATCCGGCATCGACGACATAAAACTTGCAAAAAAGGCATGGGTACTTCTAGGCCAATCGAGCACTATCATCGACATATCTCCTGTGAATTACACTTTCGAAGTTCAAGCTATGAGTTCCGAAAAGCTTGCTTTCCTTCTCCCAGCCGTCTTCACTATTGGTCCCCGCCATGAAGATCAGCAAAGCCTATTGAGATATGCAAAATTGCTCTCTTGTCATAATCGTCAGTCTAACCATGTCAAAGATCTTGTTCAAGGAATTATTGAAGGAGAAACTCGAGTTCTTGCTGCTTCAATGACTATGGAAGATGTATTCAAAGGTACTAAAGATTTCAAGAAAGAAGTATTTGAGAAAGTTCAACTAGAACTCAACCAATTTGGGCTTTTGATTTATAACGCAAACATTAAACAGCTTGTGGATGTCAGAGGACATGAATATTTTTCGTATTTGGGTCAGAAGGTTCAAATGGAAGCAGCCAATCAAGCAAAAATCGATGTCGCAGAAGCAAAAATGAAAGGTGAAGTTGGAGCCAAGTTGAGAGAAGGTCAAACTGCACAAAACGCGGCGAAAATCGATGCAGAAACGAAGATTATATCAACTCAAAGGCAAGGGGAAGGAAAGAAAGAAGAACTAAAGGTGAAGGCTGAGGTTAAGATTTTTGAGAACCAGAGAGAAGCTGATGTAGCTGAGGCTAATGCTGAATTGGCGACCAAGAAGGCTGGGTGGGCTCAGTTGGCACAGTTGGCTGAGGTTGAGTCTGTTAAGGCTGTGGCCATCAAAGAGGCTGAGTTGCAAAGAGAAGTTGAGATGAAGAATGCTTTGACTCAGACCGAGAAGTTGAAGGCTGAGTTCCTTAGTAAAGCCAGTGTGGAGTATGAAATCAAGGTAATTGTTTCATTTCTGCTTTCACTTTTTAATTCTAGAAATTTGGATTGGACACACTTTGCAAAAATGCTAATTTTAGACAAAAAAATTTTAGGATGCAAAGGGGTGACCAAAGTCCGACCTCTTGTTTCACTATATGATTACATGATTACAAAAGGTCACTAAATTATGAAGAATAAAACTTATATGGAGCTGAAAGAATGCAGAAACAGAGAATTCTACCACTGTAGAAAAACCTCTACAGAATTCTACCAGTTTGACAGGTCAGGTTGGCCGCAGCTGCTAGTGAGAAAATTGTTGGCTTTCCCTTCAATCCAAAGCTAAAATCTGATTTGCACTTGTAATTTCAAACAATGTATACGGTCTCGCTTTTCAAAGAGATTATAGCATTGCCACTGGGCATAATTGCCAGACCCTCTCACCAGCGTTTTAGAAACCCCTTGGTGAGATGGTGAGAATGAACTTGCTAAACTCACAACTGATTTATGAGTCACCCAAGCCCATGCATTTGGCATGAGAGACCATACCTAAGAAGCAAAACTGCAGTTGGAAGTAGAATAAAGACATTTCACACCCCTGAGGTAGGTTTCTGCTTGAATCGCTTTGATTATCTCAAATTAGGAGGAACAGGGAGAATAGAGGCGCAGCATAAAAGTTTCTATTAAAATGATGAATTAACGGGAAGAGAACACAATTGAAACCTAAACCCTCCACTGATGAGCAATCCTAATAACAACGAGAATATAGTTCATATCTATGACGAGAAATCACTACGTATAATAATAACGAGAACAGCTAGATAGGTGGAAAATCACAAAAACTTGGAGATTGTAATTCTAACTAGAGCTGAATGCCTGCCTCTGAAAAATCATCTACTCCAAATAAAGGAACCTGCTTTGTTTAGCTGTAACTATGTTCTGAACACCTATAGTAATGAATATTTATAGTAATACATAGTAATGAAAATTTATAGTAATACTCTAGAAGAAGCTGACACTAAAATAATATAAACCAGCAGTGACCATATTTAGTTCTTGAGAAATTCCCTCCCTATGAATTCTCATAAGCAATTAAGCAAGAAAAAAGAACCATACAAGCATTTCACGAGAATTTGTTTGTTTGACTTAAGTAACCAATTATCAGGTTCAAGAGGCAAACTGGGAGCTATACAAGAAACAAAAAGAAGCAGAAGCAGTACTCTATGAGAGCCAGAAGGCAGCTGAGGCCCAAAAACTAGCCGCAGAAGCAACTCTTTTTGCTCGAAAACAAGCAGCAGATGGAGAACTATATGCGAAAACAAAAGAATCAGAAGGTTTAATAACCGCAGCAGAGGCACAAGGAATTTACATTCGAACTTTATTACAGGCATTTAACGGGAACTATGCTGCATTAAGAGATTATCTGATGATAAATGGTGGTATGTTTCAAGAAATTGCCAAGATTAATGCTTGTGCAGTCCAAGGTTTGCAGCCAAAGATTAGTATATGGACCACAGGCAATGGCCATTCAGGGGATGGTAGTACTATTAATGCTGTAGACGGTTCAGTTTCAGGAGCCATGAAAGAGGTGGCAGGAGTTTACAAGATGTTACCACCATTGTTTCAGACTGTTGAAGAACAAACCGGGATGGTCCCACCTTCATGGTTGGCTACTCGGTCCGTTACATCTTCTAATCAATCATGATACTTCTTTTTGACATACAAGTTTAATGTGGGTTATGTAACTTTTCCTCTCTAAATACTGGTATTAAGGTATTGTTGTATTTGTGCAAGATTCGGAATTGGTGTACTCGTTTGTGAAGTTCGTCAATGTAATAAAGTCAGACATACATGACAAAAAGAGCTCTATAAATTCAAGTACACAACTATCTTAAGCTAGTCTACAAATAAGCAACAGTCTCTGAGATTGATGCCTCTAAAAGTAGTTTTACACCTGATGTTAGCTACATAAGGAGGGATTTGGGGATCTGCATAGCCGATTGATTTTGGTATCAGTTTTCAACTGGGTATCTGCTTGGTGTCCATATAATAAACAGTTGACAACAGCAACTGTTAACCAACTATAGAAAGCATCAATCTGACTTATTTTATACACCAATTCCAGGTGTGTGCTATGGACATTAAGTTCGAAAATAAATTGGATGCTCGAGATGAGCAAAATAAATGTGATTTTTTTTAACAGAACAACTAATTTAATAAAAAGAAAAACTCTCTAGGGAAGTTTGCATAGTAACATTGAAACGTAAACTGAATGTAGTTCACACTACCTAAATATTCATTAAACAAAACACTTGTAGTAACTTCTAAAGTCTTACGCAACCTAAAATTATGATCATAATCTGAGATCCTACAAACCCAATAAGACTAATGAAATCAAAGTCTAAACTATATTGTACCTTGAAAAATATAAGCATATAATGAGATAGCATAGTTACTGAGGAGTACCAAGAAGTTGCAGCTCACCACGCAGGTGGAGTCATTCCAGTCTGTTCCTCCACAGTTTGAAACAACGGTGGCTACATCTTGTACACTTTTGCAATTTCTTTCATGGCTCCTGTAGCTAATCCATCTTCAGTAGGGCTACCATTTCCAGCAGAGGAACCATCTCCATTAGTCCATATACTGATCATTGGCTGCAAACTTTGAACGGCACTTGCGTTAATCTTAGCAACTTCTTGAAACATTCCACCACTAATCATCAGATAATCTCTCAATGAAGTGTCATTTCCATCAAACTCTTGCAACAATCTTTGAATATTAACTCCTTGTGGTTCGGCTGCAGCAACCATTCCTTCAGCTTCTTTCATTTTTGTGTATAATTCTCCATCAGCAGCCTGTTGTTGTGCGAAAAATTGGGCTTCAGCAGCAAGTTTTTGAGCCTCCACTGAGTTTTGTTTCCCAAATAAAACAGCTTCTGCTTGTTTCTGCTTCTTGCACAACTCACAGTTTGCCTCTTGGACCTAATTATATTAACCAATTGTCAATAACAAATAGGCTTAAAGTTGTAAGATACATTATATATAATACTGCTGATTTTAATCAATAAATTGGTAACTAATTAAACCGAAAGATCAATGACTTTAAAAATTTAGAAACATATTATACTGTGATTAATTCCACTGGTGATAGTAAGATTATGGAATCGAATTCAAAGGCAGTAAAAATCACCTGGACATCATACTCCACACTAGCTTTACTAAGATACTCAGCCTTCAATTTCTCAGTCTGGGACAAAGCTTTCTTCAACTCAACTTCTCTTTGTAACTCAGCCTGTTTGATAGCCTTTAACAGATTCAACCTCAGCTAACTGTGACTTTCTAGCTGAACCACCACCGATGTATGTTGACATCGTCTGGTTTCCTAGGGATTCCAGATCTCCAAATTGTGTCACGTGCTGTATACAATTTGGAGAAGTTGATTTTCCAATTCTTAAACTGCCTTCTTGCACCTGCACATAATTTTAGTCAGATACAACTAGTCACTATGATATAGACAAATTACTCTTCAGTTCATAATCAATATATTATACAAACAAGTCGACAAGTTACTTACCAACTCATAGTGTCTGTTTAAAGTTTCAGTTGCCAATATCTTCTTTCTGACAATGTTCGATCCAGCAAGAACTGAATATGTCTCCAAGATAAATTCTGTAACCAGGAGGTGGGCCATTTTTACCATTCACGGGGCAATAGTAGGCATAAGAGGATTCTAACGGATTGCATGCCGTAATGGCATATACGTTCATCCCAGGTTGCAATATTTCATAAAACATGCTCCCAGAATAGCATGATTCAACGAAAATTAGAATACTCTTGTAGTGTTCTTGCTGAAACTTCAAGTTAATAGCTGCTTGCAATGTGTCAGCATCCAATACTTCACCATTCGGCATGAACAGTTTCTGTGGCGCACCGTGAGTTGATATGTAGATGAAAATCGTAGCCTCAGGTCCGCTATCAATCATCTTGCTGGATCCTTCAGCAGCAAGAGCAATCTGGTTTCGACCAAGAAACACATCTAGCAAATTATCTACATTTACAGCTTCCCCAACATAGTCCCTTGGGACACCATTGTAGACATCAATCCCGGAAGAACTGTTGATTAATGTCCCAGGCCTTGGATTCATTTGATGATAGGCTACATCATCATACATCATCGTAACTATGTTCTCATCCAGGAGGCCTCCTCCTCTTAGAAGTTGATACGCATTACAGATATTGGCTTGATGCCTATAATTACTGTACCCTTGGGCCCCGGCAACAAGCAGTGCCCATTTTCTTCCGGTAGGCTTACTTTCTTTCACCTCCTGTAAAATTCTTCCAGTAGGCTTACCTTCAATCATCTCCTGTAAAAGGCACTGTCAAATTAGCCCTGCTAGGTTAAGGTTTCAGGCATTAGAAGAAGTGCAAATTGCCACACAAAAGAGAAAGAAAATAGATATTAAATGATAGGTTTTATGAAAGCTTCCCTGGTAGGTTTCCCATAAATTCATTAGTCAGTGTAATCAGTAAGCCTCTCCTTTCCGTAAAAATAAATAAAAAATGGTATGTTTCTCATAAATCTACTACTCAGTAAGTGCCATAATTTAATGTTGTACAGAGATCTCATCCAAAAACTACTAGCTAATCGATCAAGACACATATATACTAGATCGGGAACTAAAACATCAGAAACCATTCGAGATCTTTGCACGACAAAAGAAAAAGAAGAAGAAACAATAAGTAATTCAAAGCAAATCAATCCTAGTAAGGTAAAACGTAAACAAAAAACAAAACAACTAGCTAATTGATCAGACATCATAGATATATGTAGTAGATCTGGAACAAAACAACTAGATCGCAAAAGAAAAAGAAGAAGAAACAAGAACTAATTAGATACCTCTGTTCCAGGATCCGACTTCACGGAAGCTTGATCTTTAACAAATTTCTCTAAAAAATGAGAAATACAAAATCATCAATATAATTACTTCATTACATCTGATCAGAAAGTCTGAATTGCTAACAAACAAACCTGACTGTATTTTCCGAATGGAAAATTGTCCTAAAGACGCACCAATCAGTAGTGAAAAGACTCCTAAAGAAGCAGAATCCGAAGAAGAAGAAGAAGAAGAAGATCGTACTGTTTTTCTTACAGTACTTCCAGAAATTGATCCTGATAATGATCCAAGTTTCTGTAATCTTTTCATTAAAAGCATAATCATGTTGTTATAGAGTTTGTTGTTAACTGATTGAAATTTTTGAAACCCTAGAAAATTAGTTTCTCTATCTTTCTGTTGGAGCGTTTTCAAAATTCAAAAAAATTCAAAATTCAGATGAGCGCTCATTTGCCAGAACCGATATTTATATTACTGGTAGCGGTTGTGAGTTTGTTCAACAATTACAAAAATACCAGGTTGTAGGAGGACTACCGGCCCCGACACAGAACCCATAAATTACCACCTTATCTACTAGCTAACAAGTGAGGGCAACTCCAATGGGACTACCCAGATCTATGGTGCCATGCCAGGTGGATGGACAAACTCGTTTCGGTGCAGTGGGAAAATTGTTTCTCGACCCAAACTGAGCCGACCGCCCCTAACCGCTACATAAACTGCTAATTGGTTATTCAAACACCAACGACTATATATCCTTCTACCTAAATAAATATACGAAATCCAACGATTTTAAAGACACTCAACTACTATTTATTCTCTACATTCACAAAATATCTTCAAATTTTTTAAACATAGTTCTTGTTTTCATTTGTTTCATTCATTTATGGATTCTAATTTGGAATATAAGGAAGCACAATTGTTAGCGGAAGAATTTTTGCAACAACAATAAAGATATATGCAGCAGCTGGATCAAATGGATGAAGATTCAGACATCAACAGAACGATCACCAACACCATGATACAATTATATACGGATCAAGTTCCGCGAGATCCAGAACCAAGAGTTGTATTGAGAAGAATTTATATGTGGAGATTTCGAGAGGAAGGTCACAAACAAATGATTCGTGATTATTTTCTTAATAGAAGTGTTTACTCTGATCAAAATTTTCAACATCGCTACCGCATGTCACAACACTTGATCATGTGGGTTATTGCTTTGTCGGGTAAACCCTTAATTCAACTATCATTTTGATGCACGAAACATACAAGGGCATAGTCTTGAACAAAAGGTCACTACAATTCTCAGGATTCTAGGTTATGGTTTTCCCGCGGATGCATGTGATGAGTACATTCACATGGCCAAAACAACAACATACGATAATCTCAAAATATTTTATGAAACTGTAGTTAACCATTTTGGTCCATGATTTTTACGTCAACCAAGGCAAGAGGATGTCGACCAACTAATAGATGAAAATAAGAAGAGAGGGTTTCCAGGAATGCTACGTAGCCTTGATTGCGTGCATTGGGTGTGTCATGAATATCTATATGCTTGGCAAGGTCAATATAAGGGCCACTACACAAAACCAAATGTGGTTCTGGAAGCGGAAACTTCTTATGATTGTTGGACATGTCATGTTTTTTTTTTGACTTTCGGGTTGCAAAAACGACATCAATACCTTGCACAAATCACCATTGTTTGAAGAATTGAAGTATAGAAATGCTCCGGCTGCTAATTTCACCATCAACCGCAGTAACTATTACATGGGGTATTTTTTGGCGAATGGAATTTATCCAACGTGGTCAACTTTAGTTCAAGCTTATAATGAGATACCTATAAGCGGGGAACTTATCCGTGCTCAAAGGTTGTTTAACAGAAAACAGACGACGTGTAAGAAGGATGTGGAACGAGCATTTGGAATTTTGAAGAGAAAGTTCCATATAATTTGTGGACCATATTGTTCGTTGAAACCAATAGAAATGAATATGATTGTGCTCACCTGCATCATTTGCACAATATGGTAATTGAGGAAACTCGACGAGATAAAAGCATGTTTCATTATCCATATAAAGATTTGAGGAAAGAAGTTCAACCCACCTGGGGTGTGACGCCAAGAGAGTATATAATGGTAGAAATGAGAATTCAAAACAGAGGTTTACATTTCAGACTAAGGGAGGATTTCACTGTACACTTATGGGTTGATTTTGGAAGAAGAAACCCTCACAAGATTTAATTTTCTTTCTTTTAATTAAGGATTTAGCTTAATTTGGTATTTTAATTAACATTTTTGTTTTCTTTCTTTTAATTGAAGGTTCAATTTTATTTCTTGTAATGTAATGTGATTTGTGTAATTTGATTGAATTTGAAATTGAGGATCAAACTGGAAAAAACACTGAAACTCAAACTCAAACTAAGGAATAAATTGAATTTAAAACAAAGGATTAAACGGAAATTAATCTAACTACTGCGTCCAGAATTTAAAACTAAGCCAGTGTAACGGAAGTATTGGATTCCTCATCTAAGGTGTCCTCATCAGAATCAACATTAACTGGTGTTGGGCGTTGTTGTGTCTATTGTGCTTGAATTTCATCAAATTCTTCTTTCCATAATTTCAATTATGCCCGATTCATCTTTGTCATGTCTATTCTCATTATTCCTCTCATGTGTGCATTAAAAATATTCTTTTCAACTTCCTTACGACCTTTATTCATTTCTGAAGACATTTTTTTTACGCTCAAGTGTTTTGACAATATCATTCTTTGATTGTTTTTGGGAAAAAACTTGAAGCTGAAATTATGAAGTTGATGATTGTGCAGCATATTGAGCTTCCTTTCTTAGTTTTTTTGACTTTTTCACACACACTCCTTCCCATTTATCAGATTTTCCATTAACATTCAGATTTGAATTACCATGTACTTATCCACCATTGTTGAGGGGTGAGTGTTTGAGTTTTTTATGGTGAAGAATAAGGTGAACCTTGAGATCCATGTTGGGATCCACTGTGTTGGGATTTACTACCATGTTGGGATCCATCGGTATCGTAAGGGGATTCCTTTTGTACAACATATCCATCCAACAAATCAGGGTTACATCGGTTCAGCTTTCTGAGGATGTGGAAGCCTGCTTCGTGCTTGAAACTCGAACTTCTTGTTCTTTGTCATTCCTCTCGAGTTTTCCTTCGCTGCAGTTTTACCAATATATTAATTGGCTATTACAACAAATTGATAAAATATTTCAATAGGTAGTGACTAAATACAACCTCCATTTTGACTAAATACAACCCTCAAGTAACAGACACAATCTTAAATAACCTCAGTCGTGCGGGTGATACAATCGACGGTTATACTTGGTTATTCATGGCCGACCCTCATCACCTCCTGATCGTTCTATTCTTATTTTCCAATGATATATTAATGTTGCAGATGACTGATTATTTTTTATTTTAGAAATCTTTAACTCTTTCATCATCTAATACAAGCTTTAGAAACAGATCCCACAATCATTTAGAGGACAAAAATCAAATCCAACTTAAACCCTAATTTGTAAAAGAGAAATACTAACATTTTTATCCATAATCTTGTCCATGGGTAACAATATTTTATGCAAATTACTTCAATCAGATCTATTTTTCGTTTATGTATTTAATACGTTCATAATAAATTCAAATGATATTTTTAAGAAATCAGATCAATGGTACTTCGTATCAATAATTCTTTCCTTTAATCCCATAAGAATCATATTTAATATTCTCAATTTATAAATGATAGCATGTGAATGATATAAATTGTACAGAGACCTGATGATCTATGGCATCCGATATATACTATATATAGTGCTTTCAATTCCATAAACATTCAAATAAAAAGTTAATATGACAGTAAAAGAATATGGGATGGTGATGAAGAAGGTGTGTTTTGTTTACCCATTTTAAGGAGGTTTGCAAATATTTGATGAGTCGTGCTGTGACGGGGTCACCCCCGTGATAGCTCATGTAAGGGCTCACCTTATAGCCATTAGATATGACATCTTAGATAAACACGGCTCCCTAGACAAATTTTAGATAATAAAATTGTTTTTATTAGTTTTTTCTCTTTTATATATGTATATTTAAATTTATTTGTACTTTAGTCCCTCTAATAAATTAGAGATTTAATTATTAGCCCGTGAAAAATAAAAAATTATTTTCTTCTTTTTTTATCGGCCAAAAACCTAGAATATGAGTCATGGGTATTATTCTTTCTGGTTTTACACCATGGAAGAAGACTTACACTATTCTGATCGTGATGGATTTGAAGTGATTGATCATGTGGAAGAATCGTATATCAATGGTATATGTTTAGTCTTTAGATCAATGGTGCGTATTTTATTTCACTTGGGTGGCATTTCTAGCTCATAAGAATGAAACCCTTGATGAATTCAAGATTATTGTTAATAGAATCCAGAATGAACATGGTCGCAAACTAAAGAAAATTAGAAGCGACCATGGAACTGAATTCAAGGACACTAAGGTGTTTGAATTTTGTGACAAACTAAGGATTATTCAACAATACACACCACCCATTACTCCTCAAGCTAATGGAGTTGCAGAAAGAAAGAATAGGAACATTCAGGAAATGGCCAGGGTAATGCTCCATAACAAAAACTTACCTTTAAGGTTTTTGGGAGAAGCTGTTTTCACAGCATGTTATTTGATCAACCGTGTCTACCTACGGTCTAAAACCCTAAACACTCCTTATGAGTTGTGGTACGGTAGAAAACCCAACTTACACTATCTCAGAGTGTTTGGAAGTAAGTGCTACATTTTAAAAGATCGAGAACAAAGAGGGAAATACAATACTAAAAGTGTTAAACGTATCTTTCTTGGCTATGCTTCTGATAGTCGTGGTTTTCGAGTTTTTAATCTCAGAACCCATGTTATGATGGAATCTGCTAATGTTATCATTGATGATATTAGCAATTTTCATCATGATAATCCCCCTGCTGAATTGCCTCCAACTGAGACAATTGAGAAAGTCAAATAAATCCCAGAATCAGTTGAAGTCGTCCTTACTGTTACTGATCCTGATATTTCTAGTGACGAGGAGAAGAGCTCTAATCAGGCTACTCCTGTTGAACAGGAACGTGTCCCTCCACGACACCTCTGGGTTCAAAGGAATCATGATCCCAGAAGTATTATTGGAGGAAGAGATTCTATTGCTAAGACAAGAAGACAACTTCAAAATATTTGCAATTTTGGTTGTTATCTTTCACAAGTAGAACCGAGAAATATTGATGAAGTTCTTAACGACCCCTTTTGGGTGAATGCAATACATGAAGAGTTAAATCAATTTCAAAGAAAAGATGTATGGGAACTAGTACCTTGTCCCTCCAATATCAATATTGTTGGTACCAAATGGATATTCAAGAATAAGTCTGATGAATTTGGTACAATTGTCAGAAATAAAGCCAGACTTGTCGCTCAAGGATATTCACAGATCGAGGGTATCGACTTTTCCGAAACCTTTTCTCCTGTGGTACGTCTTGATTCCATTCGGTTGTTATTAGCTCATGCTTGTTTTCTTAAGGTTAAGCTATTTCAAATGGACATAAAATCCGCGTTCCTACACGGAAATTTAAAGGAAGAGGTCTATGTCGCTCAACCTAAGGGTTTGAAAATCCTGATTTCCCAGATCATGTCCTTAAGCTTAAAAAGGCATTATATGGGTTAAAACAAGCTCCTCGTGCCTGGTTCGAAAAACTAACTACTTCTCTTCTTAGGAAAGGTTTTTTGAGAGGCGGAGCTGATAAAACCTTGTTTACCAAATGTAGTGGGAAAGATGTTGCAATTGCTCAAGTCTATGTAGATGATATCATATATGGTTCAACTTCTGGGAAACTTGCAAAAGATTTTCAAGTCTCTCTTGGAAAAGAATTTGAAATGAGCAATGTTGGTGAATTAAAGTTCTTTTAAGGATTACAAATTCAGAAACATAAGGATGGAATTTACTTATCTCAAGAAAAATATGCTAAGGATCTTGTCTCAAGGTTCGGTCTGGATAAATCAACTCCAAAACTGACACCTATGCCCACCACTGGTAAACTACATAGAGATGAGAAAGGAGTAAATGTGGATCAAAAACTTTATCGATCTATCATTGGTAGCCTTTTATATCTTACAGCTACTAGACCTGATATTGCATTTAATGTTGGTCGTTGTGCTAGATTTCAGGCTAATCCAAAGGAATCTCATCTTGCAGCTACGAAGAGGATCGTACGATATATTAAACATACTAGCGGGTATGGTCTATCCTATACTTTTGATACTAACACTGATCTTACTGCCTATTTAGATGCGAATTGGGCAGGATGGGTGGAAGACATAAAAAGTACTTCAGGGGGATTTT
Source organism: Papaver atlanticum (assembly GCA_023531105.1). NCBI lineage: Eukaryota > Viridiplantae > Streptophyta > Magnoliopsida > Ranunculales > Papaveraceae > Papaver > Papaver atlanticum. Next base: position 4,435,138 of record JAJJMB010008592.1, on the reverse strand, counting down.
ACTATGGGGTCGAGAAGATCGATGAGTATATTTTATGAATCTCTTATTTCTTTTCTTCAAGAGATCTCGAAATTGTCTGGTGATCAATGATAACGATTATTCAACTTCATCATCAGAATTTTCTGCAATCCGGTCATCAGAATCATCCAATAATCTATCCTTTTCAAATGGTGCTTTTGGAAATTTTGCAGCTTTAAAAGCGATTCCTTTATCTTGAATAGACTGTGATTCATGATCAAAGATTTTAAATTTTCCAACGAGAGTGCTTCGTGAGAGAGTTGAAAGATCATTTTCTTTTATGATTGCATGCTTCTTAGATTCGTATCTAGATGGCAATGATCTGAGAATTTTGCATACTATATCTTTTTAAAAAATAGTCTTTCCAAGTGAGAAAGAAGCATTAACTATCTCAGAGAGTTTAATATGAAATTGTTCAAAAGTATCGTTGTCATCCATTCGAAGATTTTCCCAATCAGGCGTAAGGGTTTGAAGTTTAGCTTCTTTCTCTGATGTATTACCTTCGAACACGATCTGAAGATTATCCCAAGCTTCCTTTGAAGTTTGGCATGTTGATACATGATGTTGTAGATCACAACTTACAACATGTATAATAGCATTCAAACCATCTGAATTCTGCTTTGCAAAAGCCTTTTCTTCGTTAGTATAATCTACTAAGCGTTTAAACTCAGTTTCCGAATTTTCGATTTTCGGGCCATTATAACCATCAACGACTAATAACCAAGTATTAAAGTCTCTTGATTGAAGAAAGGATCTCATAGCAGATTTCCACCATAGATAGTTTGTTCCGTCAAATCTTGGCGGTACGTTAATTGAAATCGATTCATGTGAACTCGAGTTCATTTCTTATAGGTTGGATCGCACCAAACACAGATTGTTAGATCTTTTCGTATGATTACTTGATAATAGGACTAAACAAATGATCTTGTATTTTGTTAAGCCATAAACAATACATACAAACCAAATAAATCGACTTGCACAATTATTTCTCTTAACCGGAAGCAATAGAAATAAACATAGACAATAAAGCATAGCAATTGCACCGAAATTTCGTTAAGTCTAAAACAATTGATACCAAACAATAAAGAAAGATATCAAACCAGTTTTTCTTAACCAGAAACAATTGAATCACACATACACATACATCCATACACACATAATGGAATCAACATCAATTGTACCGAATTTTGTTAAGTAAAAGCAAAATATATATGCAATAAACTCAAGCTTTTCTTAAACAGGAAAACGATTAACTAACAAATTTGTTACCTCAATTTTCGCATCCTCTTCACTGCATCTTTCCGGGGATGAATATCATTAAGCGCAAGTTCAAGTTAGAACTCTTCCCCATTGTGTTGTTATCCTCTCACAAGAACAAAAGAACAATAAAAAAAGCAACCTTTACCAGAGAAAGGTTGAATCGGTTTTAACTAATGCATGGCAAAAGTTGAAAACCCCGAAACACATATGCTTTTATGTTATTCAACATATTGTGACTTTTTCACATATGAGTTTCAATCGGAACAACTTATGATCCTTTGATAAAGCCTACCAACATGGGCTAGAACTTAATCCCGCTAATTCAAAAATCCACACAAACCATAAGGGTTCACACATCATATGAGATCGAATATTAAGGTTAAGAAAACCGAAATCAAACATCCCATAACACATAGCAATAAAATAAAGCATTCAAGCACAGGCTATGTAATCGAAAAACTATCACAAGAAAAATTATAAAATAATAATTTTATTCATAACTAATATATAGTTTTATTTAGCAATAGACCTTACACAATTATTGAAAGAAATCAAAAACTGATGTCTATTTTTGCTTGCAACTTAGTCCTTCATATCAGAGGTAGAAGAAGGCAGATTATTACTTCCAGTCTTCAGCTTGTGAATTTATTCAAGTAGATAACCTTGTTGCTTGACCAGTATTTCTTACAGTTGAGAAGTTTTTGTGAAGGATTCTGCAAGAACATGTAATTCTGTCTTTGATTGAACACAGAAATGTGTCAATGCTTCAATACACTGATCTTTCTTCAGCATATTCTCTCTTTCCTTCTTGCTAAGCCAGTCTCTCTTTATGATTTTTCTCTTTGGATTCTCAATATCAAAAGAAGGTACAAACTTCTTCTTAGAGTGATCTTTCAGATCCAGTACTCTATCAAGAGAAGACATCGGATCCTGACTCATAGTTCGGACAAGGAATGACCAAAGAAGGAAAATGATCTTTTTATATTTTTCATACTTCCGAAAATATAATATTCCTATAAATACGAATATCTTAAATATATTTTCATATTTTTAGATTTTTTTATTCCCATATTCTACACATACGTGCCTTGATTTTTTTACTTCCCCACACACAGATTCGGCACACAAAGTGAGGATGTAAATTTAATATCGATTAGGTGGTATTAGTGTGAGATTTTCTCTCATTAAGGGAATTAGAACAAACAGTGTGTTCTTGATCTAATATTATATGAAAAACCTTTTTCTTGTTACCTCGAAATAACGAAGTATCTTGAGATTGACTGATGTTGCATGTGCAATTTTAAGCAATTTTGCTCTTTGAGACAGTTCTGCACTTAGTCTTATATTTCCCTTTTCCATTAGAAGATTTATTAATATTGGAAGACATGTCCATTCTTAAAATGGTTAAATCACTAATGGAGGAGGAAGGAATATTGACAACTAATGCAATATTAGTTGTTTCCTCTTCTTCGGAATTATATGAATCAGAGGTCTCATCTAGAGTTACATCCAGTGCCTTGCTTCCAGTGTATTTCCTATGATTAGGACAGTCTTTAGCCATATGACCAAAACCTTTACACTTAAAGCACTGAGGTTGATATTCATCATCTTCTTCTTGATCTTTCTTTTTCTTGACCGGAACTTGATCATGGGGTCGAGAAGATTGATGAGTATCTTTTATGAATCTATTGTTTCTTTTCTTCAAGAGATCTCGAAATTGTCTGGTGATCAATGATAACGATTGTTAACCTTCATCATCAGAATCATCCAATAATCTATCCTTTTCCAATGGTGCTTTTGGAAATTTTGCATCTTTAAAAACGATTCCTATAGCTTGAATAGACTGTGACTCATGATCAAAGATTTTCAATTTTCCAACGAGAGTGCTTCGTGAGAGAGTTGAAAGATCATTTGCTTCTATGATTGCATGCTTCTTAGATTCATATCTAGATTGCAATGATCTGAGAATTTTGCATACTATTTCTTTTTCAGAAATAGTCTTTCCAAGTGAGAAAGAAGCATTAACTATCTCAGAGAGTTTAATATGAAACTCTTCAAAAGTATCGTTGTCATCCATTCGAAGATTTTCCCAATCAGACATAAGGGTTTGAAGTCTAGCTTCTTTCTCTGATGTATTACCTTCGAACACGATCTGAAGATTATCCCAAGCTTCCTTTGAAGTTTGGAATGTTGATACATGATGTTGTAGATCACGACTTACAGCATGTATAATAGCATTCAAACCATCTGAATTCTGCTTTTCAAAAGCCTTTTCTTCGTTAGTATAATCTACTAAGCGTTTAAACTCAGGTTCCGAATTTTCGATTTTCGGGCGATTATAACCATCAACGACTAATAACCAAGTATTAAAGTCTTTTGATTGAAGAAAGGATCTCATAGCAGATTTCCACCATAGATAGTTTGTTCCGTCAAATCTTGGCGGTACGTTAATTGAAATCGATTCATGTGAACTCGAGTTCATTTCTTATAGGTTGGATCGCACCAAACACAGATTGTTAGATCTTTTCGTGTTTGCCCGCTCTGATACCAATTGAAAAGACGAGGGTACCCAAATATACCTCAATTTAAAACTTTTCAACCTATAAGTTCGCTTACCGAAAGTGATTGTCTATAGACTGAGTCGGGACAATACAACGAATCGGTATTCACACTTTGTGTGATCGTCTATGGATACGAGATCGAGACAATACAACAATCAAAGTGTAATTACTTGATAATAGGTTCGGATTTAACCAAACTCTATAGGATCACTATCAAGTAATACGGAGTTAACATTTGTGTAAATTACTTTAAATTATAATAACAACAATTATAATTGCGTAAAAAAGAGAGGAAATGACACAACAATATTTTGTTAATGAGGAAACCGCAAATGCAGAAAAACCCCGAGACCTAGTCCAGAATTTAATACTCTCATAATTAAGCCGCTATACAAAATCACACCAACTTCGTATAGTCGAGACCAAGCAACTAACCTATAGTTCACTTAGTTTCTTCAGTATCCCTGCGCTTCCGACATTCAATAAGTGCACGTACTGGAACAATTCCTTTGGTTCGTATTCCAAACAGTAAAGGAACAACAAATCTGTTCGGTAACAACTCTATTCAATCTCAGTGATATGAGTTAGACAACGACTCTTCTGTTTAATCCAATAAACTCCTTTTTCGGGTTTAGATCTATCTAATTAGCAACTACCAAAGTAGCAGAGATTAGATTTTACAATCAATAATATGATCTATCAAGATACTAAATACTGATGCCGATCTACGCAACTAATCAATCAAATCTATCAAAGATAAACCGATTATAGTTGGATCCCAGCCGATCAAGTTTTGTGCACACCAAAGATTATAAACCCAAATAAGAAATCTTCTTCATCTTCAAATCTTCTTAAATATTCAATAAACACCTGCACACCACAACTTGAATATCTTGTGATCAATCATGCACAGAACGGAGTCTGTTAACAATGGATTATCACAAGACGTCTTTAGATCTACAAATAGTTCTAAAGATCCCGTTGATACTTCGATCTAGTTTGAGTGAATCTTATATCAGAAGAGAAGATTCTCAAAAATAAACAAACTAGGTGCAATCAAAGTTCAACAACCGTTAGTCAATCAAATCAAATCGAAAACTAATAATACTACAATTATCTAGTTTCCCACCAACGGTACTCGTAGAGCTTCTTTATCCCACAGAAGTCTTTAAACGAGTGGTCGTAAGAGATTTCGCCTGATTAGGGTACTTTCCTCTCCGAATAGACGGCTCCACCAGTAACAACACAACAAGGTAGTTTTGCTGGCTCTTAGGATAGTTTGCTCGAAATGCAAACTTGGGTATTTATAGACCAAGGAAGTTTAGACACCAAGGAATTTCCAAAACCGAAATATTCTTAAGATATACAATATATTCCCAAATCGTTTTTCATAATTCCTAGAAATGCTCTGTCCAAAAATAAACGAAATCCTACTAGAAAATCTCCAATTAGTAAATGCACATTACCAATTTTTATTTTCCAGAGATATGCATTTTAATTACTGGTAATTAAAAATATATAAAATTAACAACCTTAATTAAAAGATTCTCAACTTATTTCGGTCCGGGGTCTCCTTTAGTTATTAAGGAATATCTTTGAACAATAAAAGATAAGAGTTAATGAACATGTTCAAAGTATGTCGACATCTTATTTTTTTGTAAATCCTTTTTCATATTTACAATCTTGGAACCGATTATACCACCCTTCCAAACAAGTTTAGAACTGGTTCATCTGATTTCCAAAACCTATGTGATTGATCAAATATCAAATACTAATCATGGGTTTACGGTTCTACCAAACACAAGGATCGGTTCTACCTTAATATGGTTACTGGGACCGGTTATATCAGTTACCAAGATTGGTTACATCAATTACCAGGACCAGTTACCATATTCTCATGGTATTACTTGTGATCGGTCACACCAGTTACCAGGATCGGTTACACCAATTACCAGGACCGGTTACACCAATTACAAGGATCGATTACACTCTTTTGTGATCGGTTATACCAATTACTAGGATCGGTCACACCAATTACTAGGATCGGTCACACCAATTACAAATATCGATCTTACCATCTTAGGAGATTACTTAGGACCGGTTACACTAATAAAAGTCATACCAATACATAAGTCAGGCATTGTGACTTGTTTTACCAAGATACATAACAAGTTATGATCAGTTCTACTAACTCACACATATTGGTAATCCAAAGATATGCAATGAATAACAATACCAATAAGCCTAGCGATTTCCATTTCGATTCATAAAACAAGTTCATGAATGTACTTCCTTTAAACGAATGTAAACATTGTTTCCTAGGACGAAATCTTCACCCATACCCATACACATAATCACAACAGCATTCATACGATTATGTCGATGTCTTATATACAAAGTTCAAAAGATAGGCGTTATACTTCGTATTATAATTCCTTAACAATATGTCTACTAGAGTATAATCAGTCATAGCTTCGCAGTTATGTTTTCAATATAACATAACTTGAAAGATACTTTGGGAATGAAGCAGTTCAAGTCAAAATATTACTAACCTCAAGAGGAAGGATGATGTCGTCGATGTAGCTTGTTACTTCTTCACATTCTTCAAGTCTTCGAGTAATACTTGTATTTCTGATTATCCTAATCTTTCTAGCCTAACGTATAATAAGTTGTCTCTAGTACATAATCAAGTGACTCTTAAATTGAGTTTTGATTCACTAAAATATGATAACCAAACTTAACATACCAACGCTTGGTGGGTTCAACCGAGCTATGCTCTAACAGGAATTCCCACACCTCCTGTGTGATACTAGTTGCGACTAGAGTCGATTCTCCTTTAACCTTAGGTTTTTCTAAACCAATGTAGGTTAACAAATTGAAGACTTCATTGGGATTGTGAAGCAAGACCCAACTATTTTCTCTGTGGTTGCGTGTTCTAATCTTTGCATTTTCTATCGTGATTGAGTACTATCTTCTCTAAGATTTGCTCGAGATTTAATCTCTGATAGGCAAAACTAAAAGTAGTCACAAATATCTTCGTCTCATCGTTTGTGATTCCACTATCTTGTTTCGCTACCATATGATTAAGATTATTGTGAGGTGATTGATATTTCTAGGATGTTCTTCGGGAATATAAGTCAGGTATATCAATTGGTTCCTGTTCACCTTGATTTATCAAAAGACAGAACAAAACTCATAGGTATATCTGTGGGAGACAGATTTATCTATTCAATAGACTTTTCTGTATGAGACAGATTCGTTTATCAAGTCTTCGACTTTGAGTCGTAGCAACTCTTAGTTGTGGGTGAGATCGGCTAAGGGAATCAAGTGCGTAGAGTCCTGCTGGGATTCAGAGACGTAAGGAGCGCGACTGTACCTTGATCAGTGTGAGATTGGTTAGGGCTCAACTACATTCCAGTCTGAAGTTAACTTGGAGTAGGCTAGTGTCTGTAGCGGCTTAATACAGTGTGGTGTTCAAATCTGGACTAGGTCCTTAGGTTTTTCTGCATTTGCAGTTTCCTCGTCAACAAAACTTATGGTGTTAGTGTTATTTCTTTTCCGCATTATATTTTTTTATATAATTGAAATATTACAGGTTGTGCGTAAGTTCAATCAATTGTCAATCCAACTTTTGGTTGTTGATTAAATTGATTGACACTTGGATATTGGTTTTTGATACCGTCCAAGTTAATTCTTATATTCAATCGGGCTCGCAAATTCCTATTTGTTTGATTGCAGATTGAATTGAGAAATATAGATATAACTCTTTGATATACTTTTCTTAAGATTGAGTCTGACTGTCTAGTTGATTCTCTTGAAAGTATATTGTGAGTTAGTCCATACAAATTGCTAAGCGAAATATTGGGTGTGATTGCTAGACCCCCGCTTTTTCAATTGGTATTAGAGAAGGCAAACACGTTTAAGACCTTATAAGTCTGTGTTTATGGCGATCTGAGTCTATGGACAGTAGTGCGATCTCTGAAAAATGCATCACCAGAGATAAAGGTTCTGTTTCGATGAAATCTATTAAAGAGAAAGACTTGTCAATCTCACATATAGATGAACATTCTGTTCCTACGAAACAGACAAGTATTGGTATGTGTTACCCTGTGTTTCCTTACTGACGAATCTGATTCTGAAGTAGAAAGGGAAGCAGCCCGAGAGAGTGCAGTGATTCTAAAACTTTTTAGAATCCGGGCAGTTGAAATCAACAGGCTGAAACACAAGATCAATACAATGATTGGTGTGATAAAAGATCGTGATTCCCAACTAAGGGTTTTTTGTGAGGAAAATGTTGTAGGTTGTTCATCACGAACCTCTCTCGAAGCTTAACTAAAAGAAGATGCCTGTAAAATTGAACGATTTTTGAGTAATCTCTCTATTCAAGATAACAGTCGTTCTTGGGAGTCTGTCATACCAAATTATTCTGACTCAGCTGTGATATTTGAAAACATGACTAAGTCTAATCATGTTTCTCAAATGAAAACAGCTTAAGAAGTTAAACTGCAAACCCTTCCTATTGATAAAGAAGTGCTTAGTTCTTCCACTAATCATGGATTTACCTCGTCTCATGGAAGGAAGAAATCTTCTAACGATGTTTCTAATGCTACACACTCTAATCACCCCGGTGATCAGAAAGTATGTCTTTTTTGTAATTCAAAAGGACATGTTCAACAGAAGAGCAAACTGAAGCTGAATGACAATTACTTTAGTCGACTTCAGCATACCTTGGATTTAATTCTCAGAGGTGTAACTGACATTCGGATGTCTAAACCTATTGGTTTTAGTACTCTCCCTATAAATTCTTCCAGGAAAGTCAGTTCAAAATGCTAATCGAACGTTCGAACCAATTGTAACATTAATACAAATCGTTCAAGGAGATTTCAGAAAGGTCTCTCTCAACCTAATGTGATGAATGATGTTCAAGATGTGAAAAAGGTTCATGTAGATGGAAGCAACAGTGAAGATATGAAGGACAACCTAAATATGATAATTGAAGGATACAAGGATCTTATCAACAGGTTGTCAAAATCCTCCGAACAAACTTCTTCTGGTAAGGACTCGAACTCTGTCTCGTATTTTGATGACATCATGTTTTATGATAATTGTTCACATCAAAAAGGATTCTTTCCTAGAATTGGAAGGAAAAAAGAAACTCAACCGTGAACACCATTCGTTTAATGAGCTTAGGGCTCATACTTGTGCTAATTAATCACAAGGGTTGAATACTTATTCATAAAAATCATGTTGAGTAAGAATTGCTAATAATCGAGTATACTTTCGGCAAAGAATGCTTTCTGATTAGTTGAGCTATTTTCTTATCGTCCATAGCTAAACTATTGTCCACAGACAACTTTGCGTAAGTATTGGCTGTGTCTTAAGAATCTCGTCGATTTTTGGTTGTTTTAGAAAAAGTTTTTGTTGCAACTATGTTGCCTGCTACTCTTGTGCTCTAAATTGCTTCTCCATTGAGATATAAAATTTATTGAGCCAACTTTTTGTGAAAGAGAATCTTCACGTATAAAAAAATGTATTGTTTTGCATTTCCTTTAAAAAAATGAGGGGGGGGGGGGGGGGTTCGTTCGGTTTTGTTTTGGGTTCGGATTGTGTTCGTACGCGTACCCATGACTTACTTATCACGAACTGTCTTTAAAAACCCTAAAAATTACCTTCCCTAAGAAACCATTAAAATACCAAACCTACTGAGTCACATACGCATACTCTAGGTTTTTGTCGTTTTGTCAAGAATGTCTTCACCTTCTCGCACTGGTGGTTTTGCAATAGGTTTTCTTGATAAAGGTATTGGTTTCGAGTCCAAGGGAAGGAAGAAAAGAACCCTAGTAGAAGATGATGATCAAAATCCTAATGCCTCATGCTACTATGCCTATACTCATCAGGATATTGAGAGTGAGGATGTGGTTTCTGCTGAAGTGGTTCATGATTTTCTTAAATACTTTGAGGAAGCAAAACTGCAACTCGTTGATACTATGAAGGGTCTTGATGTGTTAAGAACTGAGTTGAAAAAGGTTAATTCAGACCTTGTTCTCATGAAGACACATGTTAAAGATCTTCTCAATGAGGATATCTTCTCTGAAGAGGCAGTGGACGTTGTCAATCACAAGCTCAAATGACTCAAGACTCGTGGGGGTTCCGGAAGTGGTCTTTGATTTTCGTTCATGATCGGTTTTGTTGGTTTATGAGTCTTTTGATTTTTTCTTGTTGTCTTTACTTTTGTCTAGAAAACTTCTTATGAGAATTTATTCTTGTGTTTTAAGAAGGATAACTAGGGTTTGGAATAGCCATTATTGTGAGTACACATAGCTATTGCCAACGATTTTCATCTTGCAATGTTTTTAGATTTATTTATTTAAATTCTAAAGTTTATTTGGAAGATGATTTTGCAGTATTAATCTTTATGGTTTTATATACTGCAACTTGTTATGGGATATGTGTGTTTGCGTCCGTGAACTATGATTATCCCATATATGCTCAAAAGTTAAGTCTATCATATGTCATTATGCAAATATTGATAAAAGATAGAATGAACTTTTGACAACAAAAGTTAAGCTTATTATGTCATTATGCAAATATTGATGGAAGATAGGATGAACTTTTGTTTACAAAGATTAAGTCTATTACATGTTTCTATGCAAATATTGATGAAAAATAGAATGAATCTTTGAATATTCCGCAGTATTGGTCTTTCCCTGATCCACATATTTGTGTAAGTACTATGCGGCTCCGTAAGTTCTCTTATGTGAGCATTTCCGATTAAATTAATCATGAGTTCTCTTGTGGTTAATTTAATTGAGTATTTTGGATACCAATTCATGTTTCATGTGATTTGTTAATGTCCAAAGAAATCCTTCTTTTCTTGTAAAAGTAAGGTCGCTCTTATTGTTATTTCGGGAATGACATTTTATGGGGGAGAGTTCTTAATTGAACTTGTGCTTAGTTGCCAAATCTTTGTGGGGAGTGCGGCTATGGAATATTGTAGGAGTTTTCTTGTATATTTATAAACTCCTTGATGAATACACTAGTTTCGACTATGTGAAATCATCGAAAAAAAGTTGATATGTTCTCTTTTAGTCATGAAGTATCTCTATCATAATTTCATTATGATCCCACCAGTTTTCGTACCTTTGCCAATTTATATTGACAAAAAGGGGGAGGATTAATATGTAGTTCATACTACAAATACATATGGTTTACGGATCATTATGTAAGGGGGAGTGGTTTTCATGTGAGATGAAGTATTGACTAAGAGGGAGTGATACATATCACCATAGTATTGGTGTCAAAGTTGTGATACAATTGGACTTTGATGCTGTGTAATAATACTATGATAATGTATAACAATGATTGAGAGCTACTGTTTTCTCATTGTTATAGCTACGGATCTTCAAGAACTATGATGCTGAGTTGAACACATTCAGAATCACTGGAGTACTTGGAAGTGACAAAGATTTCGAGTAATGTTGAAGAACCAAGGAAATCAAGCATTTGGATTGAGAGCTACAAAGTTTATTTATTTTGTATTACATATGTATTGATAGTTTTGTCACAAAAATTGACAAAGGGGGAGATTGTTAGAGCACTGCTCGGTCGAACTCACAAACATTGCTATCTCAAGCTTGTTGTCAAGTTTAGTTGCCAAAACTATAAGTCTTGATTTCTAGTCTACTTATAGCTAAGTCTCGGATTAGGATAGAAAGTGTAGTTGAGCATTAGACTTCACGGCGTTCATCTATTGAAGACGAAGAACTACTAAGGGGAGCTTGTGGAACTTCATCAACAAAAGGTATGTGAAGACTTGAAATCATCTGTCACTAAAAAGTCTATCTACTTTATCTCCTATTTGAGACAAAAGTCGTATAGCTATATAGACTTTGATTATACACATTTGATATTTCGAGCTGAGTTTAACTCGCTTACATATTTCTCGAAATATGTGTTGGTAAGCTTTCACTTTAACCAAGTTCATCTTATATTCTTGACGAAAGTCAAAAGATGATCATGTGAAAATCACCTGGTAACATCTTACATGATTTGTGTGAGACAATCATTTGATGTAGACTCGGAATGTTTCGTATTGATCACTTGACCACTTGAAAATTGCTTTGAAGCTAATAGTTTGTGTGAGACAGTTATTGTCGTTTTCTAAGAATGTTTCAATGATTGAAATGAGAGTTTAGAACACTTATCCATAATTGGATTATGTGCACAGTACGCGTACTTGCATATGTGTTGATCCAAGACCGGAATGTAGTATGCATACCCGTATGCGTACTGGCAAGGTCAGGTAAAGTCCGGGAGCTAAAGTATGCGTACCAGTACGCATACTGGCGAAGTCAGTTGAAACCTGGTTACTATAGTACATGTACTGGATTCAACTGAAACTTAGAAGTGTACGACAGTATGCGTACCTGTTTGCATACTGGCGAACACAGTCCAAGTCTGACTACTTAAGTATGCGTACCCGTTTGCATACTTGAGTGGGTTATGTTCTAAAATCGGTTTGTTCATGAACTAATACATTTATATATTAAGGAATGCAATCTTTTGCAAACTGTGGCTATAATGTTCATGAATTTATTCGAGTGAATCAAAATCGATTTTGCTTCAATTGTGTCTTGTATACTTCTATGAGAATATAAATAATTGAACAACTCTAGAACTAGTTTCATTTGAGTTATTTGAACTAGTTATGGTTAAGATGAATAAGGTTGATATGAAAGTGTTCATATGGTTAACTTCGGTTAACTATTGTTAAGCCAACAAAGGTGTACACGTTTAGGTACAATTACTCATTCTAAATGAAGTCACTTTTCATTTGTGTGTAACAAGCTAAGCTCGATCTAACGGTTGAAAGATATTAGCTTGAGTCTAATCAGGTTTTCATCTAACGGTGAATATTGAATGCTTTGTTACTAAGGTAACTTAGATTGCAAACCCAGATTTTGAGACTATATAAAGGAGAACTCTAGCAACTGGTTGATACTAGTTGCGACTAGAGTCGATTCTCCTTTAACCTTAGGGTTTTCTAAAACCCCTGTAGGTTAACGACTTGAAGACTTCATTAGGATTGTGAAGCCAGACCCAACTATTTTCTCTGTAGTTGCGTGTTCTGATCTTGCTGTTTTCTGTCGTGATTGAGTACTATCTTCTCTAAGATTTGCTCGAGATTTAATCTCCAATAGGCAAGATAGAAAGTAGTCACAAACATCTTCGTCTCATCGTTTGTGATTCCACAATATCTTGTTTCGCTACCATACGATAAGATTATTGTGAGGTTATTGATATTTCTAGGCTGTTCTTCAGGAATATAAGTCTATATCAATTGGTTCCTGTTCACCTTGATTTATCAAAAGACGAAACAAAACTAATAGGTATATCTGTGGGAGAAATATTTATCTATTCAATAGACTTTTTTGTGTGAGACAGATTTGTTTATCAGGTTTTCGACTTTGGGTCGTAGCAACTCTTGGTTGTGGGTGAGATCAGCTAAGGGAATCAAGTGCGTAGAATCCTACTGGGGTTCAGAGACGTAAGCAGCGCAACTATACCTTGATCAGTGTGAGATTGATTAGGGATCAACTACATTCCATTCCGAAGTTCATTGGTAGTAGGCTAGTGTCTGTAGCGGCTTAATACAGTGCGGTGTTCAAATCTGGACTAGGTCCCGGGGTTTTTCTACATTTGCAATTTCCTCGTTAACAAAAATTATGTTGTATGACTATGTGGTTTATTTGGAAGAGCAGGTGCTCAAAAGTAAAAAAGTAGGATTATTATTTTTGTAGGTATAACTATGTGGTTTATTTGGAAGAGCAGGTGCTCAAAAGTTTTTGATAATTGTGATATTCAGCTTAGAGTATTGCTTGACCAGATAAACCAATTCAAAAATGAATGGAACACAGTTTGTAATAGTAGCGTAAAAATTACTGTAACAAATAGGATAAACAAGAATATCGGGTGGACAAAGCCTATTTTCCCTTTTATTTAAGATTAATTTTGACGCTAGTTTTGTTAAACAATTTGATAAAGATGGGATTTGACTAATTGTTCGTAATTGGACAGGGGAATGCAAAGGGAAGGGAGGAATACCATAACTAGCATTTGGTGAGGAACAAGCTGAGGCAATTGGAGCTTTGGATGCTATTGTTTGGGCCAAAGAAAGGAATATAAGTCATTTGCATCTAGAAGGGGACAACCATAATGTTATAGCGGAGATAATTGGGAACATAGTTGTTGTTAAATGTACTATAAGTTCTGTTGTTTTAGACTGTTTACATTTGTTAGCTGAGTTTCAAGGATGGAAATTCACTCATGTTACTAGGGAAGCAAATTCAACAGCTGACTTAATGGCTAAAGAGAAAAACAAAGTTGCAGACATCTTAGCTAAGTTTGCTAGAGTTCCCTGTTTAAGCAGTGTTTGGTTATTATCTACTCCTGAAAACATTCTATTTCAATTACAGGAGAATGCAAAATTGTGTAAACACTGAAAGTTAATCCATAAACTCTTCTTGTTTCAAAAAAGAAAAAAAGAAAAAAAAGAGGCATATAACTTTGTTTCTAAAAAAAATAGGTCTCGGGATTTTCCTATAATAACCTCAGACAATGTAGTTTGATTTCTAGTTGATTTAACAAAATCTCCTTTCCCATTAATAAAAATAAAAGAAAGAGATAATAACATACATATATCTTGGCCTCTACATATCTTAAGAAATCTTAAATAGATTGATAACCTCTAAAAAAATCCAATACACCCTTTTCAACTGCATAACATGTTTTGTATACTTCAAAATATTGCATTACTTGCATACTTTTAAATACTACATAACCCGTAATGCATACTTTTGAAACACCGGACATAACCCGTAATGCATACTTTTGAAACACCAGACAACCCGTAATGCATACTTTCCGCTCATTTTTACGTGTTATGGGTTTTTATGAACAATCATCGTTAAAAACATACAATTAATATTGTTATTTATACTCGTTGTGTAGATCTCTTCTCTTTAAAAACTTTACAACTAGGCCTGCACAGAAACCGAACCGCAACCGCACACCGAACCGTAACCGCACCGAACCGATAATCCAACGGACGGTCACGGTTTTAATTTTGATAACCGCTAGATCTTCGGTTCAGCCAACGGTTCCACCATTAACCGCACCCTAACCGAACCGAAAAACCGATCATCTATAACCACTCATCTAATTACATCCTGGCCATCCATCTCAATATATATTACACAAACCCTAAACATCTGACCATTTCGTTTTCTTTTTCATCTTTCTTTCCAGCAGCGGCTCTTCTCTTTCCACCACCATCACCTACATCACAATCACCACCTTTCCCCATCACAATTTCTTTTCTCCATCAGTGATTCAATAATCATCTTCAGCAAACAAATCTTCAACTTCAAATCAGTTATGGAATATGATGAAACCCTAGCTTTATATATGAATTTAATCATCTTCTTCTTAACGTTTTGATATATGAATCATAGCTATCATATGGGAAACCATACGAATTTGATTTTTAGTTAAACAACAGATGAATCATATTCTTCTTCTTCTCATTTTGAATTTTTTTTCTTTTTATTAGTGTTTTCATATGAAACAACAGATAATCATATAGGCCATTGTAATCTTCTAAATTGTTGTTGTTTGTTATTCATTGTAATCTTGATTCAATTGATGACTATAATTATTAAATTGAATTGTATTCTTGATTCATTATATCTGATTTAATGGTAAGTTTCATTTTTTTTCTTGATTAATTTTATGAATCGGTGAAAACCGATTAAAAGCCGTAACCGATTGAGTCGACGCGGATCGGTTTATAACCGAACCGATTCCAACACAGTTCGGTTACGGTTTTTAAAGTGGAAACCGTGCTACACACGGTTAGGTCAACGGTTTTACCCATAACCGCACCGAACCGCACCGTGTGCAGCCCTATTTACAACGAGATAAAATTTACAAAATTCCAAAACACGGTTTTTATGCTATATTCAAGTTCGGTTACCAATTACACCCCTGGAAAAAATATGATGGACAACAAGGTGTGCATTTTTCATAATTTTAAATAATTATGTGTCCCCGAAACTGAAAATATTCTGGGCTTGACCACGAATAATATTCTTTTTTGACCTGAGCCTAATTTCTCCTTTCTTTTTTCACTTTCTTTTCACCGGTTTATTACCTTTAGCCCGGGTCAACATAATGCTAAATCAGGTTCTGGGACCGTCTGGCAAATTGCGGGAGCATGCAGATCCAGAAGGGCAATTGCATGGACGGGAGCAAGCAGATCCAGAAAGGCAATCACATGGATGACATTGGTAGTGCTGTTCATGGTTGAGTTTGTTGTAGTACGGAAACATATCAATGGCCTGATGTCTGCAAGGGAATAAAAAGAAATGAAAAAATTATATTTATTAGAGAAATTTGGGAGGCATGGCAGGATGATTTGTTATAAATTTACACTTACTTGCTAATTCCTCCACAACCATAAAGAGGAACCTTTCCCTGGAATACAAATATAAATATAACAAACCATAAGTTCCGAGTGAAAAAAAGTAAACAATATGGACAGCGAATTAATAAGTGACATGATTAACATCACGATTTGAAATCTGTCATTAACTTTTACAGCCGACAGCATGATTTTCATTTGCCTAAGTTCATAATCGAAATTGCTAAAAAAATTGGTTTCCAACTCAACCTAACATAAATATTACTAGCATTCTATAGTTTTCAAAGACACTGCACCAAATTGATCAAATTTTCTTTGTACTCAAATTTATTTTTTTAAGACCATGAGGAATCATAATCTTGAATACCAAAAAAGTGCTGACTGTATATATAAACTTACCCTTGTCAAGAGACACAAGTAACTGAGCACGTTGGTTGCCAGGATATAAAATGGTTTCCCACTTAAACCACCAGTTTCTTCAGAAACTGGATTCTCACTAGCTGGATCTGGTCTTGCAATGGTTGTATTAGTTACGATCTGAGAGGAAAAAGTGAAGAATTGACAATTAAATTCCACTGATATAATAAGTTCATATTTCTCCACATTGAAGCATGGACAGGACAATGGCAACTGAAGCTTTAGAAGGATAAATACGGTCAAAAGAATGCATGTTCATAACTTACCAATCCATCCAAGCGGAGTGCCAAAGCAACCTGAAATAAAATGATTAAACCATAAAAAGATATTACTGATGAATTACATAAAAAATAAAATAAAATACATGAGCATCTGAGGTCATAGTAAGCTGCACACCGCTGCAATATCTTCGAGATCTAGCTTGGACAAGTCTGGGGCAATTTTCACAAGCAGAGGAGGAGGGCCTTCCTCTCCCCATTGCATTTTGTCGCGAGCAGCTTGTACCTAGGCAAATAATTCAGTTATGACTAATTAGGAGCGGCAATTGTAGGATCCATACTATAACCCAAACGCCACCAGGGAGAATAAACAGTAAACTTGCAGTTGGAGAACCAACCTTTTCAACAAGATCCTCAAGTTGTTCTCGTCCCTGAAGCTTACGCAACCCTGGAGTATTTGGTGATGAAATGTTGATAACCTGTAATACAAATATAATATCAAACAAGCAATCTAATGTTTTCTGTATACACACAATCGAAGTTCATGCAGGCTGGTGATTAATTGCGGATCAATTCGGCAAATATCCATGTCGTCATGGAGACTCAGAAACATACTTAGAAAATGCAAAAAGAAACCGAAGGTAGGTATGAATCTCAGACACATGCCAACAGTTCACCCAAGCTGGATAAATACAAGTTCAGCATCTATTCTAGAGTAGAATGGAGACACGTCACTTCGGTATGTATTTCCTAGTTAGTACTTCCCAGCTTATTCGGCTCGTTTTTACTCTTTAAGCAAACAGTGAATTTAATGTATTACGTCTCTCTTTGACTCTTTGAGTTCGAGTTCAACTTAGTTAACTAGTGCTTATAAAAAATACCTATTAACTAGGTATTAAGCAATAGAGTATAAGAGCAATCTTGTATGCATAAGTTTGTGGCGGTGGGTATTAGATGGAGATGATGTAGAATGTTCTCCTCACCATGACGATGATCACCACCCAAATTCATATTTATATATTTATAACCTAACTATTTCTGATGAAAAGTAAACTGTGAAATGAAGATGCAGTCTCTTCATTTTCAACCAAAACTTGAAATGACTGCAGTAAACTGAATCACTGATACTGGAGTGGAAATCCCAGATTATCCAGTGTACACTTTTATATATATATGACATCTCGGGGAAGAAATCCCAGAAAACTAAAGGATAGTGTGAGTTCAGAATATTATAAGAATAGTAATATTTACCAAGTAATCGGCATACTGAGACAAACTGGGAACTCCTTGAACATGGTCAGCAGCAGCATCTTCACTAGTCTTATTCTTCCCAAGATTGACACCCAGAATGCCTGGACCTGCTTTTCCTCCATGTGGGACTTCGTCACTGGACCCAATCTCTACAAATCCAAAACCCATCCCTAATAAACCTTCAACTGCCTCCGCATTTTTATCAAAAGCAGCAGAATGACCGATAGGGTTTGAAATCCTCCGACCCCATACTTCCATCCCCAATATCAAAAGCAGCTAAACGATGATCAGTCTCAGAATTGAGGTAGGCAAAGAATGGATTCACAAGCTTTGTTGCTGAAAATAACCACCCACTGCACCAAATACATAACAACTAAATGAAACCATTGAAAGTAGCCATCCACCGCACCATATGCATTAAGCTGGCTGTTTGCGGATAAGTTATCAGCAAAAGCTGATTACAGTGTGTAAAACTGAAGGAA
This sequence comes from Papaver atlanticum, assembly GCA_023531105.1. Classification (NCBI taxonomy): domain Eukaryota; kingdom Viridiplantae; phylum Streptophyta; class Magnoliopsida; order Ranunculales; family Papaveraceae; genus Papaver; species Papaver atlanticum. The sequence continues at coordinate 4,416,450 of JAJJMB010008592.1, read as the reverse complement.
AGGCAGTGGGCCTCTATGAGTAAAACAATTCATGTTCAAGTACATCCATAGAAGGTATAGAGACATAGGAACCAAAAATACACGATCACTAAATTAGACAGAGGAACCCCTATCAACAGAAATACTGTTTGGTAAACTTATAGTACTACAATAATGGATCACAAAGTTTTATGAAATTGAGGAATAAGTGTTTGGATCAAATGAGGAAAAAATAATAATACCAGGAAGTTGCCTCATCCACAGTACTCGCATAAGCTCCTCCAGAAATAAATATGCCTAAAAAGGCTGCTGTAAAGACTCTTCCCTACAGTGCAGACACATATAGACAAATTAGAAGTAAAACAAGCTTGTCTTTCAGTCAAAGAAATGGTACTTGTTTTTCTGTTTTCTGAGTTGATTAGTATTTGATATCAGACATCAAAAGAATGATACACAATCAACGATAATTACAATGAAGAAAATTCAAAAACCCCAGAAACAATGGCGTATATTAACTCATGATAAAGAAGCCAACTACAAACAAGATAAGACGGGTATGTACTTCATATTATTTCATATGTCAACAACAAAAACCTTAACATTGTGACCCCAAACAAACGAACGAAAAGTAAGGAAACCATAAGTTCTTGCAAGAACATAGAGTTCTAAGGTGTCTCAACATCCTACTATTTCTTAATTCTTAGAAGACTAATTGTTTCAGCTAATTCTCAAACAACAAAATATGGATATCTAGGGTGACTCAACTGCCTGGAACATAAAAAACAAGAAACCAACTACTAAGTTGGACCATATTTGGCAAAAAAAACAATACAAAGAACTTGTCTAGTAATAACATAACCGGTACATGGGATTTCAGACCATAAGGAAGTGATCTTGTATTCTTGTGATTCAGATGTAGCTACAACTTAAGGATATTCCTGTATCCACTATCCAGTCATGTTAGTGAAGACATGTACAGGACTACGGGCATGATTGATGCGGCGTGGAGCCTGAGCCAGGTTCATCACCGCATTGAAAAGAACTCGAGGATAGCTATAACTGTAAACCAAATAACTTCAAGGTGCTGCACAGAGGAAATGAATGTGCACAATGGAACCTCCTATGGCCCCAGATGTTGTCTTCTAAGTAAGAGAGAGCACCTAACAGAGCTTAGAGAAGCTAATTCAGCGAAATGCCAAGACACATAGAGAAGTCTACTCCACCAAATGAAAATAAAACAGCATATGTGTAAACCACACGTACAATTTCTCTACCTGAATACTACACAGTGACATCAACTAAAACCCTAAAGCCAATAAGATTGAAGTTATTAATAATACCCAAACGCAAACCCATAATTTAAAATTAAGGATAAGTTTCCCAAACCCAACGTATTGCACTAAGAAATGGATGGACCTTTTTGCAAGAGATACGATAAATCTAATTGACTAAAAAGTACAGAATTCTCAAACACCATGACCTCAGAACAATAAGAAAACAAAACCCAGAATTGAGTAAATCAAAAGAAGCTCGTACATTCTTTGATAACTGAGGAATTTTGGGACGAATTTTAGGAACAGAACTTGAATGTCTAACAGCTCCTAATGCTCCTCCACCTCCAAAAGCTCTAATCTTTAAATTTTGATATAATAAATTTTTAATATAATTCCTAGAAGCCCTTGCCGCCATGAAAGCCAACACTTTTTTTCTGTCTTCAACTCAAAACCCAAATTAAAAAAATAATAATCAATCTTTTCGCAAAAATAAAAGAAACTTTTATTTTAACATTAAAGTAGAGGTTTTTTTTCTTTTCAGAAGTGGAGGTTTTCTGAATATATAACAGGCAGTAGCTAGATGTAGGAAGGAAGATGGAATACTAATATTATGGGCCTAGATAACGGCGGGTCCGCCCATTAAGAGCCTGTTAACCGTAGGTCCATGATAAAGAACGATGTTTGGGGACTACTCCAAATAGGTGGGGGACTATTCTTCTATTTTGGGGTGGATATTTGAAGTAATTTTGGGTCACCCCTTATCTAAAATTTTTTTAATACCAAATTTACCCTTGGTAATTAAATTAGTTAGTTTATTGATTAGTTAGTGTTAGTGTAATGATTAATTACTGATTAGTTAGTGATTAGTGAGTTATTAATAGGATAGTTTTGTTAGAATGAGAAGAAGAAGAAGAAGAAGAAGAAGAAGAAGAAGAAAAGATGAAGAAAAAGAGGGAAGAACCCTCAAAATCTTATTTTGAGTTTAGTAAATATGATATGAGTGATTCATGTGATGATACCTCCTCCTCAGAATCAGAACCTCCTTCATCTCTTAATATATTTGTCAATATTTCTAATGATCCGGATATGAGTTATTTGTTAGATGATGAAAGCTATTTACCCCAAACTCAACCTAACGACCCAAATGATGAATTTTATCAGCCACAACCAGAAGATGAAGTTATGGGTACTCAGGTATGTCTCAAATTTAGTTAATGTAGCTTGAATTGTGCAAAAAATTGGCCAAATCGAAAATTTCAGGAAGAAATTTCGGCTAGGTCAAAGTAGTTCGGTTAGCAATCCTGCAGAACAGGTAGCCGAACTCTCCTGTATGTGCAGTTCGGTTACTCATTTCAGCATACGCAGGTAACCGAACTCTGTTTTAATGGAGGTTTTTGAGAGTTCGATTATCTTTTTCCAGAAAACGTTGCCGAACTTATTTTATAGAGTATACAGTTAATAGTTCGGTTTAGTCGAGTTTAGTCCCTTTGTTACCGAAGTTTATGTTCGGCAAGTTCGGTTTAGTCGATAGTAGTAATTATGTTGCCGAACTATACCATAGAAAATTCCAAAGAACAAGTTCGGCAAGATCGCATTTTTTTTTTCATAACCGAACTTTTTGTTCGGCGGGATCGTTTTTATTTTTACATTGCCGAAAATTTAAGTATTTCTTATTTTTAGTTGGTATTGACGTTTTGCTATTACTCGTAGGTTGCATCTGATCCAATAGAACCAATGGAAAATCAACCTACCCCTGTTGATATTTTGTACGATGACACGTCCCATCACTACATGAATGACTTGGTATTCAAAAGTCCTTTAGAGGCAAAGAGTTGGGCTAGACAACATGCACTAAAAGACATGTGCGTATTAGTATTGAATGGGAGAGAAAGCAAAACCCGCTTTGAAATGGTTTGTGAGAGAAGCGGTGATCCCGATAAAAGCCACAAGAGGAAGGGTTATGTTTATAAAGGAAAGACAAATAGGAAGAACAAAACTTTCTCAAAGAAGATTAAATGCCCATTCAAGCTTGCATTTAATTAAAACGAAGAATTGGGTGGATGGGTTCTCTACAAGGTTATGGAAGGTTGTCATAACCACCCTCGTCCGGAGCATCTTGAAGGACATTTCATGGCGGCTAAGCTAACTCCTGAAAAGATGGACAAGGTAGATAAAATGAGGAAAATGGGTCTTTCACCGATTCAAATGCTCCAAATACTAAAGGAGGATAACAAGGATAACCACTCATCTTTGTCCACCGTTTTTAATGCAATTGTGACAATTAGAAAGAAGGAATGGAGAGATAGACAAGTGATGCAACAATTGTTTTTTTTGGCCAAAGAGAAAGACTACGCGGTTCAAAAGGATGTGGATTCGGACGGAGAGATAACATAACTCTTCATTGCGCATCCAACGAGTGTTCAATTGGCTCAATGCTTTCATGAAGTTCTCATAATGGATTGTACTTATAAGACGAACAAGTACGAGATGCCATTATTGAATATTGTTGGGCGTACTTCGACGCAGTCACCGTTTACCGTGGCGTTTTGTTTCTTAAGGGACGAGCAAGAACCTAGTTACATTTGGGCACTACAACAAGTTAAGGCAATCTTCCGAGGTGATGATATTCTCGGGGTTATAGTCACCGACAATGAAGTCGCATTGATGAATTCAATAGAGGTAGTGTTTCCATTAGCACACAATATGCTTTGTACGTTCCATATATGGTGTAATTTGATAAATAGGTGCAAGCCAACAATTTGTCCACCCAAGAAAAAAGGATATGAAGAGATTAAGATGCTACCGGAACATGAAAGAGCGGATGCAAAAGAGGAAGTTGAAAAACAATACGATCTAAATTACGCTAAATGGGTTGCTTTCAATAGTGAATGAGAATCATTGTGTTGGTCTCTTACCGAGGAAGAGTATCATCTAAATCTTGCGGAGTTTATCGCCCATTGGGATACTCCCGATTATCCCGGTGTTGTATCGTATGTTCTTCGCCAATGGTTGGAACCACACAAACAGAGGTTTGTTAATGCCTATATCAACCAATATAAACACTTGGGAAATCAAGCGACAAGTTTAGTAGAGTCGGCTCACCATCGGTTGAAGAAGAATCTCTTTGGATGTGTTGATAATTTCGTAACCGTGTGGAATGATATGGAGAATTACTTCAAGCGCGACATTGATAGAATTAAAGAGAAGTTCCAAAAAAGCCGTATATTCAAAACGACCGGAAAATATGCCGACCACCCATTGTTCAAGGGAATCCATTACAACGTATCTCGCCAATGTATGAAGTTGTTGATTATAGAAGTCGAGTTGATTGATAAGTGGGAAACCAAGAGGGATGAGGTGTGTGTATGTAACATGAAGAAGTCTATGGGACTCCCTTGTCGCCATATGATAATCAACTACGAGCATGGCGTAATCACTTTAAGCGACATTGATCCATATTGGAAGCATCTAAGTTTCACCCCTCCTCCAAAGGGAGAAGAAGCCGGAGAGGAGTTTGGTGATAACGAAATGGGTAGAACCGTACTAGAGATGTATCGTGGCATGAACAAGCTCCAAAAACAAATATTTTGGGATGACATGAGGAAAATCATATATCCACAAACTTCGAAGAATGTTTATGAACCGTCAAAAGGCAAACGCAAAGGTAGGCCAAGCAAAAAAGAAACTAAAAAACAACTAAGAGAATATGCAAAGGTGTTACGTAAGAAGAAAAGTGAGCAAACCCCATTTACTAGAGATCCTTCGGCCCATGAGTATACCGTGGTAATGTACTTGGAGCAAACCAAGAAACGGGGTAGGAGTATTGAGGAGAAAGGCGAAACAAGTGAGCGAGATTTGAAGAAAAAAGGTACGATGTGTCCATCACAACCAAGCCAACCATGTTCCGGCGACGTGAAGCTTAAGTCTCCAATTTTCCCTATCCAACCATCTTACCTATACGTGAAGCTTGAGGCTCCAAATAAAGACTATTTGAATAAGCTACCTCTATACATTAGATAATACGTTATAGGCCTTCGTTTAAAACCCGATTGTCCACTGCCTCCAATATCCGGAAACTCTTATTGGCTTGCATTTAACTCCGATATAATGTTGGGTTGGTGTATTATGTATGCGCATAACATGGAGATGTGGAAAGCTTTGGAGAAATCAGACGAAATTGTACATGAAGGTCAAATTTCACTTGAGGATGATTAAATGACACATGTAATGGAACTAAGTATGCTTATCAATCTAATACTATGTTTTTTGAAGTGTGGTATTCATTATCGAGTTAATGTTAGTATTTTATTTAGTTGACAGATAATAGTTCGGTAAGCACATATGATTATCCAGGTTCGGCAACCTGCGCAAATATTTTAGGTTGCCGAACACCTGTTTTGTGTCAGATATAGAACATTGAAATTTTAAAATTCAAAGTTCGGTTAGAAAATAAATATTTGCGAGCCAACCGAAATACAAAATTCGGTAAACATGGTAAATAATGAGGTAACCGAACTTTTATTTGAAGGCTCAGAGAATGACTTTTCCAACTTGTGCAAAAGCCAAATTTTGAGTCTCCAGGTTCGGTAACCAGTGATTTTATACTTTGCTAACCGAACTATAAAGTTCGGTAACAAGGTAAAAATTGAGGTAACCGAAATTTTTACCTGAAGTCTCAGTCACAAACTGGTAGGATTTAGCTGTTTTATTTTTGTCTTCAGAGAAGAGTTCGGCAACCAGTGAAAATGTTGCGAGGTAACCGAACTCTGTCTTCGGAAACCTGGTAGGATTTAGCTGTTCATCGAAAAAACAGTTCGGTGACCATTAATTAGTAACAGCTAACCGAACTTAAAGTTCGGTTAGCTGTGTTTAAATTTCAGGTTGCCGAAATACATCCTGTATTCAAAATTTATTCCATATAATATTGAAAACACAAACTCAATTAAAATTAAAAACACAAACAAGGTTCTAAAACAAATATAAAGGTTGTTATACACACAAACATACGAAATTAAACCATACGAAATCCATAATTAAGATGTTTTTTTAAACTAAAACCATACGAAATCACTAACGACCACCACGACGAACCCTTTTACCACTTCCTTGTTTACCACGAGTTTTAGGTTGAACTTCCTCATCACTTGGGGTTTCATCTACTCGACCGGTTTCCTCCACGGCGTGACTTGAACATTCTCCTTGTTGTCGCCCCCTCTTCAATTGCTTAGACCTACTTGGCTCCATCATTCTTCTAGTTATAAGACCCTCCCACTCGCCGTAGTAGTAGGTTTGTTCTTTAGTCGACATCGGCTCTCCACTGCGTATTTTAGCCATCCATTTCTTCACCAATTTCGTACCCTTCTTCACCTGATTCCAATTTAAAGCATAAGTAAATATATTTTCAATACTTTCAAACAATAAGGAAGTATAAGAGGAGACATTTTCTTACCACATTATACCATAACATTTTTGCTTCTTCTCCACAAATAGGCATCTCCTTCTTACCTCTCTTAGCCTCCCTCTCCTTTGCCTTCCCCTTCGCCTTATCAGTCTTAGCTTGTTGTTCTCTATTTATCACAAAAGGATGACTAATTTCTTGATAAAACACCATATAATCTTCATCACATGCATTTACATCTCCATCACAAGGTACACAATTACCTAAAGGTAAGTAGTAGTTACGAAGTGCATTCCAATGTCCTACCGTAGGAGTTGGTTCATGTTTTGGAACAAAATATTTCTCGGTGTTCTTTGTTCCTTGAACCACCAAATTGAAATTTTCATTCTCCACGTCGGGATCCATTTGGACACAACAAAGTTGTTTTAGTATTCTCCTTGGATTATATATTGTGTAGCCATTAGGATACCAAATTGGTCCATAGTAAGCCGAGACGGTAGAGAAACCATTCAGATCTTCTTCATCTAAAGAAACATCATTGGGTACGGCGTATGGGTGAAATACCACATCGTTCACCGTAATTTTATCCAATTTCTCCCTCAACGAAGTCAAATTCTTTTCTTTAGACTTCTTTTGTGCGTCCAAAAACAACCATTTTCCTGCTGTAGGTTCGTCATAGGGATAAGGTGTATTTTCCCTAGCCAATCCCAATGAAGGGAAGTGGTCATAAATCCAAACCTATGCGAAAATACGAAAATATTAACCACATACATGAAAATTGATTTGGAAGCAGAAAATTTTGGGGAATAATTTGCTAACTAACAATGTAGAAAGTTACCTGAATAAGAGTTAAGTAACCTCCAATTTGATTTGTCTTAATCCTCGACCCTTTACTCATCTCTCCTAGAACAAAAGCAAGCACCCCAGTGGCCCAAGAGTATTTGTTAATCTCATCGAGATTAAACAAAAGCTGTAGATAATGTGCATCCACCCTATTTCCAGAAGTGTCGGGGAAAATGACAGTTCCTAACTGATATAACCAATAAGCGGTGACATGATGCCTAAGGGTCTCCTGGTCCATCACCAACTTTCCTTTCTTGTCCCTCCAAATGCTTCCTTCAACTTTACCAACTTGAATTTCTTCAACATCTTCTTCAAGGCTCCATTTACCTCTCTTGGATTATACTCATCGCCACGTTTAGGGGACCTCACAGAACGTCGAAACTCACATTGAGCCTTTCTTGCATCCCATCCTAGACATTTTAGAGCCAATTCTTCAAGAGCTTCATAATGCATCGAGGGGTTGTAGCCTTCTCGAAGACATTTACCTTCCACTGGTAAGTCGGTGATTCTCGAGCAATCATCGGGAGTAATTCCCATCTCGCCAAATGGAAGATGCATTGTATATGTCTCGGGATAATACCTCTCGACAAATGCGGATACGGTAACAACGTCAGAATCCACATGTGTGTACTCAATAGCTCTCCATAACACACACTCTTTAACCTTCGCTTGAAACTCGTCACACTCCAAAGAAAGATCCCATTTGGACGCTTTTTGACGACGAATAAGACGAACTGCATCATTATGATCCTACGAAAATAACATAACACTATTAATACTTGACGAAACATGTCCCAAAAAAAAACGTTTTAATAGTTAAGAATGAACTTAAGGAATACCTTTGTCGCATAGATCTTCGCAGCCCATGAGTGTTTGTAGCCAAACAATATGGCCCCTCCATCATTTGGAGTACCATAAGTTGGGTTCACTGGTGGCAAACACAAATTATCAGGGGGAATGTGTGAGTATCTATCACAAGGCGGCTTCGGCTTTTTTTTCTCTTTAACAGGAACAATTTCTTGGTCTACTTCCTCTTCCTCCTCTTCATCCTCTTCATCCTCTCCCTCATCTTCTTCCTCTTCATCCTCTCCCTCCTCTTCCTCTTGTCCTTCTCCTTCTTTGCCCGGTCCTTGTTCTTCTTCCTCTACATTTTCAACATGTTCTCTTTGTTGTTCAACCTCTTCATTTCCCTGGTCTTCATTTCCTTGCTCTTCTTCATCATCATTCTCTTCTTCAATAATATTATCAATTGTATTCTCCATCACCTCTTGATTGACTTCCTGGAACGATCCCCCTCCATGTTTAGCATTTTTAGTACCACGGTTTCGGAAATCCAAATGTATTCTACCGTGAGGGGTGGGAGTTCTCAAATCTTCGGCTATGTGGGGATTAGATTTTTTTCCTTTGTTCCTAATGAATGAAAACCACATTATTAGCTAAACAGAATATTGTCTTATCAAATAAAATTGAACATGGGATTACATCAAACACAAAATGTTAACAGACTAAAGTTCGGTTATCTGGTATAAGTTGCGAAGTCACCGAACTACAAGTTTGGTGTTGACAGATCAAAGTTCGGTTACCACAGAGGAACTGCGAAGTAACCGAACTATATTTTATCAAAGTTCGTTTACCACATAGAAACTGCGAAGTAACCGAACTATATTTTATCAAAGTTCGGTTACCTATATAAATTTATCGACTAAACCGAACTCAAATTTTTCATATAAAATAGGAGTTCGGTTAGGGTTTTTTTTGCGAGGTAACCGAACTATGTTACCTAAAAAGTCCTAATTTGCCGAACTGTTCTTCATATTGAGAGTTCGGTTACCAAAATCTAGGGTTTTCAAAATTTCTCCTAGCCGAAAACTCTACTGTAACTTTCATTTTCAGTGGGTTTTGATGATTTCTAATCGATTTCTTCAACAAAAAACGATTCAAAGGAATGGGTATGAAGGAAATTACCTGCGGATTTTCATTTTAATCGAATCGGACTTCTTGGTTGATGTTGGATGCTTGACTTCGTCTCCTAACTTTGCTTGAAGTTGTTTATCAACTTCAAATTGATTTGGGAGATTCGCTATATTAGCCAGACCCGGACTCAATCCTGGAATTCTTGGTGTCTGCTTAGAACGCATTGCTTATAAAAATTGATTAATCGACGATGATTTTTTTTCGAATCGACGATGTATACGAAGAAGAGGAGAAGAAGAAGAAGAATGGGAAGATGAAGAAGAAGAATAAAAGAAAAAATAAGGGTTTTGAAACTGATTCTTTGTTTTAATTTAGGGGTTAGATTAGTGGGTAGTGGTTAAATTAGTGGGTTATTAGGATTAGTTATAACCTTAATTAGGATAAGGGCAGATTAGTCTTCCCTAATCTTTTAGGACACCCTTAAAATTTAGGGTGGAAATTCATATAACAAAGTAGTCCCCCACCTTTTTGGGGTAGTCCCCAAAACATCGTTCATGATAAAGTGTAGAAAAAAAGTTGGCCCCAAATTTTGAACCCTGTTTTACCTCGTTTGATCGGGGGCCTAGAAACTAATTAGGGGCCTCAACAATTTTATTCCCACTCCAAATATTTTGGGGGTGTTATAAAATGTAGTGAATATAATATTTTATTTTTGACTAATTTTTCTTCTTCAAATAACGACTCTAATTAACGACCCTTCAAAGACAATAACGACTGTTAAGGGTCGTCATGGTCGTATTCAATACTATTACGACCCTTTAATGTATTTCTTCCATTAATGACTCTTCGAAGATAACGACTCTTTTTAGACAATAACGACTGTCCAGTAACGACACCTCAAAAACAATAACGACTGTTTGCAGTCGTCATATACATAATCAATTCCTTGACGACGCTTTAAAAACAATAACGACCCTTTCAAAGAGTCGTCAGGGAATTGATTATGTATATGACGACTCCAAACAGTCGTACAGGCTACGTATTTCCTCCATTAATGACTCCTCGAAGAAGAAAATGACTCTTTTATAGGCAATAACGACTATTTAGAGTCGTCATTGAAACGGTAACGATTGTTTAGAGTCGTCATTGAAACATTTCAAAACCATGAAGATTTTTCATACAAATCTGGGCAAAATAAAATAAAATTGCAAACAAAAAATTTGAAAAAAAGAGAAGAGTTAAACTCTAATTAAAGTAAGATTATCACTAATTAATTAAAATTATCACTAATTATGTAAGGGTAGATTGGCCATTTAATATTTTTTTGGATAAGGGGTGACTCAAATTAGGTTTTAGTGACCCTTTTTGTCCTCTAGTGGAGGTCCCCAATTAGTTTCTAGGGCCCCCAATCAAACGAGGTTGTTTTAGCCTTGTAGGGCATACAAGAAAATTTTAGGGCATACAAAAGGATTGAACTAACTAGGGTGGGGATAGATTCTGAGCTCTGCTTCGTTGTCCTGACGTAAGCACTCAATTCCTCTTCATGTTCTCTGAAACTCAAATTATGAAAATCCATCTCATTACCATTCATCAATTAGTTCTTCTTCTTGTAATTATCATTGGTAGTTATATCATATACACTACTTTCTCTCTTCTTACTACCTCCTTTGTTCGAAAGTACTTTACAAGCAAGATTCAATTCACTAAGAACAATTATAAGAAGACATTCAACAACCTCCAGTTTAAATTTGTTATCCCCATTTCCTAAACCATCACAAACATTATCTTCAATACCAAAAGACTAAAATTGAAGTAAACATTACTACTTACCAGAAAAACATTCAGAACCCCACTATCTGTACACATCAACATCAATTTAAAACTAGAAAAGAATCCGTCCAAAAGACTGAGAAGAAGAACAAAATACTTACCAACATCTGCAACAATTTAAAGAAGAATAGGTGCAAGATCAAGCCTCGGAAAAGATGTTTTGTTAAAAACATGTTGATCGTTTTCAAGATTTATTCTAAATCTGAAAATCTAGCTTTTTCCGACACCTGCGAAGAGACTACCAAAAGCCTTCTTCATCAGTGCTCCATCCTTCCTCTTCATATCTCTCACTATCATCACTATCAGATGGCGCTGGTGAAGTATCACTTGAAGATGCAGATTCCTCACTGTCCTCATCCTCTCCAGTCCTTTCCTCATCTGTCTCGGCTTCTAGCATCTCTTCTTCTTGGCTCACCCTCCTACATGGTCCTTGCGAAAATCTTGGGATTGGCAAGTTCATACTCAAATCGGCTCCTCAACTTCCTCTCCTGGTACCTCTCCATCATCCTCTTATCCTCTGCAGCATCTGAATCAAGTTCACTGGTATCAACCTTCTCTACATCATACTCAAATCCTTCATCAGAAGCTTCAGAATCACTTTTTGTCGCATTCCCATACCTTGGTGCTTTGGAATGCTTCTCAGACCACTCTTCATCCTTTCTATCTCTTCTTACGAAATACTTTGGTTTCCATGCAGCATACAAATTTTCAATCCTCTCTTCTTCCCTCTGACGATTTCTCTCTTGCTCTTCTCTCCGACGGATCAATTCATGCGCACGATGATCAATTTCGGCTTGAATGTCATCCCTCAATTTCTGTAATTCTTCGGTGCTCAAAGAGAGATAAAGAGCTTTGGCTTGTTCATTTTCAGGGGAAAATGGCGGTTCAACCGGAACTCTCTCCTCACCGGCATTTGGAAGATTTTGATCAGCCATTAACTAAATCTTTTTTTCTCTCTTTTAACTCTTTCCTTTTCTGAGCAAAACCCCAAAGAAAATTACCTAGCTATGATAATCTCTAGGCTAAACACTTTTTAAAGACCCAATTGTGCCTATTAAATCCCATTTATGGCGCTTAGTTAAGCGTCATGTTGCTTTGTTTACCACGCCTATTCAAAACCATGTGTATTCTCTTCACCCTATTTTCAACACCTAAAAATTACTATAAGCATTACTCCTTTTGGAACTGCCATTAAGGGAGGTTTTGGTAGGTCACCAAACTTTGATGAAATATTTTGGCGTCTAATTAATTTTTTTTGTTTTATGCAGATTAGGAGAATGCAGCATCTGTTGAGAGGCACCATTGAGGTTCGGGGCATGTCTGCCAGATGGGTTACTAGTTCAGCCATCAAACCTACACCCACTACCAAAAGGCAAATTACCAATCAGAACCATCAACCACTACATATCTTCTCCCTCCATTTCTACTGTTTCATTGCCTACCACCCATACCTATGTCTATAAAAAAAAAAGACAAATCCATTTATGATTCACCAAACTCAAACCTCACCAAGCTTACGTACCAATCTCTTATATCCTAGGAAAGCTTACAATGTATCATTGGATTTGTCATTACTTGGTTCTCTTATCATATAGCTCACGTGAATACATATATCTCCACCCTGATGTTACGCATAAAGTATGGGAAAGAAAGTGACCTCTCGTATGATCAACCCGGTCACCAATACTGACATAGCAGCATAGCAACAACTACTTTACACCAATTTTCTCCTGAAAAGTTTTCAAACTTTATCCAACAGCCTTCTCATTCCCTTTTTAAGGTTCAAAAACATAAACAAATAAAAATCTTCTGCCATCTCTCCGTCCATATAGTCTGTGTACAATATATGTGTAGTACCTAAAAGAGATTCCTTTCTATACACTTTCATATTATATTTGTTATCTATGCCTCTCATCTCAATCAATCCCTATTCATATATATCCACTCTACATACCAAATGGATCTCCCAAATAAACCAGATAACCTTAAAAAGATAAATCAAGAAATTCAAAACCTGTCTGCTCAAATGGCTGAAAAATTAACTTTACTATCAACTCTTTCTGAACCAGTGTTCATAGAAAAAACAATCATTTTAGCTGAGTCTGATAATAATTGGAAATGGTGTATGGTGGGATATTTATGCAGTGAACCCCTTGTTCATACCTCCTAAATCCGCTATTATATCTGTAATCAATGGCCTTTAGCTCAATCCCCTACTGTTACAACATTTAGTGGATTATATAACAAAGTTCTTATTCGATTCTTAGCTGAAGATGATTTCAATAGAATAAACTCACAGAGGCCTTGGTTTGTTTTTGGATATCTAATGGTGTTAAAACTTGTTTCACTAGAGGGATGGCCAGCAAATTACCAACTCTCTTTCACCGAAGAACTAATGTGGTTTATCCTGTGCAACATCCCAAAAGAATGCACCGAATTTGAAGACCTTCAGAAACTTACTTTCAAGATGGGAGAACTCATTGAAGCTCGAGATCCTTATGGAAATCATCCTTCAAAGAAGAATGTCAAGGTGTGCATCAGAATTCCAGTGCAGAAAGCTTTACCAATAGGTATCCCTCTCTTAAGAACTCAACCATGTCGTGTTCTTGATCACAAAGATGTTAACTATCATTCTTGGAAGTTAACACAGAAAGCAATTAAAGAAGCCGCTTCCTCTATAAGCAAATATGTTCTTCCTGCTATCTCAAGGCTCATGATGCCATCTCTACCATAAAATAATCAAGTTGTTTCCACTTCTACTGCAAAATTGGATACTGTCATGCAACAAACTGAGATTGTGCCAGATACTCAAGTTGAGTCTATTGCTACTCCTATATGCAATAAAGGAAAAGCTAAGGATAATGATCAGAATATGGAAAACATTACTCAGAAGGGTTTATCAAATATGTTTCATATGGGACCTTTTTTTAATCGATCCACAACTTTGAAGATTTTTGATGTGGGACCGATTTAGCAAAACTCGACTCAGTAGAACAATGGTTTACCAATTATCTTCAAACAGGTTACCACTCAGAATGTCACTGTTGAAGCTTATATTACTGTCTCTGAACCGGTTATTAGTGGTCTGATTCGAACTTCAAACTCTTCAAGAAGATTCAAGACTGCTACTGTCCCTAATACCACACTAATTATCACCAGAGTAACCATTATTTTAGCTGAGCAAGATGCTCTTTCAAACCTCAAAAGGAAGATTAATCCTAGAGATTATCTGAGAAAACGAACAAGAGCAAATTACAGTTTATCTAGTCTAGTGGTCATTCCAGAAGAACAGGATAACACTGAACCTGATTATGCCTAACTTTTCCTCCAATCACCAAATTGAGGGAATTACCTGCTATCAATCTCTCCAACTGTTCTCTCAATACCCAGCCTTTGAATGATTCTTATGGAAGCTATAATGTACCTGCTGATACTTCTCCAAACAACAATGGTGTCCGCAATAATTCTCATCACAATGCTGCTACTTCTAATCTCAATTCTTCCCAAGATACTTCTCAAAGAGGTGATACTACCAGTGCTTCTCTTGGTGGTTGGTCTAATTCCACCACTCAGGTAAATTCAACCCATTCATCTCCTTTAATTGATTCTCCTTCAGCTATACCTATAAATAACTTTCCTATCAATAATGTCAACTTGATAGCCTGGAACATCAGGGGATTAGAAGAAAAAAACAGCAAACAATGAGCTTAGTTTGCTATGTAGAAATGTCAATCCTGATATCATTTTCTTATCTGAAACCAAAATGAACAAAGATTTGGCTGCTAGGAAGCTAAAAAAATATGGGCTTCCCTTGTACTTTTAATGTTTCTAGTGTTGGTAGGAGTGGTGGTCTAGTCCTGGCTTGGAAAAAGGAAATTCATCTTAACATTATATCATCTAGTTGGAGGGGCATCTATGTCACATCCACATACATTATCCATTCTAAAACCTGTCACATTCATTTCATGCATGGTGAATCAAATAGTAGTTTTAGGAATGCCTTGTGGGAACAACAATGTCAATTGTCTAATGCTCCTTTAGATGAGCCAGTTTTCTTTATAGGTGATTTTAATGCTCTCCTAGGAACTGAGGATAAGAATGGTGGCTTAGAGGTTGATGATTCTGATTTTTCAAACCTTAGAAACTTTTGTTCTGTTTTTAACTTACATGATCCTGGTTTTTCTGGTCCTAGATTTACTTGGTCTAACATGCAACATGGTCCTGACCTTATTCTCGAAAGATTAGATAGATGTCTTATAAACCAGTATGCTGAGGATTTATGCCCTAAACTCTGTGTAAACAATATACCTAGAGACTCCTCTAACCACTTCCCAATGCATATAGGTTTCAATTATGAGGATATTTGCATGCCTAGACCTTTCCACTTTATGGCTATGTGGATTGGAGATCCTACTTGCAGAGATATTATTGCTAACTCTTGGTCTGTTAATGTTGTGGGCTCTCCCGCTTATAAACTAAAAGCTAAACTTTTAAGTACCAAGAGAGGTCTTAGGGATTGGAATAAATCCCAAGAGAGGTCTTAG
>JAJJMB010008592.1:4381127-4400658 GCA_023531105.1 Papaver atlanticum | reverse complement strand
CCAAGAGAGGTCTTAGGGATTGGAATAAATCCCAAGAGAGGTCTTAGGGATTAGAATAAATCTTCTTTTGGTAATATTCAAAAAAATATATCTACCATTAGGAAAAATTTGGCTGAGGTTCAACTCTCTAATCCTACTGACACTAGCACTACTTCTAGGCTCAAAGCCAGATTGGAATATCTTTACAATCTTGAGGAACTTTACTGGAAGGATAAATCCAGAGAGGTTTGGCTCATGGAAGGTGACAGAAATTCACCCTATTTCCATAGAATAACCCTCTTTAGGAGAAAAAGAAATGTCATCAGTTGGATTAAGGATTCCTCAAATACTATTCTAACTGATAGAGATAATATTGGAACTTCCTTTATAAATTATTTCAAAAACTTGTATTCCTCCCATCCTCAACAGTTTCAGGATGAAATTCTTGCTGATCTTCCTATCCAATTTACTGATGAGGACAATTCTTTTCTAAATTTGCCTCTCACCTCTGAGGAGATAAAGAATGTTGTTTTTCAAATGGGGAAAAAAAGGCTCTGGCCTTGATGGTTTTAAAGGTCTTTTTTATCAGAAACATTGGGATATTGTAGGGGAGTCTGTCATTGACATGACCCAAACTTTCTTTAGAACAGGGCATATTGCTAAGGTTTTTAACTATACCAATATTGCTCTTATTCACAAAGTTCCTCTTGCTGAACTTGTGTCCCAATATAGACCTATAGGACTTTGTAATTTCATATACAAAGTTCTTTCAAAAACTCTTGCAAACAGACTTAAGCCTTTCATGAATACTATTATTTCCAAAAACCAAAGTGCCTTCATTCCTAAGAGGAGTATTTCTGATAATATTCTGCTAGCAAATGAGGCTATATTCGCAGTCAACCACAATGACAAAATTGAAGGTATTGCAGCAATAAAACTGGACATGTCCAAAGCCTATGACAAATTAGAATGGTATTTTCTTGAAAGTGTTTTGACTAAAATGGGTTTTTCTAACCACTGAATTAAAATCATAAATCAGTGTGTTTCTACAGTTTCCTATTCAGTCCTCCTTAATGGTAGCCTACTAGTTTTTTCCAACCTGAAAAAGGTTTGAGATAGGGGGATCCTCTGTCCCCCTATCTCTATATCATCTGTTCTGAAGCTCTATCTTCTTATATTGATAACCTTTCTAGAAAAGGCATTTTGGAAGGTATCAAAGTTTGTAAGGATGCTCCAGAAATGACACATCTATTGTCTGCTGATGATTCTCTCTTGTTTTCTAAAGCTACTGTTAAATTTTTTGAAATTATCAAAGACTATCTTCAAAAATATTGCTTGGCCTCAGGCCAAGAAATAAATTTTGACAAGTCTGGCATTCTGTTTAGCAGGAAAATTCCTGAACATAGGAAAGCTCAATTTGCTAATATTCTACAGATTCAAAACAGGGATCTAGGAGAAAAATATCTTGGCACTCCTACTGTGTTTCAAGCTTCAAAAATGTAAACCCATATGGGTATTCTCCAAGATGTGGATGCTAGAATTTCTATCTGGCTTCATAAGCTCCTGTCCTAAGCTGCTAAAACTACTTTGATTAAACATATTGGCCAAGCCATCCCCCTTTTCCAAATGAGAGCTTTCCTTATCCCTAAACACCTTTGTAAACAAATGGATTCTCATCTTTGTAAATTCTGGTGGGGAGAGACTCTATACCCTAAAGATAAAAAACTACACCTGCTAGGTTGGGACATTTCATGTGCCCCTAAGGCTGAAGGTGGTATGGGTTTTAGAAAGGATGAACTAAATAATCTAGCTATGCTGGCTAGAAATGCTTGGAGAATTCTTGAAAATCCTAACTGCATGCTAGCCACTGTTCTTAAAGCCAAATACTTTCCTAGAACAGATTTCTTGAATACCAAGTGCACTGGTAAATGCTCTTGGACTTGGAAGTGTCTGCATGCTATCAAAGAACTCATTAAGCCTTTCATATCCTGGATTGTTGGGGATGGTTAGTTCATTGACCCCTGGTGTGACAAATGGATCCCTACTCTTGGTTCTGCTAAACCTAACCCTTTAGTCCCACCAGACCCTAACATTAAAGTCTCTTATTTTATTGATCATTCCACCAGAACTTGGAATTTGTCTAGATTAAACACTCACTTTGATGATACTTCTGTTTAGAAGATTATCATAATTCCTTTAAGCCAGTTATACACTCCTGATAGGAGGACTTGGGATCTTTCAAAGAATGGCAGGTTTTCTTCAAAATCTTCCTATATGGGGCTAAGAGGTCTTAGACCTTCCCCTTGTAAAACCTTTGGAAGCGTATTTGGAAAATAAAGGTTCCTTACAGAATCCAAGTCTTTACATGGAAGGCTGCTAGAAATTCCCTTCCTACTAGAACTATTTTGCATACAAGAATGCCTATGCATAGTGTTGATTGTGCTAGGTGTAACGATCCTCATGAATCTATTATGCATGCTTTGGTCCTCTGCCCCTTTGCTAGTCGAGTCTGGTTTCTCTCTAATTTTTGCATCAGCAATCATTTCTTTCAGAATAAGTCCTTCATAGATTGTCTTTTGTTTTGGTTAACTGATCACTTGACTAAACTCACTGATGAAGCTCAATGTCTGTTTGTCTCTGTCTTGTGGTCTCTTTGGACTAGTAGGAATAACTTAATTTTCCAAAACTTTAAAGAAACTTATGTTGATGTCTAGTCTAGAGCTAAAGCCATGCTTCTTACTAGGAAAACCAGTATTACTGTGTATCTTACTACCCCTGTAAACCTATGTGACAATTGGATGCCCCTCCTTTAGATGGATAAAATGTAATACTGATGGTGCTTATGATGATCTTTCTGGAGTAAATGGTGCAGGATATGTGATGAGGGATTTCTCAAGAAAAGCCTCCTTTTGTGCCTCCATGGTTTTTGAAGTAAAGTCTGCTGAAGAAGCTGAAGCCAGAGCCATCTGGGCAGTCCTTAAGAAAGCTTTGGAGCAGCAGTTAAACCATATCATTGTCGAAAGTGATGCGAAGACTCTCATTGATCAATTTTCAGCTGGCCAGTTTGATGGAGACTCGCGTACGGATGTTATTTTCAAAGACATTCAGTTATTTTCCTCTAAATTTGTGGCTTTTATCTTTAATTTTCAACCGCGTACTTGTAATTCTGTAGCTCATGAGCTAGCTCAATGGGCAAAAACAAACAAAGCCTCTATGTACTGGTCTGTGCCTCCTATTTGGCTTTTGCCAACAGTTGAGGGGGATCATTAGCCTTTTTGAAGGCCTTTGCTTATTAAAAAAAAAAAAAAAACTAACTAGGGTGGGTTCGTAAGGGGTATCTAAAGATAGGTACATTACTTAGTTACCCTCGATTAATTAATTAATTAATTTATTTTTAAAAAAATATATATTTTTTATTTAGAAAAAAAAATCAAAAAATTAAGATTCGTACAAAACTTTGGTTGGTAGCCTAGCAACAAGCTGAGCACAAACGCCCTTTTGAATAGCAACACCTAATCTATAAAAAAGAAATTTACCTACACCACTACTGACATCATTACTAACTAGACAATTCTTCAATCTCTTAAAAAAACACAAAGTATCATCACTAAGCTCCCCCAACGTGGAGAAGGCTAAG
This sequence comes from Papaver atlanticum, assembly GCA_023531105.1. Classification (NCBI taxonomy): domain Eukaryota; kingdom Viridiplantae; phylum Streptophyta; class Magnoliopsida; order Ranunculales; family Papaveraceae; genus Papaver; species Papaver atlanticum. Next base: position 4,397,042 of record JAJJMB010008592.1, on the reverse strand, counting down.
ACACCTAAACCATAACCATGCGAAACACATTGATCTAAATATTTAGTACGTTTGCGCAATACAGCCTTCGAAATAGCTTGGCCCGGAATGAAAGCACGAACACGTTCACCTGTGACATTTATAAAATTTTTTTTTTATTATTTTTAAATTATTTTGTATTACTATTTTCTTTTTTTAAATTATTTTTCTTGTGTTTGATTGATAGATTAACTTTAAATAATAAAAACTTGAGTTTTTCGGTAGTTATAGAATGAAGTTCGGCTTATAATTGGAAAGAATTATCAGCCGAACTACTCATTTTCTTCTCACTCTAAAGGTGTTGATGAACAGTTCGACTGATAATTAAACACAAAAATGATAGCCGAACTTCACTTTATGAAAAACAACACTAAGTTCGGTTGTCCTATTTTTTTCTCGAATCAGCCGAAACTAAGTTCGGCAATTACAGAATGAAGTTCGGCTGCTAAAATGTTAGCCGAACTTATGCACGTTTTCAGAAGACCTAGGTTCAACTGACTAGTGCTCAGCAGAACTGCTCATACCCGGAAGTTCGGCGGATAAGTTATCAGCCGAACCTAGTGTGTTGTAAATATTAAAAATAAAATAAAAAACTTGAAAAAAATTAAAATTAAAAAAGAAAAGAAAATAAGGGCAGTTTTGCCATTAACCAAAATATATGGATAAGGGGCTTTCAGGATTACTATATAATGACCCATTTTTTTCCTTATTTGATATGCCCAGAAATTTTTCCGTATGCTCTAAAACAGGGTTCCAAATTTTACCTTGTTTAATTGAGGGCCCAAAAATCCAACTGGGGGCCATAAGCTAGAGGACAAAAAAAAAAGGTCACCCAAACCTAATTTCAAGAACCCCTTATCCAAATATTTTATGTAATGGCTAAACTGCCTCTGTGTGATTAGTGTTAATAATAATTAAGTTAAGTTAATTAGTGTGATTAGGTTATGTTAGATTAAAATCATATTTTAGAATTAAAATTAGGATTTTGTGAGTTGAGAAGAAGAAAAGGAGGTTTAAGAGGAAAACCTATGGTTCACATATTTCTTCATGATGTGTGTGAATTAGGGTTTCGGGTTTGCTAAGATGAGAAGCTTCTAAATGTTGACATTATTTGAACATGTACATAACTCTTATCATTAATTGTTCAAAGATATTTCTTGATACTCAAGGTGATCGCATGTCCGAAAAAGTGAAAAACATTTAATTATATATCCTCTGGAAAATATTATTAGTTAATGTGCTAGACTAATAATAGAAGTTTTCTATGTGAGTTTTTGGAAGTACGGTTTGGCATTTATGTGGAAATAAGAAAACCGAGATTAGGTACTTTAATGAGAATATCTTGAGAATATTTTCGGTTTTGGAATTTCCTTATTGTCCAAACAACCTTGGCGTATAAATACTTGAGTTTGCATTTCTTAAAAACTATCTTAAGAGCCAGGCAAACTTCATTCTTGTTGTTTCTGGTGGAGTTGTCTATCTGGAGAGGAAAGTACCCTAATTAGGCGAAATCTCTTACGACCACTCGTTTAAAGACTTCTATGGGATCAAGAAGCTCTACGAGTACCGTTGGTGGGAAACTATATAATTGCATTGTTATTGTAGTTTTCGATTATTGATTTGATTGACTAACGATTATTGAAACTTTGATTGCACCTAGTTTGTTTATTCTTGAGAATCTTTTCTTCTGATATAAGGTTCACTCAGACTAGATCAAAGTATTGACGGGATCTTTAGAACCATATTTGAATCTAAAGACATCTTGTGATAATCCATTGTTAACAGACTCTGTTCTGTGCGTGATCGATCACAAGAGGTTTCAAGTGGTGTTTTGCAGGTTATTGAAGACAAACAAAGATTTGAAGATGATAGACGCATTTATGTGTCTGTTTTCATCTCTATTGTGTATATTGTTAGTACCCATTTTTGTACTTATTATGGTGTTTTATGTGTTTGTAGGTATTTTTGGGAAATAAACATTTTTGGAAAAATCGGCTCGAAAAATTATGCGGAGCACCCCTGGAGGATATTTATTATTCGAACTCTCCATTTGGATAAGGGGCACCTCAGTTGGGCACCTGCTATTCGCACCCCCGGTTTGGTTAGGGGACACCCCTCTCCTTCCTCGTTTGAAAATGAAGAAAAAAAATTGGCGGGAAAACTTATATGAAATACTCGAAGATTTCTGGAAAGATTTCCATCGTGATTTTATGGGAGAATTTCATGGGATTTGTTCGTTTTCATCCTTCCAGCGTGTTACAGGATTGGTAATGCAGTTATTGATGATAAATAAAGAAGATTTCTATGATTCTCATAAAATAGGGGAAGAGAGAAAATCCCGAGATTTTGTCTTTGATTCTGTTCTATTTAAGGGAGTTGTATGTATCTGCAAGAAGTATACCTCCGTCTGTGATCAATATACAACGTGATGAAGTGTGTCTACTGCGAGTTACCGCGTGAAAGAGAAAGATTAGGAAATAAAACTCGTGTATTGATTAAATAATTATGGGAGGATTATTGGCATTTACTGCGAGATTTGATGAGCCCTGTCGAGTATAAAAAGGGTGATAGAGGTCACAGAAGAGGGGAGGGAGAATTGGGAGCAGTTTGGAGCATCACAGAATCGGAAAATCAAAGTTGCAGGAAGAACAATTTTTCTGCTGGTGAAGAACTTACGAAGAACATAAGACGCTCAAAGACAGTCATTCCTCGACAGTGCTTGTGACGGTTATCTGTTATCGTTTCATGTAACAGTTAGTTTGTCACAAATATAAGTGTTACAAACCCGGTTTTTATCATTTTTCTCCCATTTCATCATTTGTGAACCATTTTTGAGCATTAATAAAGATGAATTTTGAGCATGTTTCCATGATGATGATGAGCTAATTCTCGCGTAATCAAGGCACGGAGGAAGCTATTGATGCATGAATAATTGGTAATTATTTTACTTTTCTCTAATTTGCATTTTATAATTCACTCAAATCACTGCTTTGCAGAATTTTAATTGTTTGCATAATTTTCTTAATTAGTTGTGATTCAATTAGATAGGTTATACTTTGTTTAGATAATCTATGCTTAAGGAATACAATTAATGTTTGAGAATATGCTTGATTATTTGTGAATTAAGAAATAAGAGATTTTAAAGATAATTAGAGTTTTGGAATTTTTACCATCATTCATTCATGTGTAATAGTGGAATCTAGTGTCTTGGTTATTTTCAATCTTGAAAACAAATTTGGATTTAAATTTTCTCTATTTTTTTAGTTTAAATAAGTCTAAAATCAATTGCTTTCACAAGTCTCAACGAATCTTTTACTACAACAAAGTTGAAATCACATCAATTTTTGGCGCCGCCGACGCGGACTTGTTTTTAAGTTAGAGTTTTTAGATTTATTATTTTTTAGTTTTTTTTTAGATTTTTATTATTTTCTCTTTGTTCTATTTTACGTTTCTTTTGGTATATTTCTTTGTGCTACAGGTTTGGAGTTTGGATCGAAAAGAATTTAAGCCAAAGACTTTGGTGACTAAGAGATTAGGAGCCAAAGATAAAAGCTAAAAGAAAAGGAAAAGAAAGACAAAGAAACTTTATTTTATTAGGTTTTTTAGATTTTATTTTTATTTTATTTTTTATTTCTTTAGATTTTTTTTTAGAAATTGTATTAGGATATCTTTTATTTTTGTATTTTTTTTTATTTTGCACTTTATTTTTGGATTTGGACTGTGAACTTTGGGACATTTTTATTTTATTTTTAAACCCTACAGAAGGGTAGTTTTAAATATAAACTGTTTGCAAGGAAGGACGACGATTACGATATCGTCTCGGCCCCTCGGGTTCGTACATGACATAGGAGTCGTGGCCCGAGTCAACTTCAGCGGTTCATCCCCCGTCTGGTACGGGAGGTAAGTTTTTCGAAACACCCGTGAATCCCCTGTCAGCGGGTTTACTGTCTGCTTTAAGGTGAATATATGTTGAGGACTGAATACGGATTTTAATTTCCTAGTAAAGGGCAAGGACAGGCCATACAAGATAAGGGTTCGGATTTCATCACCGTTCTCTTCTTGCCCGCCTTAGGAAAACATAACCTACGCGAACCCAAGCCTAAAATATTGACTAGAACGAGACCTATAGGGTTACGCGCTTAATAGGAAAGTCGTTCGAAAAATATTGGTTACTCTTTTAAGCATACTTTTAAGTTCAGGAAGATTACTGTAAGTCGATTAGAGCCGCCTTGTAACCCAGGGAAGCGTTGCCAAAAAGGTGGGGGTATCAATGATCCTCTGAGCTTCCCCTACTTCTCTTCGACTCACTTTATTGGGATCGATCCAGAGAGGTTTGCTTAGATTGTAACGAATTCTTTTTCGAAGGATTAGAAGCTGGTCTAGAAACAATCTAAGTGGATCCATCATGCTTGTTGTTTGCTAGAAATCTTTAGGTTTGCTTTGGTGGAGTCAGCCTGCTGTGTGTTTGCTTAGAACCTCCCTTCCTTATGATTTTTTTTTTTTTTTAATGTATGCCAAAATCGCTCAAGTCCATTAGTGAGCGTGCTTGGAAAAGAGACACTTTTGGCCGTTTGATTAGTGACAAGCCTAGAGGTTTTTCTTTTGTAGACGGGGAGCTCGAAGATTCTTCTTTGGAGAGCCCTGTTTTTGGAAACTTCAATTTTGAGAATTTAAGTCTTAGTGAGGAATTCACCCCTAGGATTTTTACTGTGCCAACAATGACAACTTTGAAGGAGTACATGTACCCAACTAGGACCAACCGACCATCGTGCATTAAGTTGCCAGCCTCTACGGCTAGTTATGAGTTGAAACCTGGTATTCTTCAGATGATCCCTATATTCTTAGGAAAAGATGATGAAAACCCTTACTTTCACATTAGGGACTTTGAAGAAATTTGTGGAACAATTAATATTAAAGACCTTAGTGATGAAGTCTTGAAACTTAGGATGTTCCCCTTTTCCTTGAGAGATAAAGCCAAGACCTGGCTGAACAACCTACCATCTGAATCCATAAAAACATGGAAGGAACTTATTGCTTCCTTCTATTTAAAATTCTACCCCAAGCATAAAACTGCAGCTGTTAGGCAAAAAATTAGTGCTAGTGTTCAACAAGAGGGAGAATCGCTTTATAGGTTTTTAGAGAGATTCAATGATCTCCTAGCCCAATGTACTCACCATGGGTTTGAGAAAATGAAACTAGTAGAGATTCTTTATGATGGTTTAGACTATTCGACCAAAGCCACGGTCGAGTCTTTGTGCGCTGGTGAGTTCACTAGTAAAAATGCTTATGATGCGTTTCCCTTCTTAGAAGTTATCGCTGAAAAATCCCAATAGTGGGAGTCTTGTGTTGAACCCCCTAAAAGACTCTTGATCAATAGAAGTAGCACTAATGTGGTTGATATAGGCTTTGGGTCTGATGCTAAGTTTACTGCTTTATCTAGAAGGTTAGAAGCTTTGGAATTGAATCAGTCTAAACATATGTCTTTTGTTGAACCTGATAATAGGATTAGAGCCTCTCAAGTCTCTAGTTGTGGAATAGAACCCAATAACTCGTTTTGGGAAGGTCAGGTTAGTGAAGAGCAAGCCCATGCTGTCTATAACAATGCTAGATTTGAAAACCGTCAGAAGTTTGACCCCTACTCAGAGACCTACAACCCTGGTTGGAGAAACCATCCTAATTTCTCTTGGTCTAAAGGACAGAGTCAAGGCCAGTCTAGTAATTCTCAGCCTCCCCTAGGTTTTGGTTATAATAGGAACCCTTCAGGTCAAGCCCAGTTACAGAACTCTTCTGAGAATAGAATAACTAGCTTAGAGGAATCTCTTAGTTTATTACAAAAGAGCCAGGACATGTTCGTAAAGACCCACGAAGTATTACTAAAGAACCAGGCTAGTTTTCAAGAGGAAACCAAGCAGAATTTTCAACATAATGCCAAGTCTCTTGCTAAGTTAGAACTTCAAGTTAGTCAAATGGCTAAGATTCCAAGTGAGAGAGATAATGGGAGTTTTCCTAGTCAGACTCAACCTAATCCTAGAGGAGTTCATGAAATAGGAGGAAGATCATCTGATCATGTGAATGCAATCAAAACCCTTAGGAGTGGTAGAAAAATAGACAATAAGGTTGCCATGCCTTATAGTGAACATGCTGTAGTTCACCCTTCTGAATCAGAAGCTGAAGAGATTGATGGAACCTCTAAGGAGACTGATGAGGCCCGTGATAAGCCAAACTTTGTTCCCAGAGCCCCATTCCCACAATTGCTGGTACCAACTAAAAAGGAGTCCACTTTTAATGATATTTTGGAGGTTTTTAAGCAGGTAACTATCAACCTTCCATTATTAGATGCATTTAGGCAGATTCCTCCTTATGCCAAGTTCCTTAAGGACTTGTGTACGCAAAAGCGTAAGATCAGTGTCCATAAGAAAGCCTTCCTAGCTAGTCATGTGAGTTTTATTATTCAGAATACTACTCCTCCTAAGTATAAAGACCCAGGTTCCCCTACCATTTCCTGTACAATAGGGAAATACCGTGTTGAGAAAGCGTTGCTTGACTTAGGAGCCAGTGTGAACTTACTCCCATACCATGTGTACCTTAAGCTAGGAATTGGTGAGATGAAACCTACCCAAATAACACTTCAGTTAGCTGATAGGTCCGTAAAAATTCCTCGTGGTGTGATCGAGGATGTTCTTATTGAGGTCGACAAGTTTATTTATCCAGTGGATTTTGTTATCCTAGATACTCAACCTGTCCCTGACCCAGAGAACCAGATACCGGTAATTCTAGGTTGCCCATTTTTAGCTACATCCAATGCGATCATCAACTGTCGAAACGGTATTATGAATTTGTCTTTTGGTAACATGACCATTGAGCTGAACATTTTTCATATTAGTAAGCTACCCTCTGAACTAGATGACTCGAGCATAGAAGAGGTCAACATGATAGGAACATTAGTCGAGGAGTCATTACCAAACACTTTGTTAGAAGATCCACCAGAGAAATGCCTAGCCCACTTTGGGATTGATTTTTATGATGATAATGTGATTAATGAGGTGAATGCTTTGTTAGATTCAACCCCTTTGTTGGACACTAGCAATGTTTGGAAATCTAAGTTCGAACCACTACCAGTTTCTGAGTCTACTCTAGTTCCTTCGTTAGGAGAGCCTCCTAAGTTGGACCTGAAACTATTACCAGATACCTTGAAGTATGTGTTTTTAGGCCCAGCTGAAACTTTACCTGTGATTGTAGCATCCAACTTGGATAGTGATCAGGAAAGTAGGGTAGTAACTATTCTTCAAAACAACAAGGAAGCTTTAGGATGAACCATAGCAGACATTAAGGGTATAAGTCCTACTGTTTGTATGCATCAGATTTATTTAGAGGAAGATACCAAACCTTCTAGGGAGATGCAACGTCGACTAAACCCTAATATGAAAGAGGTAGTTCGAACCGAGGTTCTTAAGTTGTTAGATGCATGCATTATCTACCCTATTTCAGACAGCAAGTGGGTCAGCCCTGTTCAGGTTGTCCCCAAGAAATTCGGTATTACTGTAGTCCAGAATAAGAACAATGAGTTAATCCCAACCCGAGTGACCACGGGTTGGCGTGTTTGTATTGACTATAGGAAATTGAACAAGGTCACTAGGAAGGACCACTTTCCCCTTCCTTTCATCGACCAAATGCTAGAGAGATTAGCTGGACATAGTCACTACTGCTTCTTAGATGGCTACTCCGGATATAATCAGATCGTTATTGCCCCTGAAGACCAAGAAAAAACTACTTTTACCCGTCCCTTTGGTACCTTTGCGTATAGACGCATGCCTTTCGGGCTTTGTAATGCCCCTGCAACTTTTCAGCGTTGTATGATGAGCATATTTTCTGACATGGTAGAACGATTCTTAGAGGTCTTTATGGATGATTTTTCAGTATTTGGTTCGTCTTTTGATGAGTGCTTGCATCATTTTCCATTAGTTTTGACTAGGTGTAAGGAGAAGAATTTAGTGCTTAATTGGGAGAAATGTAATTTCATGGTTCGTTCAGGAATTGTTTTAGGGCATATCGTATCTTCTAAGGGTATAGAGGTAGATAAAGCCAAAGTTGACCTTATTAAGACTTTACAGGTCCCAAAAACCGTAAGAGATATTAGGTCATTCTTAGGGCATGCAGGTTTTTATCGTCGATTCATTAAGGATTTTATCTTGATTTCTAGACCTCTTTGCAATTTGCTTGTAAAAGATGTTAAGTTTGTCTTTGATGATGCTTGTTTAGAGGCTTTTGAGAAGCTTAAGACTTTACTCACTACCGCCCCCATAGTCCAGGCACCCAACTGGAACCTACCCTTTGAGATCATGTGTGATGCTTCATATTTTGCTATTGGTGTTGTGCTAGGTCAGCGAGAAAAAAAATTACTCCATGTGATTTACTATGCTAGCAAAACTCTAAATGATGTCCAGTTGAACTATACTACTACGGAGAAGGAACTGTTATCCATTGTGTTCGCCTTAGACAAGTTTAGATCATATCTCTTAGGTTCTAAGGTGATGTGTTTTTAAAGGTTGTTGTAGTAGTGATAAAAGGTCCGTTACTCGGACTTGTGAAAGTAGATTTGTTTAAAATGCTAATTCCAATTTTAAAACAACAAATAATATAAAGATTAATTCAAAGTGGAGAAATACTGAGGCTAAGATTCCGCTTTTCCACCAATTCCAAAGTGATATTTTTATTATGCAATTTTACCCATTTAAGTGATTCTAATTATTGCAAAAATAGATTTTATAAAAGAACAATTGTAAATTGAAAGCATGGAATATCAAAAACTCAAGGTTAAGCATATACCATCAATTAAAATAACAATTGCTTAATAAAAATCATTAGATAATTTTTTTATTCTAGGCAAATAATCATAAAATAAACTGCATAAATTATTAAGACAAAAATTACCACTTTTTCATTGGAGGAATAGCTTCCTCTGTCGCCTCAGATGTGAAGTTTAGCTCATCATATTGCAAATATGCACAAAGTACATTTTTATAGCTCAAAAATTGATTAAAAGGAAGAAAAGAGATTTGATTTTCTTTGCTTCTCTAGTGCTCTAAACCTCTCAAAAAAACTCCCTTTTCAAATGTGCTCTCTAGCTCTCTATTTATACACACAAATACACATTACTCAAATATATTCTTCCATAACTCCAAAATCTTCTGCTTTTTAATTAAAAATATTTTCAGGAATTCTCTATATTTCTTTACTAAACCCATATCTTCTTTAATTCGAGGAATAAAATCCAAGATAAAATTTTCTAAGGATATCTTTCTTGTTTAATACAACATAACTTCCTTTTTCTTCAAAACTTCCTGTTTATAAGGCAAGAAGATATTATTATCTTAAAGATCATAAATCCTTTACTGTTGAAACCAAATTTCCCGCCAATATTCGTTTTTTTTTTTTAAATAAAGAAGTAGGTGGTGCCCATATCCAAATTGCAGGTGCCTTTATCAGCTCGGCTGCCTTGGGGGCGCCCTTATCCATTTTGAGGGTGCCTTTAGTAATTTTGCTGGAGGTGTAAAACACCACTTTTTCGGGGTTCCTCCGGTGTATTTCTGGGGTGCCTTTAGTACTTTATCCTGGGGTGTAAAACACCACTTTTCGAGCCAATTTCGCCGCAAGAGCTTATTTCTCTAAAAATACCTACAAAGACATAAAATAACAAAATAAATACAAAATCGAACACTAACAATATATACAATTGAGACATATTAGACACAATAATGCGTCTATCAAATACCCCCAAACTTATTATTTGCTAGTCCCGAGCAAATTTAATCTACAAAATAAAATCCTAACTCACTGTCGCAGGCATCGCGATTGCACTTAGCGTGTGCAACAAGCCTTTGAACCCCTAGGTGGCCCTAGTGGCCGAGTTATAGTCTCGGGAGGGTTTACCAAAGGTGTACCCACAAAACCTTTACTCCAGACCCTAGCTATCTACGCAGAACTTTGGAATGACACTAAAGAACCTCCTTGGTTGGCATACTTATTGATTACGGGAGGAAGTACCCTGATGCGAAATTCCAATTGTTGTACACGATTTTGCACTCAAGCATACTAAATTCATATAAAAGTGACAGAGCTCTACTCAGATAGTCGCACTATGGACATCATATCCGGAGTCAAACTAATCACATGAAAAGATTAAGAGATGGATATAGAAAAACATAGCTGGTTTTGATGTTGACTAGGTGAACGGTGTTTCTCATATCTGTCTGAAGGCCTCTGCCAAGATGAACCTATCCTAATGGAATGAGATACCGGTCTGACTAATATCAACACAACTGGCATATACAAGGGAACCAGTGGTCAATAATCCTAATTCTAGATCAACTCGTCTGGCATATACAAGGGAACCAGCGGTCAATTTATTTTTAACACACATTTTTTATTTTTTTAGAACTAACAACATGATTAGATCTTATGGATCCAAGCGCATGCTTCTTGTCAGCAGATTACATGGTAATTCCCGTGGATCCTGTATTCCACGCTTGTTTAGGCGACGGAGACAGGGAGAACACACACATATTGCTATCCAAGTGTTAATATTTATTTCGATTGGTCTGATTGGTCTGGTCTTTTTTTTTTTTTTTTTTTTTATGTATCTCAATCACTCTATTTCACCCTAGCAGTGGTAACAACTTGAATCGTGAGCCCCACCTAATCACTTAGAAAAACATATTTTAAAAAGAAAATAAAAACAGCGAGATATGGCGAAACTATCATGTTATTTCTAACACCTGAGCTCTGTGCTTTTATGAATAGACTCTTTAGATGTTTCCATCTACTCAGATTAGTTCCTCAACTCCTACAATCAAGATGCTTCCATCCACTTAGATTGGTTAGTGCTATCCTTAATAAGCATAAATTTCTAGGCTCTGGAGTTTATAATGCAACTACAAAGTTTTTCCCATACCCCCAAACTTAAATCTAACATTGTCCTCAATGTTCTAAAGATAAAATTGAAAGCATGACCAAGGAGAAACTATTACCATTTGAAGCAAAAGAGTTAAGGAAAGATATTACCGTGTTGCATGAGTATTGGTTACCTCTCAAGAAGTACTAAGTTTAAAGTCTTCAGCCAGACATCAAGTACTATAAAATGGCTAATTACCTTTCAAATCATATATCAGTAGTCGAAATAACTGTGGGTCATCAAAACCAAATAGCACTGCCACTAATATGAGACAAATGCACAGGATTAGAAAAATTGACAGACGGAGCATAACCTGATCTAAACTTTCTTGCAAGATAACTGGGTTTATCTGTGACGCTCTCTTAGGCTTCATATGAGTGTCTTGACAAACATATTTTTCCGAACTATGAGTTCCCAATTCATGGACAGTATCAGGAGGATCGGGTTGTGGAGTTAGGACAGACTTAAGTAATACCTCAGGCACACTAGACTCGAGTCCCAAGTTAGGGACTTCTAATAAGGATACATGACCATCACTACCCCCAAAATTAGGGTAGTCAGTATTTTTTGACAAACCTCTAATTATTGCTTGAATTTCCAGATCCTTAGAGTCTTTAAAATACTCAAGAGGTTCTTCCAGTTCTCTACCCCCAAACTTAAGGTCATCATTACTCACAGAAAGACCTAACACTAGTGCCTGAATTTCTGGGTCTGTAGAGTCCTTAAAATATTCGAGAGCTTCTTCTAGTTCTAAAGTTTGGTAATCTATCTTACCTAAGATAATTGTCTCATCAAATTCATCTAAAGAATCACCAAACAAAGTGTCATCCCAATTATCCCGAACTAGATCCTGAACCAAAGTACTAATCATATTCACTTCCTCTAAATCATCAGAAGGTTGTCTAGTAACATTAAATACATTTAATTCAGTGGTCATATTACCAAAGGATATGTTCATAAGTCCGGTCCTACAGTTGATAACAACATTAGACGTGGCTAAAAATGGGCGACCTAAAATCACTGGTATTTGATTCTCTGGGTCAGGGACAGGTTGTGTATCTAGGACTACAAAATCTATAGGATAAATAAACTTGTCGACCTCAATAAGAACATCTTCTATCACACCACGAGGAATTTTAACAGACCTATCAGCTAACTGCAGTGTTATCTTGGTGGGTTTCAATTCACCAAGTCCTAGTTATAAGTACACATGGTATGGAAGTAAGTTCACACTAGCTCCTAAGTCAAGTAAAGCTTTTTCTACCCTATGTTTTCCTATCGTGCAAGCAATGGTAGGGGCACCTGGGTCTTTATACTTAGGACTTGTGGTATTCTGAATGGTCGAACTTACATGACTGGCTAAAAAGGCTTTTTTAGGGACACTAAGCTTTCGCTTCCGCATACACATATCCTTGAGGAACTTGGCATAAGCCGGAAATTTCCTAATTGCTTCTAGTAATGGAAGGTTTATGGTAACTTTCTTAAAAACCTCCATAATGTCATTAAAGTTGGATTCATTCTTTGTTGGTACTAGTAGCTGTGGGAATGGGGATCTGGGAACAAAGTTTTGCTTATCAGGGGACTCACTGGTCTCCTTAGAGACTCCATCAATCTCTTCAACTTATGATTCAGAAGGGTGAACTACAGCATGTTCACTATCAGGCATGGCAACCTTATTGTCTATTTCTCTACCACTCCTAAGGGTTTTGATTGCATTCACATGATCAGATGATCTTCCTCATATTTCATGAACTCCTCTAGGATTAGGTTGAGTCTGACTAGGAAAGCTCTCATTATCTCTCTCACTTAGAAACTTAGCCATTTGACCAACTTGAAGTTCTAACTTAGCAAGAGTCTTGGCATTATGCTGAAAATTCTGCTTGGTTTCCTCTTGAAAACTAGCCTGGTTCTTTAGTAATATTTCATGGGTCTGCGTGAACATGTCCTGGCTCCTTTTTAATATACTAAGAGATTCCTCTAAGCTAGTTATCCTATTCTCAGAAGGGTTCTGGAACTGGGATTGACCTGAAGAGTTCTTATTATAACCAAAACCTGGGGGAAGCTGAGAATTACTAGACTGGCCTTGATTCTGTCCTTTAGACCAAGAGAAATTGGGATGGTTTCTCCAACCATGGTTGTCGGGCTCTGAGTATGGGTCAAACTTATGACGGTTTTCAAATCTAGCGTTGTTATAAACAGCATGGGCTTGCTCTTCACTAACCTGATCTTCCCAAAACGAGTTATTGGGTTCTATTCCACAACTAGAGACTTGAGAGGCTCTAATCCTATTATCAGGTTCAACAAAAGACCTATGTTTAGACTAATTCAATTCCAAAGCTTCTAACCTTCTAGACAAAGCAGTGAACTTAGCATCAGACCCAAAGCCTGTATCTACCACATTGGTGCTACTTCTATTGATCAAGAGTCTTTTAGGGGGTTCAACACAAGACTCCCACTGTTGGGATTTTTCAGCGACAACTTCTAAGAACGAAAACGCATCATCAGCATTTTTACTAGTGAACTCACCAGCGCACAAAGACTCGACCGTGGCTTTGGTCGAATAGTCTAAACCATTATAAAGAATCTCTACTAGTTTCATTTTCTCAAACCCATGGTGAGGACATTGGGCTAGGAGATCATTGAATCTCTCTAAAAACCTATAAAGAGATTCTCCCTCCTGTTGAACACTAGCACTAATTTTTTTCCTAACAGCTGCAGTTTTATGCTTAGGGTAGAATTTTAAAAAGAAGGCAGCAATAAGTTCCTGCCATGTTTTTATGGATTCAGATGGTAGGTTGTTCAGCCAGGTCTTGGCTTTTTCTCTCAAGGAAAAGGGGAACATCCTAAGTTTCAAGACTTCATCACTAAGGTCTTTAATATTAATTGTTCCACAAATTTCTTCAAAGTCCCTAACATGAAAGTAAGGGTTTTCATCATCTTTTTCTAAGAATATAGGGATCATCCGAAGAATACCAGGTTTCAACTCATAATTAGCCGTAGAGGCTGGCAACTTAATGCACGATGGTCGGTTGGTCCTAGTTGGGTACATGTACTCCTTCAAAGTTGTCATTGTTGGCACAGTAAAAATCCTAGGGGGAAATTCCTCACTAAGACTTAAATTCTCAAAATTGAAGTTTCCAAAAACAGGGCTTTCCAAAGAAGAGTCTTCGAACTCCCTATTTACAAAAGAAGAACCTCTAGGCTCGTCACTAGTCAAACGGCCAAAAGTGTCTCTTTTCCAAGAACGCTCACTAATGGACTCGAGCGATTTTGGCATACACTAACAAAAAACAAAGAATAAAAATAAAAATCTAAGGAAGGGAGGTTATAAGCAAACACACAACAGGCTCACTCCACCAAAGCAAACCTAAAAATTTATAGCAAACAACAAGCATGAAGGCTCCACTTAGATTGTTTCTAGACCAACTTCTACTCTTTCGAAAGGGAATTTGTTACAATCTAAGCAAACCTCTCTGGATCGATCCGAATAAAGTGAGTCGAAGAGAAGTAGGGGAAGCTCAGAGAAGCTTTGATACCCCCACCTCTTTGGAAACGCTTCCCTGGGTTACAAGGCGGCTCTAATCGACTTACAGTAATCTTCCTGAACTTCAAAGTTTGCTTAAAAGAGCAACCAATATTTTTCGAACGACTTTCCTATTAAGCTCGTTACCCTATAGGTCTCGTTCTAGTCAATATTTTAAGCTTAGGTTCGTGTTTGGTATTGTTTTCCTAAGGCGGGCAAGAAGAGAACGGTGATGAAATCCGAACCCTTATCTTGTATGGCCATTCCTTGCCCTTTACTAGGAAATTAAAATACGTATTCAGTCCTCAACATATATTCACCTTAAGGCAGAGAGTAAACCCGCTGACAGGGGATTCGCGGGTGTTTCGAAAAAATTACCTCCCGTACCAGACGGGCGAAGAACCGATGAAGTCGACTCAGGCCACCGACTCCTGTGTCAGTGTGCGAACCCGAGGGGCTGAGACGATATCGTAATCGTCGTCCTTCCCTGCAAACAGTTTATATTTAATTACCCTTCCTTAGGGTTTTAAAAATAAAAATAATGTCCAAGTGTTCAAATGTCCCAAAAATAAAAATAAAATACAAAAATAAAGCCCTATATACAGTTTCTAAAAATAAAATCTAGAAAATAAAATATCAAAAAATCTAATTAATTAAAAAAAAAAAAAAATCTTCGTCTTTCCTCCGTTCTTTTCGCTTTTCCTAGCTTTTAATCCCCCAGGTCTTTCGTCTCCAATTCCTTTTTGATTCAAAACCTGCAACAAAATTACAAATACCCAAGAAACGTAAAAAAGAACAAAAGAAAAATAAAATAAAATAAATCTAAAAACTCTAACTTAAAAACAAGTCCGCGTCGGCGGCGCCAAAAATTGATGTGTTTTTAAAGGTTGTTTTAGTAGTGATAAAAGGTTTGTTACTCGGACTTGTGAAAGTAGATTTTTTTTAGATGCTAATTCCAATTTTAAAACAACAAATAATATAAAGATTAATTCAAAGTGGAGAAATACTAAGGCTAAGATGCCGCTTTTCCACCAATTCCAAAGTGATATTTTTATTATGCAATTTTACCCATTTAAGTGATTCTAATTATTGCAAAAATAGATTTTATAAAAGGACAATTGTAAATTGAAAGCATGGAATATCAAAAACTCAAGGTTAAGCATATACCATCAATTAAAATAACAATTGCTTAATAAAAATCATTAGATAAATTTTTTATCTAGGAAAATAATCATAAAATAAACTGCATAAATTATTAAGACAAAAATTACCACTTTTTCATTGGAGGAATAGCTTCCTCTGTCGCCTAAGATGTGAAGTTTAGCTCATCATATTGCAAATATGCTCAAAGTACATTTTTATAGCTCAAAAATTGTTTAAAAGGAAGAAAAGAGATTTGATTTTCTTTGCTTCTCTAGTGCTC
>JAJJMB010008592.1:4290310-4371672 GCA_023531105.1 Papaver atlanticum | reverse complement strand
GTGTATAATCGAAGTCTATATAGCAATACGACTTTTGTCTCAAGATATGAGATAGAGTAGATAGACTTTTTGAGTGATAGATAAGTTCAAGTCTAAACAAGATCAAGATAGAACTGGTCGGCAATCATTTTGACCAACGGATGCAGAGTGAGAGGAAAAACAAGTGGACTTCAAGGGTTGCCCTGTTGAATAACTCAAGCTGACTAAAGAGAAGAATCATTGTAATATAGCCTTGGGGGAGAAGAATAACATAAATCCACTCATTTATAGATAGATGGGCACCGATTCCTAACCTCTTGCAACATTGCAGATCTGTTAACCAGGTCGAAGGCGTTACTAAAATTCACTAGCAACATTGTCATTGTGGAAGAATTACCATTCTCTTGTAACGGAATGCAAGATCGCCTCACCTCCGCAAGGGACCCCAACACCAAATTGGAAATCTTCAAGATATGAACACATCTGCTTCTCAACAGATTGCGCTGATACCTTAGACACGAGGCGTCTCCAAACCATACCAACTGATATAGGACGAATACCTCCGTCAGGCTTGAGTAGGGGAGTAAGAGGTGCATTGGCCATAAAATCTCCTACTTATGAATAATATAAACCATCGAGACATAGATTAACTACACCATTTATGGAGGACAATAACTCATCTGCAACAGCCTTAGCAGAGCCATTGGGATCATCCAATAAATTCTAAACCCTCAAACTGTCTCTACCACAAGATGTTCCCGTGGAAAGCTCTTGATCCTACCCAAAATGGCTTCATTAGAAGATACTACGCTTCCTGTAACTGCCGGAGTAGTGGGGATGGTGGGAGGATGAGCGTAGGGGTGTTTATCAATTAAACTTCTCAAAGTGTCATACCCAACAGGTGCAATACCACTAGATGTAAGAACCTTAATGGCATATGTGAACAAGCCATTTCAGATCTTTTTTCTGCACACTCTCAAGTTGAGAGCCTCTTAGTTACTACTATTCCTCTGTTGCATCTGTTTGGGCTGTTGTTGTTCGATCAATAAATCCCGAATCAACTTGAAACAACCATTTGGCTCATACCACATCACAATAGAACGATTGATATAAGCTATCTGTAACTTCTTTCGAATCCCAAATTTTTCTTCATAACTGTTTCTAGGAACATACAAGTGCAAGACACAAACAAGAAGAAGAAATAATTGCACCCGGTGGGAAATATCTCGGGGGTTAGCCAACACCCTGTCCAAAGTGAAATTCAAGACCCTAGAGAATTGCAGTTTGCACTTAGGAGGAATGGTTTTGATAGTTTTGAACTGCACCTGGAAAACCTTACGAGCAGCTTTAAATTAAGGCATGGAAAGCTTTCAGAAGAACAACAGGTTCATTATTGTCATCAATGATAGCCACGGTAGATGGAGAAGGACAATCCATACCATAAATAAGAAATTCTGCCTCATTACCATTCCAAGTACCAGGAAGAAGATGAGACTTACAGGATCTACTCCAGGAGTGAATCTGCATACACTCAGTACAGAGCCACATTTGAAGTTGCGACAAATACACTTCCCATGCTTGGTACACCTCGTGAATTGCAAGTCTATATCTGCAACGGTCCTTCTCCTTCCCATGCAAAAGTGCTCATCACTCAGATATTTCACCAATGATCCTCTCACCAATCCTCTTCCCCCCACACCATCCTTGAATCCATCGTAATCTCTGAAGGGGCAATGGATAAAGAATCAGAAGTCTGGGAGATGCTAGGGCTCAAAGAAGAACTAGCTTTATGCATTGAAAACCCTAAAAACCATGCCAAAAACCCGATGTCAATGATCCACATGAAAGGACAAGCAAGGAGAGGAGTTTTCCTTCACCCACGAGAAGAAACAAAGAAGAAAAATGATTGATCAAAGAAACCCTAATTCCTTCACATGGACTCCCGGGGGTTGCCACCGGAGTCGCCGGAGACAGAAATATCCAAGAGGGACTTCCATAGGAAATAATTGTTATTTAAATTATGATTTAATTTATTTTTCAAAACTATTTTTATTAACATATTTTAGGATTTAATTATGAGTTATCAACTTATTAGGAAATTTATATATTTTTTAACATTTAATTGTTTTAGGCAATATTTTTTCGTCTTTGTTTTATGATGAAATTTGTAATGAAAAATACGTATCTTGATGTGCTTTAATTTATAATTTATTTTTCAAAATGATTATTTTTAACATATTTTAGGATTTAATTTTGAGTTTTCAACTTATTTGGAAATTAATATATTTTTTAATATTTAATTGTTTTAGCCAATATTTTTCTTAAATATGAAAAAAAATATTTTGTAGGCAAAAGATATTTTTTTGGATCTTTTTGTTAGAAATTTTAAAAAGTTACGGTAAAAATCAAAATGGTGGGGCTATAATTAACCAGAAGCTAGAATCAACCGGAAGCGAGAATCAATCGAAAGCTAAAATCAACCACAGGCCTCGGTGAATGAGAGCGCTCGAATAAACTCGGTTATTATATAAAGAATATATCCACACAATTAAATGACTTCGACGAAGCAAGATTAAACTTTGTCAAAGAAGAATTTTCTACAGAACAATTCATCACCCCATTGCAATACTGTGGTCTAGATAAACACCTGACGATTTTATTTCTTGAAAATCGGTATCCCATATACAAGTTCATCCATAATTGCGGATGTAATTGTTGTCTCTGCAATTTAACATCATAAAGGAACACTACAAAACAATTTTGTTTGGGCCAGTGATTTATAGAAACAGAATTAAACCATGTTTATCAGTTAAAAAGTAGCCAAACCTTCAGAATACCTAGTAATCACTGGATCCGGCATAAACTATATAAAATGGGCACTTCTAGGCCAATCGAGCACTATCATCGACATATCTCCCGTGAATTACACCTTCGAAGTGCAATCTATGAGTTCCGTAAATCTTGCTTTCCTTTTCCCAGTCGTCTTCACTATTGGTCCCAGTCATGAAGATCAGCAAAGCCTATTAAGATATGCAAAACTGCTCTTTTGTTATAATCGTCAGTCTAACCATGTCATAGATCTTGTTCAAGGTATTATTGAAGGAGAAACTCGAGTTCTTGATGCTTCAATGATTATGGAAGATGTATTCAAAGGTACTAAAGATTTCAATAAAAAAGTATTTGAGGAAGTTCAACTAGAACTCAACCAATTTGGGCTTGTAGATGTCATTGGACATGAATATTTTTCGTATTTGGGTCAGAAGGTTAAAATGGAATCAGCCAATCGAGAAAAATTCATGTGGAATGTTCTTACTTTTTCTAGTTCATCGCCTTGTTCAGAAGCTGTTATCATGGTAGTTTCTTTGGATTCACTATCGCAACGTGGAGCAGAATTCTTACTCATTGGTTGAGCGATCTCCAAGGCATTATCTTTAAGAGACATCCTTGTTTTGGAATCATATTTAGAAATAATACCAATGATACTATTGACTTTGTGTCGAAGCCGAAGTAACTCAGAAGTCTAAAATTCTATACGCTTGATAATTTAAGAGTTTTCTTTTGCTGCTTCCCATTCAACTTCTGAGTCAGACTCATCTGTAAAACAATAGGAATGACAGTTATCAATATACGACTGTTTTATGGAACCATAGTGATCGTCTCTAGAAGAGTTTGACAAATCAGACTCTTTTATAGGATCCATAGAACAGTTTCTTTTAAACTGGTGTAGCGTTTATTAGATTTTGTCTCTGTTTATTTACTCAGACTGCTTCAAACTCTTAACTGGTTTGCCTGCTCTGATACCAACTGAAAAGACCGGGGGTACCAAAATACACCACCAACTTTTTCTTAGGAAATCTGTATGGACAAACTCAACACAACTCTGAGAGTAAAAAATCAATCAAGGAAAGTGCTTAGAGTTATATTTCTCTCTCTCTTGTTGTTAGAACATTTACAGAATTGAATCCGTGAACCTAACTACAAAGAGAGTTCTTGGACGGTACCAAAGACCAATGTCCAAGGATCAATCAAGTCTTATCCAACAAACAAGGTCAAACCTCTCTACTGTGATTGATCAATGCACAACCTGTGATATTTCAATTATAAAGATAAACAATATAATGATGAAAAAGGAATAACATAGACACTAGAAATTTTGTTAACGAGAAAACCGCAAATGTAGAAAAACCCCGGGACCTAGTCCAGATTGAACACCAAACTGTATTAAGCCTCTAAAGACACTAGCCTACTACCAATTAACTTCAGTCTGGAATGTAGTCGAGCCCGAACTCAGTCTCCCACTGATTCAGGTACAGTCGCGCTCCTGACGCCTCTTGAATCCCAGCAGGACTCTGCGTAGTTGACTCCCTTAGAAGTTGTCCCACCAACTAAGAGTTGTTTCAACTCAATTGAAGACTTTAAACCAAATCTTCCTCCCATAGATTAAGCCTTTAATTGATTTCCTGATTTACGATCTAAACGGATGATCAGATAAAACGAAAGATCCAGGCGATAGAAACCGATAGCAACTTAGACAGAAGTCTGACTATCTTAAAAATCCGGACTTATGCAACCCCGAAGTGCAGCCTAGATATTCACCTCACAAGTATAAAACTTGCGAAATCACAAAGTTTGAGACGAAGAGAACTTTGTGATTACTATCTATCTTGATTGATGGAGCAAGCTCAATAAACAATCAAGATCATGATACTCGAGTTATCAAGATAAAAGATAACTGAACCTGGCTTCACGAATCCCAATGAAGCATTTGTAGTTTCTAGAGAGGATGACTCTAGATACAACTAGGACACACCTAAAAGTAGTAGATCCCAGTTGTCAAAAGTTCCTCTTATATCGACTTCAAAGCCTAGGTTACTTTAGGTTTAAGCTAAGATAGCTTTGGAACCAAGCAAACAATATTCACCGTTAGATGAAAGATTTGAATCTTATTCACATATACAAGATATACACTATGGTTAGGTAAACCGTGGACGAACCATGTATAAAGACTATGTTCAACATGGTTAGTCGAAACTAGCCGATTTGAACTTAAAAGCTTAACACTCATTTTCATGTTCACAAAGACATTAATCTTGAGTCATAATTATGTGATAAAATGAGTCTAGTGTTAATTAGAGAATTGATCAAATGCAAATCATCTCATAAAAATAATTTGATCGCAATCTATCACCACTCTAACTGAAAAACAAGGAGGTAGCCAAACTATGAACCCTACTAATAATGAATTCAATTATTTTATTCAAGACAGGAATCTAATCACATGGGCTATATTGGTCCTGCTTTTACTTGGACTAATAGCGTTGTTGTTCAAGAACCCATTTTTGTTAGACTTGATCGTGCGATGTGTACTCTTAAATGGGCACTCAGATTTAGCAACAATGGTGTGCTTTATCTTCCCCAGATTAGTAGCGACCACGCTCCCATTTTGGTAAATACTAATAAAACCCAAAACCCTAAAAGAAAGCATGCTAATAAGTTCGAGTTCTTTTGGGTGGACCACCCGGAGTTTGATGGTGTGATAAAGAAAAACTGGTGTAGTAACAATGTGAATACTAAAAGCAAAATCTCTGACCTATGCAAGGAGTTAACAAAATGGGGGGAAAATTCTTTTAGTAACATTTTTAAGGAGGCTGAGCAAGCTAAAGAAGACCTCTTAAACATTTAAAAAGAACCTCACATTAGAGATACTAGGAAGGAGGAAGCAGAGATATGCAACTATATTGGGTACTTGAATGAGATGCAACACAAATATTATATGCAGATAAATAAAGTTAATTGGATTCCAAACGTGGACAGAAAATTTTACATTTTCCAGCTTGCCGTGGGCCAAAGAAGAAAGAAAAATCAAATATGCGCCTTACAACTTCCTGGCAACAGATGGGTAACTAAAGAAAAGGATATAAAGAGCTATTTGATTAACCATTTTTCAAGTCTATTTAGCAGGGACTTGGGGACTTGGAGGAGGGTAATCATTTAATCAATTTCAAAGCTACTACGCAAATAAACAGAGCTACTAATGATGCTATAGCTGTAATTTCTAGTGAGGAGGAAGTATGGAACACTATAAAGAAAATGAAAAGCTTGAAGGCCCCGGGACCAGATGGAATGCCTCCTTTATTCTGTAAGAGATGCTGGAGTCAAGTTGGAAGATATATTACTCAGCTGATTCAAAATTGCTTCTCCTCGGCATCGTTACCACAAGGTATGAACCACACTAATCCAGTGCTGGTTCCTAAAGTAAGAAATCCCTCTTTACCATCTGATTTCAGACCTTTAGCTTTAACAAATGTCACTTATAAGGTTGTTACTAAGATTCTAGCTCAAATAATCAAACCACATCTTAATATGCTGGTTGATAAAGCTCAGACTGCATTCATCCCAGTGAGGCTTATCATTGATAATATAGTGGCAGCAAAGTAAATCCTACATTCCATAATAATTCTCAGTCCATAATTGTCCCTTTTGCTTTAAAAATAGACATAAGTAAGGCGTTTGACCATGTTAGGTGGAGATTCCTTAGCCATTGTCTTAGGTCTTTTGAGATAGTAGGAAAGACCCATGAACGCATAATGAAGTGTAAATCTACAACTTCTTTTTCTATTGTTATTAATTGTCAAGCCGAGGGCTATTTTCACAGTGAGAGGGGTCTGAGACAAGGGTGTCCCTTGTCTCCCTACCTTTTTATACTTTGCTCTCAGGGTCTCTCTTGGCTAATGCCAACCATGGAACATGCTTCTTTATACAATGGCTACAAAATCAACAGATGGGCACCATCTGTATCTCACCTGATGTTTGCAGACGATTTACTCCTTTTTGTCACTTTAGATGAGAAGACCATCCATACTCTAAAGAATATTCTCCATATCTATGCTCAGTGGTCTGGTCAACAGGCAAACATGCAAAAGTCTGTTGTGTTTTTTAGTAAAGGAGTGGGCAAAGCGAGAAGACAAGATTGTTAGAGCATTGCTTGGTTGAAACCACTAGCGTTGGTATGTCAATCTAGTTGTCAAATTTAGTTGCCAAAACGCATTCTTGATTTGGTATACTAAAGTTAGTTTCAGACTAGATTAGGTCTAAGAAGAGCTATCCTTGAAGGATGAAGATTGAAGACTACAAGAAGACATCAATGAGGACTTCATCAACAAAGGTATGTGGTAATTGATTTCATTTGGATTCTTGTTTAATTCTACCTTGCTAATGTATCGAAACAAATGCTCACTCTATGGAACAATTCCTATGACGGTAAATGTACATTTATGTATATATACTCGAGGTTATTTGAGCCACGACTTTTGTGACAATAACCTTTATCCCTGGAAAGGTTCTCATGTTGAAGTGAATGAGCTTACGAATTCAACGAGCCAAGAATCACTCAATTCCGAGTAATGAGTGATTTATTAAAGGAACAGTTATAAGTGTTGTTGTAACTATTGCAGTTCGTTAGTAAGAAACAAGCCACGAACTGTTTGTAACGGTTCACGGTCTTGAACGCAAATACGTGACTAGAAGCCTTTTTTAGTCAAGTTTTTGGTGTTTCCTTATCTAGGAAAAGATAGCTATTACTCCAAACATTTTTTATTACCATATTATAAAGTGTTTGTGATATTTTAGATTTCCTTCCTAAGTTAAATTGTGATTTATTCACATAAATACAATATATGCTAAAGTGTTTATTTATGCAAAAATATTGTAACTTAGGAAAGACTCCCAAAATTAGGAGAGTCTTGAAAAAGAAAATAGCTTACCCTTGCTTAGCTTTCAAGCTAACTTGTTCACTATAAATAAAGGGTTCGTGAATGCTAAACCTTTTTATCCCTTTGGAAAATTGGCGTAAGCTTCATAGGTTGTTTTCCATGTCTTCTATTCTTCAAGAACAAGAGTGAGATAAAATTCTTTGCTTTGGGGATCGCAAAGCCAAGTTAGTAATGATCTTCGTGATTGTTATACAACTTGTAATCTAGGTTTTTCACCTCTTGTCTATTCTAAGGTCTTCTCTTCTGATATAAGACCATTCAAGAGTTGTTGATCATAAACCCTAGGTTTTGATAGATTTCAGTTCTCGATCGTATACCAACACTTGTTAGTCGAAATTGGAACTAAAAAGAAAACTTCGATTAAGGTATCTCGTAAAAATCCTTAAGAAGTTTTAAACAAGATATCTCTAGATTTATTATAGTTGTTCTTGTTGTAGAATTATTAGGGTATTCTTAACTTGGAAATTGATCTTTGGAATCGCCCAAGTTCACTTACGAAAATCAGGTTCACGGACTCCTTTTGTGTACGCATACTGATTGTAAGTTAAAACCATAATCTACAAGTTTGTTTCGGTATCTCTACTTTTATCTAGTAGTTGTTTGAAACAAACACAAGATTTACAAAACCTTGATTTACATCTAAAGGGAAATCAAACTGGTGTTTTGTGAAAGCAAAAGTATCAACGGTGTTGTTGCTTCTTCTAAAGAGAACTAACATTCTGCTAGAAGATTTTTGTGAGTGCTTCTAAAGAGAACTGTGTTCTGCCAGAAGATTTTTGAGAATAACTTCTAAAGAGAATTTGTGTTGTGCTAGAAGATTTACAAGAAGAATTCCTAAAGAGAATCGGTGTTCTGCTAGGAGTTTTGTGCTTGAATACAACTGAAGTAGGTATTACATCTAGTCCGAATAGGTAGTAGGAAATTGGTGTAACATCTTATAATCAGTGTGTGTTTATTCTGTACTTTGTCCCGGGGTTTATCTGCATTTGCAGTTTCCTCATTAACAAAATTTATGGTGTCTGTGTTATTTCTTTTCCGCATTATATTGTTTATCTATATAATTGAAATATCACAGGTTGTGCGAGGTTCAATCAATTGGTAAATCCAACCTTTGGTTGTTGATTGAAATTGATTGACACTTGAACATTGGTCTTTGGTACCGTCCAAGTTATTTCTCATATCAATCAGGCTCACAGATCTCTATTTGTTCGATTGCAGATTGTATTGAGAAAAAAAGATAAACTCTTTAGTATTATTCTTTGATTGAGTTTTTACTCTCGGAATATTATTAAGGTTTAGTCCATACAGATTGCCGAACGAAAAAGTTGGGTGTGGTGTAGTACCCCGCGTTTTCAAAGATGTTGCTACTAACTTGGGAGTTAAACAAATGGAGATGAACGACAAGTACCTTGGGTATTATCTTCTCAAGCCGGCGCACAAAAACAGTTCTCATGAGTTTCTTGTTGATAAATTTGACTCGAAGTGGGCTGGTTGGAAGAGGAACTTCATGTCCCATGCTGGTAGAACTGTCATGATAAAGTCTAATCTAGGTATTATTCCCCCTTTTTGCATGGATACTTCTATTATTCCTAAGAAAACCATGGAGAAACTTACAAGAACGTGCGCAATTTCTGGTGGGACCATGCAAGAGACAGTAGAAGAACTCATTTCATTAAGTGGAAGAAATTTGAAGCAAACAAGGATGCCGGAGGACTGGGCATTAGGTCTCTGCAAGACCTAAACATGGCGATGATTGCTAAACTTGTCTGGAAGTTCCTCAGTGATCATGAGTGCTTATGGGTCCAATTGATGGAAGCGAAGTATATGAAGGCTTAGAACTTTTGGGAGGTGAAGAAAAGCTCTAAATGTTCGTCCACCTGGTCTGCAATGTTAACCTGTAGAGAACATATGAGAGGTAGTTGTTGCTGGTCTGTGGGAAATGACGCTCAAATTAATATATGGTCAGACCCGTGGATACCAAGCCTGCCCGGTATGAAACCTACTCCCAGACAAGGAAGTGCGACTGATATCAAACAACTACTGAAAGACTTATTCCTCGAGAACACTAATACTTGGGATGAAGTGAAATTACAACAGCTATTCCACGGAGATGAAGTTGACAAGATTAAGGAGATATACATTCCTAGCATCGAGGATAATGCCATTGATAGGCTATTGTGGATTAATCATCCTTAAGGTACATTCTCTGCCAAATCTTTCTTAAAATCTATGCAAGATAGAGTACCTTCCACATCTGGTGTTAATGGAGATGAATTCCCCTGGAAAAAGTTTTGGAGAGTTAAGAAACTACCCGCAAGAATCTTAATGTTTATGTGGAGAGTTTCGAATAATGGACTTGCAGTCTCTAGTAACATGTGTAGGTTTATAGAAAATGTAAATGAGGATTGCAGGCTATGCAACAACGATAAAGAGTCTATTGATCATTTACTTCTTTACTGTCCTTTCGCTCAAGCGACTTTGTTTGCTTCTACTCTGACATTAAGGGTTGATGAGAACCAGGCTACAACTGTCAGAGAGATTACTATGAAATGGATTCTCAACAATGTAGATGGGGAATATACAGAATTCAGAATGGGATCCTGTCTATTTTGGGCCATATGGAAGACCAGAAATAACGTGATTTTCAATGAAGGCAAGCCACAGATCCAGTCCATCCTAAGGGAAGCTATGTATTGGTTTAATTTGGAGAATATTGCCGAGCATACAGGAGAGCCGTATACTGAAGAATACCTGCTTGAAGAGAAGGCTTCGGATTGGGCTCCTCCCCATGGAAATACTGTAAAGATCAACTTTGATGAAGCTGAGGGTCTTAAGGGGTACGCTTGTTCGGCTATTGCAAGAGATAGTGCAGAGTCTTTCCGTGGCAGCAAAACTAGCTTTCAATTTTGCCACTCCCTTGGAAGTTAAACTTATGGAGCTCTCACTGCTATAGAGCTTGCTATCGAGAAGGGATTCACAAATGTTGTGGTAGAGGGAGATGCTTTAGTGGTGATTAATATTCTGAAGAACAACAGCTCTGATTTCCCTTGGCGTTTGAACAACCAGATTAGCAAGATTAGAGACTACATTCACTACTTTGAAGACATTCGATTCGTTCATGTCAGAAAGAATGCTAATAGTGCAGCGCATTCTCTTGCTGCTTTCACAGCTATTCACCGCAAAACTGATGTGTAGCTTTTATCCCCTCCTTCTTGTATTGCTCACCTTTTCCAGGCTGAGCATTCTAATTCTGTAGCTTGTTAGTTTCTTTGCTTTTTCAGTGTTCATAAAAAAGAAAAAGAAAAAAAAGAGGAGACATTATTACTGAAAGAATGTACAAAGTACAAACAGAGAATTCTACCACGGTAGAAAAGCCCCTACAGAACAGCACAAAAAACAAAAGAAAGAGAACTAGGGAAACATACAACCCAATGAATGATGCAGTTTGACAGGTCAAGTTGGCGGCAGCACTTCTAATTAGCTTCAAACAAAAGCGTTGCCACTGGGCATAATTGCCAGACCCTTTCACCAGCGTTTTAGAAACCCCTTGGTGAAAATGAACTTTCTAAACTCGCAGGAGTCACCCAAGCCCATCCATTTGGCATGAGTGAGACCATACCTAAGAAGCAAAACTGCAGTTGTGGTGGCATGAGGTGAGACCATGCCTAAGAAGCAAAACTGCCGTTGGAAGTAGAATAAAAAGTATCGTTTTGATTATCTCAAATTAGGAGGAACGGAGAGAATAGATTAGGAGGAAACAGGGAGAATAGAGGCGCAGAAACGCAGAACCTCGCAAAATCTTGACGTAAATAACTTATTACTCGATTTTTGGCAAACCTTTCATTTTTACTATCAAAAAGAACAAAGGTTTCTATTAAAATGATTTCCAATTCAAACCTAAACCCTCCATTGATGAGCAATCTAATTCATATCTGTAACAGGGATCACACTTATGTATAATAACAACAAGAACAGAGTTCATATCTAAGACGAGGGATCACTACGTATAATAATAACGAGAACAGCTGGATAGGTGGAAAACCACAAAAACTTGGAGATTGTAATTCTAACTAGAGCTGAATGCCTACCTTTGACAAATTATCTACTCCAACTATCAACTGGAGATTGTAATTCTAACTGGAGATTGTAATAACTATCAAAATCCTACAGTAGTGAATATTTATAGTCATACTCTAGAAGACACTGACACTAAAATAATATAGACCAGCAGTGACCATACTTGAGACATTCCCTCCCTATGAATTCTCATAAGCAATTAAGCAAGAAAAAAGAACCACGCAAGCATTTGGAGAACAAAATGTTTGTTTGACCTAAGTAATCAAATATCAGGTTCAAGAGGCAAGCTGGGAGCTATACAAGAAACAAAAAGAAGCAGAAGCAGTACTCTATGAGAGCCAGAAGGAAGCTGAGGCCCAAAAACTAGCCGCAGAAGCAACTCTTTTTGCTCGAAAACAAGCAGAAGATGGAGAACTATATGCGAAAACAAAAGAATCATAAGGTTTAGTAACCGCAGCAGAGGAACAAGGAATTTACATTCGAACTTTATTACAGGCATTTAACGGGAACTATGCTGCATTGCGAGATTATCTGATGATAAATGGTGGTATGTTTCAAGAAATTGCCAAGATTAATGCTTGTGCAGTTCAAGGTTTGCAGCCAAAGATTAGTATATGGACCACAGGCAATGGCCATTCAGGGGATGGTAGTACTATTAATGCTATAGACGGTTCAGTTTCAGGAGCCATGAAAGAGGTGGCAGGAGTTTACAAGATGTTATAACCACCATTGTTTCAGACTGTTGAAGAACAAACTGGGATGGTCCCACCTTCATGGTTGGCTACGCGGTCCGTTACATCTTCTAATCAATCATGATACTTCTTTTTGACATACAAGTATAATGTGGTGTGGGTTATGTACTTTTTTTCTCTAAAAATACTGGTGCTAAGGTATTGTTTAATTTGTGAAAGATTGGGATTTGGCTTTCTCATTTCATTTGTGATGCTCGTGTATGTAATAAAGTCAGACATGGCAAATAGATATTCAAGTATACATAATGATAAGCAACAGTCTCCAGTTTAATGACTCTAAAAGTAGTTCTACACCTGATATTAGCTACGTTCAACAGTTTACAACGGCAATTGTTAGCTAACTAGAGAAAGCATCTGTACTGACTTATTTTATGCACCAATCACAGTGGGTGCTATGGACAATAAGATCGAAAAACCAAACACAACTGGATGCCAAGATGCGCAAAATAGATGTGTATTTTATACCGGAACAACTAATTTAACAAAAAGAAAGACTCCATAAGCATATAGATGTTGAAACTATTTCTCTAAGGCAGTTTGCGCAGTAATATTAGAAAGTAAGTTGAATATAGTTCACATTACCTAAATATTCATTAAAAAAGAACAGTTGTGATAACCTCTAAAGTCTTTAAGCAACCTCAAACTATGATCAATAAGGCTAATGAAATCAAAGCCTAAAATATATATTTGTACCTTCATGAAAGCATCTAGTGAGCTAGCTAGCATAGTTACTTTGGAGTACCGGAACTTGCAGCTAACCATGTGGGAGGAGTCATTCCAGTTTGTTCCTCCACAGTCTGAAGCAAATTTGGCAACGTCTTATATAATCCTGCGATCTCTTTCAGAGCTCCTGATGCTGAACCATCTACGCCATTAGCTCCCACAGAAGAACCATCACCATTAGTCCAAATACTAATCTTTGGCTGCAAACCCTTAACTGCACCAGCATTAATCTGGGCAATTTGTTGAAACATTCCACCATTAATCATCAAGTAATCTCTTAGTGCAGCATAGTTCCCGTTAAATGCTTTTAAAAGTGTTCGAACATAAACTCCTTGTGCTTCAGCTGCAGCTACCATTCCTTCAGCTTCTTTCTTTTTCGCGTATAATTCTCCATCAGCGGCTTGTTGCCGGGAGAAAAACTGTGCCTCAGCAGCAAGCTTTTGAGCTTCAGCTGATTTCTGGTTCTCATATAAAGCTGCTTCTGCTTGTTTTTGCTTCTTGTACAACTCCCAATTTGCCTCTTGCACCTGAAAATTTCATTATGAATCATCATTATTGATATTCTTACCAAGATTTAGGCAAATATTGGTACCAGCACAATGCATTACTAATGAAATAAACTATGAAATCTGATTAATAAAATAAACAATAATTAATTATGAAATAGTAATTAATAATCAATTACCTTGACATCATATTCCACACTAGCTTTACTAAGATACTCAGCCTTCAATTTCTCAGTCTGAGTCAAAGCATTCTTCAACTCAACTTCTCTCTGCAACTCAGCCTCTTTAATGGCAACAGCCTTAACAGATTCAACCTCAGCTAACTGTGCCAATTGTGCCCATTTAGCCTTCTTAGTAGCCAACTCCGCATTAGCTTCAGCAACCTCAGCATCCCTTTGGTTTTCAAAAATCTTCACCTCAGCCTGAACCTTAAGTTCTTCTTTCTTTCCTTGTCCTTGTCTCTGAGTTGCAATAATCTTGGTTTCAGCGTCAATCTTTGCCGCGTTTTGTACGGTCTGTCCCTCTCTCAGTTTGGCACCAACTGCACCTTTCATCTTGGCTTCTGCAACATCAACTTTGGCTTGATTTGCAGCTTCCATCTGAGTTTTCTGACCCAGATAAGAAAAATATTCATGTCCTGGAACATCAACAAGCTGTTTGATGTTTGCGTTGTAAATCAATAGCCCAAATTGATCAAGCTCTAACTGAACTTTATCAAACACTTCTTTCTTGAAATCTTTAGTACCCTTGAATACATCTTCCATAGTCATGGAAGCAGCCAGAACTCTAGTTTCTCCTTCAATAACACCTTTAACAAGTTCTTTGACATGATTAGATTGACGATCATGACTAGAGAGGAGTTTTGCATACTTCAACAAGGCTTCATGATTATCAACACGAGGACCAATTGTGAAAACAGCAGGAAGCACGAAAGAGAGTTTTTCTGAACTCATAGCTTGAACTTCGAATGTGTAGTTCACTGGTGAAACATCGAAACGATTGAAGGATTGACCAGGAAGAATCCATGCTTTCTTTGCTAGTTTGATGTCGTCTATACCACAACCAGTGATTACTAGGTATTCTGAAGCTCTTGCGACTCTGTAACTCACCATCTTGTTCGATCAAATTCTTGCTGGGATCTCAGAGATAGAACCAAAAATAATTAATCAGGATTAACAGATCGTGAATGAGTTAATGAAGATGGGAGTCGTTGTTTTTATATCCTAAACGCAGAGAGAACCCTAATTTTGGAATTCTAAAATCTCACAATTCTTTCGCAATTCCAGCGAGTCTATCTAGGACTCTAAACAACTCGGTGATTTGTTGCTTAATTTAAATCTTCGCCAACACGGCAACACAGAAACGGAATTTGGGTTTTGCCATTTTTGGTAAAATTCTGCACGACTGCTAAAGGGATTACTGAACTCTACAGGGGGTTAATAATCCAGGGGTGATTGTTTACTTTGTTTTATATAGATTTGGTTACCTAATAAATTTGATAACCCTCTGTCATATTGTATAAGCCCCACTGACCCAACTCTACTTTTCATCCCAATTATTAGTCTGTTACGATTCTGATTTTGGTATGCTCCGATTTTATTGACTACACGTTTCTTACGTCTGGTTGGTCAGTTTTACAATCTGTAAAATACTTACGGTTTTACTATCCGAGAGACAGGTTCTTAAGGCGCCCCACCCACATGCGCACCTGGGTCCTAGACTCTAACCGCATTCAAGTGGTAAAACATTGTGTAAATTTCTACTAAACCACCCGAAAGAGCATGAACTACTTGCCAGGTCTATTAGTAGATGCCCTCCAATTTAATACTGAATGTGCATATGAATTACTTGGAAACAACCAAGAAACTTCACATAATCCCAAACTGTTCATTGTGAAATCCCCATCAACAGTAGCTTTTTATGGCGTAAACTAGCTAATTTAGGTGGCTATTTGCTTTTACTTTGCTTACCTATTTATCGCAAGTGTTATACCGCATTTACATTTTAAAATTGGTATAGGATGGAAAGTTTTAGTGCAACATAGGCATTCTGTTTCATAACGTTGGTTCTGCATTTATATTCTTACTTCTTTTACATACTAAAGTTTTCACAGTGTCAGCGACCAGCATGTGAAAACATCAACGTCAGTATCACAAAACATCAAATGCATGCGATGCAAAACTGTTCGTATTAGGTGTCTAAATCAAACATGGGAAACAGATTTTAACTAGAATCCGAGATGCTTTTGAATAGGTCAGTGGTTGAAATTTTTAGTTTCTTTTTGGGTTACTTTATTTTTTTTATTGGAAGGAAATGTTGATGGAGTTCAGGTGTTCGGAACCTCAATGCAGCAGCAACAACAACAACAACAAAAAAAAAAAAAAAAAAACCGGAAGAGAGATTATCTCTGATGAGCTGCATACGTTCTCTCATCAAGTCGAATGGTCATTGTTGTAGGCATGTAGTACAGTCGTTGTGTTTGAATTAGAATTAGATTAAATATTTAGTTTAAAATTTCAGTGGTATAAGACGTTCGTGTAAATTTCAACGAAACTATAGGAAAGAGCGTTACTACCAACCAAGTACAGCAAGTAAAGTATGGTAGTATTTGCTAAGTAGCACCTCTCAATGAGTCACCTTCTAACCAGCAATTAGAGTACTACTAAACGTGTAGAAACCCTCCAGTTTAAAAGCCAAAGAGCTGAACCTCATCAATAGTGAATGCATGTGCATGTGCATACGCCCGTTACTTGGAAACAACCAATTTATCACAAGCCACAGAACCAATTCCAAACTGTTCACTGTAAAATCCCCATCAACGGTAGCTTTATGACTAATTTATTAAGTGATTTGAGAGTTCACTTTCTCTATTACTTTTACTTTGCTTACCTATTTATCGCAAGTGTTATCCCGACCTTGGATGGAACGCACCATCAAGCATTAATTCAACATAGACATTCTGTTTCACTAGGTAGGTTTTCATTTGTTTTCGTACTTGTTTTTATATCTGTATGTACTAAAGTTTTCACAGTGTCAGCTTCCATCTTGTGAGAAGAATATACATTCAAGTATCAGAAAACATTAATTACAATGCAAAAGGCTGTTCTTGTTAGGTGTCTAAATCATACACGGGAAACTGATTTTTACCACTGTGAGATGCTTTTGAGTAGGTAAGTCGATGAAACTCTTTTAACTTTAGGAAGGAGATGTTGATGGAGTTCAAGTGTTGGGAATCTAAAAATGCCGGAAGGGAAATTAGCCGGTGATGTACATATGTTCTTTCGTGAGTCTCATCAAGTCTCGAATGGTCATTGCTTTTGCTGTCTGATAAACGATCTTGTAGACAAAATAGTATTTGCCGTTGTGTTTCAATCAACACTATGCATTTGAAGATATCTACGTACATGTACCATGACAATTGACACAACCTTGGCAGTGTCTTCTTTCAGTCATAAAATGCCCCATATATAGAGTTGTCATAGATGCATGAATAAACACAACACAACACGAGACACAAAAGATTCATTGACATGGGTATTCTAACACTATTCTCATAAACATGTCAATGAATCTTTTCCCTTAGTTAAATTCCCATCTCAGGTGAAATTGCAAATCAAACTCCAAGAACTCATAAGATAAGGAAAACAAATTATCATAGTAGTAAGCAAATTAAACAACTTAAATGTGCAGTCACCAAAAATTTGGTGATAGCTGAAACTCCGATGGGGACAGTACACCACCAAACTCTCTAAAGACAGTAAGACATGCAAGTTATTTTACGATCAATAATATATTTCCCACTCAATGAACTGTGAAGTGATGTTACCAAAATACTGAAATATCATATAACCATATATATATAATCCTAAACAACTAATACCATAATCAAACTCAGTGTCTTAAAAATAAGTGCTATGACAATAACCTGTTTAAATGTACCACAGCCTAAAGGTTAATAAGTTCTATTCAGCCCACCGTAAAACTCGAAATCAATCCCACCTTTGAACGTTAGGAGTGCGTCCAGCCAACCAAGCAGGTGGAGTCATTCCAGTCTGTTCCTCCACAGTTTGAAACAATGGTGGCAATGTCTTGTATACTTGTGCAATTTCTTTCATGGCTCCAGAAGCTAATCCACCTCCAGTAAGGCTACCATTTCCAGCAGAGGAACCATCTCCATTAGTCCATATACAGATCTTTGGCTGCAAACCTTGAACAGCACCTGCATTGATCTTAGCAACTTCTTGAAACATTCCACCACTAATCATCAGATAATCTCTCAATGAAGCATAGTTCCCATCAAATTCTTTCAACAAACTTTGAATATAAACTCCTTGTGCTTCTGCTGCAGCAACCAATCCTTCAGATTCTTTCTTTTTTGCATATAATTCTCCATCAGCAGCCTGTTGTTGTGCGAAAAATTGAGCTTCAGCAGCAAGTTTTTGAGCCTCCGCTGCTTTCTGTTTCTCATATAAAACAGCTTCTGCTTGTTTTTGCTTCTTGTACAATTCCCAGTTTGCTTCTTGGACCTAATTACATTAATCAATTGTTAATCAAAAATAGCTTCAAAGTTGTAAGATATATAAGTATACTATACGGCTAATTTTAATCAATAATTGATAACTCAATGTCTTTAAAATTTAGGAACACAACAAAACAGTTACTCACTACTGATATGCGATTAAGAGACATATTTCATATCTGTTAAGTGACTAGGCTAATTCTAGTTAACAATGCATTGGTGATAACATCTAAACTAGATTAGTCTTAAGAAGAGTTCAACAACATATTTTAAGCTCTTGGGTAAAGGTTAGACTACCCTATTTCAAATCCCATCTAATTATCATATATTGAATTTTGGGAAGGACTAAAACAGCTATTAAAAACATAAATTATGGAATCGAATTCTAAGGGAGTAAAATTTACCTTGACATCATATTCCACACTAGCTTTACTAAGATACTCAGCCTTCAATTTCTCAGTCTGAGTCAAAGCGTTCTTCAGCTCAACCTGTCTCTGCAACTCAGCCTCTTTAATGGCAACAGCCTTGACAGACTCTACTTGAGCCAATTCAGCTAATTGTGCCCATCCAGCCTTCTTGGTAGCCAATTCAGCATTAGCTTCAGCAACATCAGCATCCCTTAGGTTTTCAAAGATCTTAACCTCGGCCTGAACCTTAAGTTCTTCTTTCTTTCCTTGTCCTTGTCTCTGAGTTGCAATAATCTTGGTTTCAGCGTCGATCTTTGCCGCGTTCTGTATGGTCTGTCCCTCTCTCAGTTTCGCACCAACTGCACCTTTCATCTTTGCTTCTGCAACATCGACTTTGGCTTGATTTGCAGCTTCCATCTGAATCTTTTGACCCAAATACGAAAAATATTCATGTCCTGGAACATCAACAAGCTGTTTGATATTTGCGTTGTAAATCCATAGCCCAAATTGATTAAGCTCTAACTGAACTTTATCAAACACTTCTTTCTTGAAATCCTTAGTACCCTTGAATACATCTTCCATAGTCATGGAAGCAGCCAGAACTCTAGTTTCTCCTTCAATAATACCTTGAACTAGATCTCTTACCTCATGAGAATGACGATCATGATTCGAAAGAAGCTTTGCATACTTCAACAAGGCTTCGGGCTCGTTAATCTGAGGACCGATTGTGAAAACAGCAGGAAGAAGGAAAGGAAGTTTTTCTGAACTCATAGCTTGAACTTCGAAGGTGTAGTTGACAGGGGAGACATCGAAACGAGAACAAGATTGACCAGGAAGAATCCATGCTTTCTTTGCTAGTTTAATGTCTGTAATACCATACCCTGTAATTACTAGGTATTCTGAAGCTCTTGCGACTCTGTAACTCACCATTGTTGATTGACAGAAAAGAAAAAAGAAATTTGTAAATCAGAGAGAGAACGGAGAGCAGGTGAGGAGTTTTGGAAAAGGGAGGAAGGTGAGGGTATTTATTTATTTCAATCAGAATTTCCCTATTTAAAGAAGAAACGGAATTGTGAGGTTTTTGTTTTTTCGCAGGACTCTGAAATTGAATTACAATGTAATCAGGTAACTCATATATTTAGGGTTCTGTGTAATACAGGATTTCTTAACTTCCTTCCCACACTTTCTCTAATTTACACCCTAAAGATAAGCGGCCCACGTGGTTGTGAACGGAAAAGCTAACCTAATTTTATTGAACGCTTTATTTACAGTAACTTTTGAAACGTTATGGTTATGGGCATGTGACACTACTAGCCATCTTACCCTTATCAGACCGTACACACAGGCACGATGTGGAAGTCTGTAGGAAATGAGGCAGAAATTTCCTAGATGACACCGATATGTATATTTTTGGTTAGTCTTGTTTCAGGCAGAGATGGTGAGCAGGGTCTTATTATGGGAAGTACTTGAGTGGGTTTTTTAAATGCATATACTTTTTCTTTTTTACCAAAGATTTTTTTTTTTTTTTTTACAAAGAACCTTTTCATTAATGGGAGTTCAAGGTTACGATGGGTTTAAAATCAAAATTAAGAAAATACAAATAGACATACCGTGCAAGTTTACCAAGAAATCCGACAAGAGAAAGAGAAGGATTACCGGTGTAAAACAAATACAAGCATGAATAAGAACCGATCAAGTCGGAGGAAGAATGGTTTTTCTCGGAAGTGTATTTCAACCATTTTGTTTGTTTTTCTTCTTCATAAAGATGTGCTCCAAAAGTTGGAGTGATTTGCTCAAATTTCTTAAAACTTGTGATGGAGATTTCGTCGTCAAAAGCATCATTCATGAGGATTCCGTCGCCGGATAAATAGATGATGAAGATTCCGGTAAAGATTCCGCCGCCGGAGCTAACAATGATGAAGTTTTCGTCGTTGAAAAACATCCCAAGTGATCTTAAAACCCATGAAACACAAGAACGGCCATTAAAACCGAGATAAACCTCTCTAATAGAGGAGATAAAAACACCATAAGGGTGTACAAAACGTACCAATAAGTAAGAGAAAACCATGATAGAAACTAACTAATAACAAAGATCTAAGCTAAGACAAGAAAAGAGAAAGAAAATCCCGCCCAGATCCGGCCCCAAAAGGACCAGATCTGAGCCGGAGATGGTTGTCGGTGAAGAAAACCTTTTTTTCCTGTTGAACTAGTGAGAGAGGAGAGAGGGTATCAAAAGAGAGCTCAGAGAAATTTATCTACTCTTCTGCTTCTTCTTAATCTGCAACTCCACTTCTTCTTCTTTTTTTACCAAAGAGGAACCATTAAACCACCCCAAAAATTCACCCTTTATTCTCAACCTCGTAAGAGCATCTCCAATGCAAGGGCCAAGGTCATCCTAGATTCTTAGGTGTCTTATTAACAACTTTTTCTTTATGCATCATTGTTAAATGACAAAAAAAATGTGGGTCATTGCTAAAGTTCATCTAATCTAAAGACTGCCTAGATAAATAAAGCTCTCACGTTGAACGGTGAGGAAACCCTGCTTCCCGTTGGTTGAAATAGGCCTTTTTTGAGTTTTGTGAAACGAGCGTTTTGGTGAGGACACTTGGCAACGTATGATTGATTTTAAAAAAATAGGAAAAAGATTAAAAAAAATGAAACCAAATTCAATTTGGAATTCATGATGTGACAATATTTAGGTGAGGACATTTAGCAATGTATGATTGGTTTAAAAAATATAAACTTAAAAGGATAACCTAACTTACCGTGTTTGGAATTTTATGGAAGTCCAAATTCAATTGAAAAATCGAGTAACTATTATATTTGGACTCTCTTTTTTCAAATTAAAATATAAAGGGGAAAAAAATCCCCATAATTTCTGCGAAAATAAAAGGAAAAAATAAATAAAATCTGCACATATTCTCCACCTATCTAATCTATTTGCCACGCCACACCAAATCAAAAATACATCGCCACGGGTGGGGCGAAGCCCCGCGCACACCAAATCAAAAATGCATCCCCACGGGGAGGGGCGAAGCCATGCGTATACCAAATCAAAAATGCACTGCCACGGGGCGAGGAGAAGCCCTGCGCACACCAAGTGAAAAGGAAAAAATATGCCCAGTGCGTAGCACGAGCACAAGTCTAATCTATGTTTACAGGTGATGCACTCTATATCAAACTTGCATGGGGTGTGTTCAAGAAGAATTTTTGTCGCCATCTGTCGTGGATGTTGGGATAAAATGGGTCATGAAAAAGCGCGTGTCTAACAACCATACCCAATATTTCGTTTAGGCAATCTGTATGGACTAACTCCAATATAATTCCAAGAGAATCAACAAGACAGTCAGACTCAATCAAGGAAAATATATCCAAGAGTTATATCTCTGTTTCTCAATGTAATCAGTAAATCAAACAGAGAGAAATCCGTGAGCCTGATTTTTATGAGAAACAACTTGAACGGTACCAAAGACCAATGTTCAAGTGTCAATCAATTTCAATCAACAACCAAAGGTTGGATTTACTAATTGATTGAATTACGCACAACCTGTGATATTACAATTATATAGAAAATATAATGCGGAAAAGAAATAACACAGACACCAGAAGTTTTGTTAACGAGGAAACCGCAAATGCATAAAAACCCCGGGACCTAGTCCAGATTTGAGCACCACACTGTATTAAGCCACTACAGACTCTAGCCTACTACAAGTTAACTACGGACTTGAATGTAGTTGAGCCCTAACCAATCTCACACTGATTAAGGTACAGTCGCGTTCCTTACACCTCTGAATTCCAGCAGGGCTTGATTCCCTTAGCTGATCTCAATCACAACTAATAGTTACTACGACCCAAAGTCGAAGAATTTATAAACAAATTTGTCTCACACAGAAAAGTCTATTGAATAGATAAATCTGTCTCCCACAAAAATACCTATGAGTTTTTGTTTTGTCTTTTGATAAATCAAGGTGAACAGGAACCAATTGATACACCGATCTTATATTCCCGAAGAACATCCTAGTAATATCAATCACCTTACAATAACTTAACTATATGGTAGTAGAACAAGTTATTGTGGAATCACAAAGAATGAGACGAAGAGGTTTGTGATAACTTTTTATATCTTACCCATCAGAGATAAATCTCGAGCAAATCTTAGAGAAGATAGTACTCAATACGATAGAACAAAGTAAGATCAAAACACGGAACTACAGAGAAAATAGTTGGGTCTGGCTTCAGAATCCCAATGAGGTCTTTAAGTCGTTAACCTATAATAGTTTTAGGAAAAACCTAGGTCAAAGGAGAATCGACTCTAGTCCTCACTAGTATCACACAGGAGGTGTGGGGATTAGGTTTCCCAGTTGCTAGAGTTCTCCCTTATATAGTCTTCAAATCAGGGTTTGATAGCTTTGGAACAAAGCAATCAATATTCACCGTTAGATGAAACCTGATTTAGGATTCAAGCTAATATCTTTCAACCGTTAGATTTTGCTTGTTACACACAAATGAAATATACCTTCATTTAGATATGGGTAACCGTACCTAAACGTGTATATTGAGTTGGCTCAACAACAGTTAACAGAAGTTAGCCATATGAACACTTTTGTCTTAATCTTGTTCATCTTAACACTTCTAGATCAATTGATAATCAAATGAATCTAATTGTGTTACTTATAGAGTTGTTCAATTGTTTATATTCTCATAGAAGTATACAAGACACAATTGAAGCGAAATTGGATTGATTCAAAAGAA
Organism: Papaver atlanticum; assembly: GCA_023531105.1. Taxonomy (NCBI): domain Eukaryota; kingdom Viridiplantae; phylum Streptophyta; class Magnoliopsida; order Ranunculales; family Papaveraceae; genus Papaver; species Papaver atlanticum. Next base: position 4,348,185 of record JAJJMB010008592.1, on the reverse strand, counting down.
TCAGTTCATGAACATTTTAGCTAAAGTTTGCAAAGATTGCATTCCTTAATATATAAATGTATTTGTTCATGAGTATGAAATCATACTTAACCGATTTAAGAACCTGAACCACTTAAGTTTGCAAACGGGTACGCAAACTTAAGTTCCGGACCTTGGTCACAAGCCGACAGTTTGCAAACGGGTACGCAAACTTTAGCTCCGGACCGAACTCAGTTGAAACCGTTTGCGAACGGGTACGTAAACTTGGTTCCCGGACTTCAACAGTTAAATCAGTTTGCGAACGGGTATGCAAACTTAAGTACCCTGACTTAAACAGTTGAATAAGTTTGCGAACTGGTATGCAAACTTCCGAACCTGAATTCCGTCAAAACAGTTCATACACTAAGTACACAAACCGTAATGTATCTAGACATGGGTTTTAGCTCTTAACTCCCATTTCAATCATTGAAACATTCTTAGAAGACGACAATAGCTGTCTCACACAAACTAATAGCTTATAAGGAATTTTCAAGTGATCGAATGATCAATACGAAACATTCCGAGCCTACATCAAATGACTGTCTCACAAAAATCATGTAAGATGTTACCAGGTGATTTTCATATGATCATCTTTTAACTTTCGTCAAGAATAATGATGAACGTGGTTAAAGCGAAAAGCTTTCCAACACATATTTCGAGAAAGATGTAAGCGAGTTAAACTCATCTCGAAATATCAAATGTGTATAATGTAAAGTCTATATAGCTATACGACTTTTGTCTCAATAGGAGATAAAAAATAATAGAATTCTGAGTGATAGATGAGTTCAAGTCTCCACATACCTGTTGTTGATGAAGTTCCATAAGCTCCCCTTAGTAGTTCTTCGTCTTCAATCGATGAACGCCGTGAAATCTATAGCTCAACTACACATTATATCCTAGTCCGAGACATAGCTATAAGTAGACTAGAAATCAAGACTTATAGTTTTGACAACTAAACTTGACAAACAAGATTGAGATAGCAACGCTTGCGATTTCCACCGAGCAGTGCTCTAACAGGTCAGATATGAACCAAGTCTAAATTCATATACTTATATTTTTCTTGAAGCCTTATATATATTTCGTTTTTCTGAGAGACCAACTACAAATTAATCTTCTTATTATTTTTATTTTTCTCTAGAATGTGTTGAAGTTTTCTGAAAGCAGCAAAGAAATTAGAATCTGGTACAACGGCTCATATTATGCTCTTGGGGTAAGCACTTCTAATATCAGAAATTTTGTACTAAAATTTTCCCTTGGATTCATTTAAAGTGTAAATGTATGTTCGTAGATTCTAGATGATACTTTTGCTTCTCAAAAGCAACGATTACAAGGAGATGTATTCGAAGATAAAGACATTGAGCCCTCTCGTTCACTAGTTGAGGCTAGATCAATCCTTTGCAGAGATACAAAAAAAAAAACACCTCTGATCCATCAACATTCTTCTGTGTATACACGTAATTAACTTTACATTTGCACACATATTCTTTTTGTGAAAAAAAAACATACACAAAATTCAATTATTACAATTTACGTGTGACTATTTTGTTGTTAATAATTACAAAACACTAGCGTTCTTTATCTACTAACGACTAAAATAAAGGTTGTTTGAGTTACCATTGATTTTCATGGATTCAGAGATATTACATAGGATTGTCTAAAATTACAATTGATGTAATGATAATGAAAAAAGAAAGGGAAAAATTGGTATGTGGAAATAAAATTCATGACAAATTGCACTATGATTAAAGAATCTATTGATAAAGCCACTGCTGGAATACTTATCTGCTAGCCAACCTTCCATTAATACAAACAGGCTGATTGTATACACCTAAAGAGCAAATAATACTAACATCAGTCGCCCATTTGTAACGATTTGAAGTCATGAGAAACTCACTGTTGTAAAAACCAAGCACATTTTATAGTGAATATTCTTCACCATCTACAAATTGACTTTCACATCTTAGATTGATTTCTTCACCAGGAAAATCCGAATGCATATGAAGTGAATATTCTTACATCATGAACAAAAATGATGAATCAAACTTACCAGATCGATATCTGCAGGAATACAATAATGAAACTCTATACGAATTGCTATGGACTATACGGGAATCGTTGAAATTGACGCCTACATAATGAGTTGGTAAATTATTACGGTTGGGTTGGGTTTTGACAAAACATAACCGTAAATATTGAATAATGAATTATAGTTGCATCCGAGATAACAAAAACCCAACTATACCTGGTTTATGATTGGGTTTTTCTTTATTTTACCCGGTTACGCTTAGGAGTTCATCACCACCTAACCGTAAATTAGTCTTACCGTTGGCTACGAAGGAAAAGACCTAACCATAAACCTGTATAAAAAGCTAAAATATTCAATCTTTGGTTGGGTGAATCACGATCTCCATTATGAGGTATGCAAAATTTGGTTTATTTATCATACAAGGATTCATCCACCTCAAATTTCTCATTGGATTCACTCAATTTGGTTGGGTGAATCATAATCTACGGTTTTCGAAAAAATTCTTTTTTCTTCTGTTTTTTCCTTTTACTATTCTTCCCTCCAAAAACCAAAACACTAACTCTAATTTTCTATTAACTATAAAGAAAAATCATTAATTTAATCTAAAATTAGATTAGCTAATCTAATTAAATGGTTAATACTTATTAAACAAGGGTTGTTTAGCCATTATGAATGTATTTTAAATAAATAATCTTTAAAATTACTAACTAGTGACCCGTTTTTTTCTTATTATGGAAGCCCCTCTATTAAAATGTGCAGCCTTTACATGAGGTTTCTTATTTAAATCTAGAAATGGTGATGTGGATTTAAGATCCAAGGTCATGATGAAAATCTAAACTGGACTTTCTAGTTTACCCCACTTATCCATGTCATATTTCTTTATGACCTTTACCATTGTATTGGAGATGAAAACTTGGTGGAAAAGGTTTGAAATCCTAGGTGTCATGCTATTTTAAGAGCTTCACCCCTTGCATTGGAGATTTTATAATAGTGGTAGAGTCTTAAGACTTGGGAGGATGATTTTTGGAATTCAAATACAGATTCCTCTGGTTAAAAAAAAATGCCAGTGACATTAAAGTTTCTCTAGACCAGGATTGCAATTTACCAGTTCTCCTTCAAGTTAGAGAAAGGTTTTTAGCAGCCTCGTTAGTATCTTTTAATATTACTAATTCAAAATGAAAGCTGATGAGATGGCCATTGTCTTGAAGGTTAGAGGTATTGGTGGATCTTCCTCTCATTGCATCTGCATGCTTTCCGATCACCAATTGAAAGCTTCTTTTGTCTCACGTTCGAATTATATCTTCATCCCCATTTTAGCTTCCCATTGAAAAGGTGCATCCGCTTTTTCATGCATCAATCTTCTATGTAGCTGGAGTAGGTGATGCCTCTAGCTCCTTCGCAGTTTCTCGCATAATTAGCAAGTATTAGATCGTAAATGGCAATTCATCAATAAAGATTGGTAATGTGATAATTATACTTAGCCTGTGGCTCATGATAGTTCGAAGGTTTCAATGATTCTTACCATTTATAAGGTCAAGTCTTGTGGTGAAAGAATTCCATCTTTCCAAATTTCATGCCAACTCACCACTGGAAATAAATTATGGAAGTGCAAGTTTAGTTGTGGGAACTACTAAAACAAAAGGAGAAACGATAGCTTTCCTCAAGTGGATTGACCACCTCAATTTTAGTGCCAAGTGTCAATCGAATTAACACAAAACGTCAATCCAATTAACACTTACTCTCTAAGCCTTTATATTTATCTTAGGAAGTTTTACATTAGCGATTCATATATGGGTTATATTGATTTGCATTGAGCGTAAATCGGATTCTCGTTTTCTTTTGGATTCAAAGATCTCTTCCATGGGACCTTGAAAGATTTTCGGAAAAGTGTCAAAGGCCTCTATTTGTAAGCCATTAGATTTGACGTTCCACACTTTTTCCAAAGCTTGGAATTTTTGGAATCCACCATAAGACTTTCTAATGTTTCTAACTAGAACAATAATGTAAGACATATAATAATAGTTATCTTTCTTTTTGTCCAACATAACTATCATGGTGTCAAGGTGTGGTGAAATCAGTTTAGGCGTTTCCTAAATAAAGACATGTTTCTTTTGGAAATAAAACAAGCATCTAGCATTCCAAATTAATATGCCTCATAGCAAGAACATATATTTCTACCCATTTTATGCGATCTTTTTTCCTTGTTTGGAATGTGAACCAACTGCTTAGTCATTCATGGAAATGTAAATTGTTTCATACTTCTTTGGAACATTCATACGAAATGAATAAGTGTACATGTAAGATTTTCATTTTTCCCACTCAATAATTTGCAAAAAAGATAAACTTGAGTTGGAATTTTGGCAATTCTATCATAAATAGCTAGGAGGAATGGTGTGATCACACTTCCGTAGAGATATCTTTATGGATGGGAGTATATTGAGCTTCCATATGTGAGTCCATGGGGATCAGATGTCATTAAACTAGTTTTCTATACCAAATTATAATATAGAGACTTAACGGAGGATTCATGCATCATCCTTAGACAGAGGCCACATTACTATATCCTTATTCCCAGTACCTTTAAGATTTTTATGTCCAAAATAGCCGTAGTTATATCCATTGTAAACAATTGTTAATATTAATAATGCTTCAGGCATGGTCAAAATTTACTAGATCACTCACAGATTTTGTTAGAATATTGCTCGGTTGAACCCACCAAGCATTGGTATGTCAAGTTTGGTTATCAAGTTTAAGTCCCAAACTCACCTCTTGAATTTCTTACTACAGTGAACTCCGTTAAGCTAGACTTAAGACATAGAGTCGAGACATGCTCTAGTTTCTCATTAAAGACCTAAAGATGTGTTGAAGAGCAAATGAAGACATCATCCTTCATATTGAGGTTAGTAACTTGACTTGTTCCATTTCTATCAAGTTCTTACAATCGTATTCATTGAAAATATAACATGCGAAGTTTATGTATATAACTTTTCTATGTAAATGACTTGATCATTATCTATGATCAAAGTATCAAGAGGAAAAATATATAATAGTTGTTTCGATAACTTAACTATATAGAGCTACGAAGTATAGTTCTCTATACCTTCGTGTTTCTACATTACACTAATATGACTTTTGTCATATAATTAGTGTAGAAAGTTTGTCTTGAATATGTATTTTGATAAACATGTTAGAAAGCAATTTATGGACAAATATTAAAGTGTTTTAAACTTCGAAATTACGTTTCGATTTCAAATACAATTTAGGACCGGTTCTAGGACCAATCCAAAGTGGCAGGATCGATTCCATAACCGATCCTCATTGTAATCTGACTTTTCATTATATTTCAAGTTGTCTTCTCTTGATTAATGGATGGCGAGAGGTATACATGTTGGAATATGAAAATTTCATATGTCACGAAAATATTGAACATGTATTTAATTCTAATATTTTACTATTCGTATTACTCCTTCTCAAGGCTAATTAAGATCCTATTATTACCTTTGAGATACATTTTCAATACCATCTTTGGAATTGGTGTTGATGTGTTTTCCTTTCTCAAAAGATTGCATATAACTAGTTTACTATTTTAACAAACTACAAGGATTTGCAACTTGATAATATTAGTTGTCATACTAGTAGAATATCTCAAGTATTAACCTTGAAATATATTATTGGTTATATATCTTTAAAACAATATTTTTATATATATTACAAATGAGTTACACATGTAAATATAACCATACGATATTGATCTTTGATAAAATCGGAAATGGCATTTATTGAATATATTTTGATTTTCGGTTTTGGTAGATCTTGTTTCCAAACGAACCTTGGTCATAGCACTATGAATAATGGAGATTTGTATTCATACAAACTTATCCCACAAAACACCTGAGACAAATGTGAGTTTGTTGTCAGTAGAAATTTGAAGATTTGAAAATGTTAACAGACTCCGATATGAATGAAAAATCATTAGTAGAATCAAATGCAGGTTGTTATTTTTAAAATTAAGAAGATTGAAGACTTTGATATTTTGATCTTGGAGTGATTATCTGCTTGACTTGATTGATCTTATCAAGGATTTTCAGATCTGATATGTCTTGTTTATCTTTGTATTATAGATCATTGTGGAAAATCCTTGACTTTGAACTTAATATTTTTGATATTTGTGATTGGTCGTGAGTGGTTACCAAGCAGGTTAGTTATTTACTATTTGGAAGACGTCCTATAGGATTAGGGTAATCTTCAGAGTGGTGGAGAAACTCTTGGCAGTAGACTCTGTTGAAGGATTTCACGTGCGTAGGCGAGATTGGTTAGAGCGGGGATACTGGGGGAACTGAGTAACTAGAGGTTTTCTATTCGGTTTCAACTATATAAGGTTACGGGCAGGCATTTGCGTAGTACATTAACTTTGAGAGTATTAAAAATTGGACTAGGTCCCGAGGATTTTCTGCCAAATAGTTTTCCTGATTAAGAAAATCTCATTTGTTATGTCATTACTTTACTTTTCGCATTATAATTGTTATATTATAATTAAAGTAACTGCATTTATATGTTAATCAAACCTTGGGTGATCCTATAATCAGTTTTGAGTCGAACTTAGATAATTATAAAGATTTTTTAGGGTAAAACAATAAATTGTGAAATGAGCATATGTTGAAGTTTATGTGGGAACGAGAGATCAAAACCGAACAAGATTCGCCTAAATCAAGAAATGGTCATTCGAGTATTACTTCGGTTATAAAAACGTAAAAGGTTTGATCTTAGGAAGGGATGCATCATAGAGTGAGATTAGAGTATGATATGTTTATAGTGTATTGTCGTTGAACAATGTGGCATTCTTGGGCTTGCTGTGAAACTACTTTGTAAAAAGCTTTTCTGTGTAAGACTAAGAGAAAGTTGATACAAAATTATGTTGTTAAGACTTGTCTGAGGAAGTCATGAGTTGTTTGGCAAATAGGTTGAGTAACCTATTTATAGTTGTTGTAGCATACACTGATCTCATGGTTATTGGAGAAGGTGGGTGGAATGAACAGAGTGGCAAACGTGAGAAGTTGTCACGTCCGCGGAGATGGGAAGACTCTCAAAAGTTCACTCCCATCATCTGTATTCCTTGCCACTATTACCCCCATGACTAACTGCTCTTTTTCATTGTGGGTGTATAAACCGCCAGACTATAACCCTAGTAAATATCCCATGTGACATATTTGATGTCTCGTAGAAATCAACAAGTATAATCAAGTACTGTTACTGTTAGGTTGATTAAATCATAAGAGAAACTACTTGGTCAAGAGGTTGAGCCAAGACTCTCAGTATTGCAATTGATTAAGTAGACCGACGAGTGTCGAGTCTGATGAGACTAGTAAGTTTAATACTGGCTTAATGAATATAGTAAGCCAAGTGGAGTAAAATATTAGTATCAATGAGTATTAAACTCTAATGAACTGATGATGGCATCAGTGGGCATCTATTGACATAGTATATACCGTATGTGACTCAACTGGTAGCGAATAACGCCAGACGTTGGCACCTAGTGAGCTGAGCACTCCATGGCATCTTTGTGAAGTGATGAATGACAATGAAAGAGTAAATAGGCAGTGCCATCAATACAACTTGATACTGACGCCTGAGAGATATAGAACTCGACAGCGATGTACGAGCATTATTAGACTGCTTTTTGTGATATGAAACTAGTCCTGAGTGATCACGTGGATCATAAGCGTCGACTATGTGACAATGCAAGGCATTGGCGTCACTTCTTGAACGTTGCAATCCCATGGTATATTAGGAGTATAAGCTCATGGGACATCTATATGAATGATACAAACTAGTGGGATCGCTTTCGGAGAGATGGCGTCACGATGCAAATATCCCTTTAGCTGGAACAAGAATTCACATGGGCGAGAAGGGTGATTCCCCCTATTTTATCGGATTTACTATTAGCTGCAAATACAAATTATAACCGACGAACTAAAAATGTAATTTCAGCAGAGTGGGTTCTTGCAGTATTAGATTCGGCTAAAATAAACACTGACCGGGTGGATAGAGGTCATCCGGACATTTCGGAGATGAGTTCATATACAAAGACTCAACATGAGAAATCCTAACAGCCTTACAACCTTTGGGGATAACAACCGCACCAATAGCTGAAACCTGGGTCATGCTGATAGCAACAAAGAGACAATGAGTGTGCTTTGAAACATATTCAGATAATTTGGTTAGCTTTGTAAAACCTAATAACGGAACGCCTTGATATATCTCAAAGTATGATAACATAAATTAAGTAGCCAATGAAAGTAATTCTACATTGCACACGAAACCACGACTGATGAGAACAAGGGAAGAGCCAGGTTTTAAGGAAAGAGGGTGCAATAAATTTCTTTAGGCAGCAGATGGATTGACATACTTGGTTCGTTCTCGACTACAGTAACATGGGACCATACCATCTCATCTTTCTTACCCAAATTGTATTAGCCGACTCTGTAGGTACAGCGCACCCGCGTGTAATTATTTCTAGTGTAATAAAATTATTTTATGCTTTACAGAAGGAAAAAAGAAAAAGTAACGGCTCTACGATGGATATATGGCAAACGCACCAAGAGTTCTTTCCTAGTAGTAATACAAGTAATAAAGTACCGAGTCACTTCTCATGTAATTGACACCAAGAACATCATAGAAAGCCTTGAGAAACTTACACGGTAGCTTTCCCTTGATTAAAACTTAACTTAGATGGAAAGCTGAACCGGCAAAGCGCAAGGCATAACATGAATGAAATATAAGTAGAAGACGGTGTATAGGATTATCTCTAAGATTCTCGCGGTTCGGTTAAAGACGGTGATGCCGATATTGATTTCTGATTTCCAGGGGGCTTTTATTCATGGTAAACAAATTCTTGATGGTGTTTTAATTGCTAATGAATGTGTTGATAGCATGTTGAAGACTAGGAAACCTGGAATTCTGTGTAAGATCGATATGGAGAAAGCTTTTGATAATGTTAACTAGCAAGCTTTGTTTACAATTTTGCAAAAGTATGCCTTTGGTGATAAATGGATTTCTTGGATTAAATGGTGTGTAACTACTACTCATTTATCTGTTCTCATGAATGGTGGTTCTACAGAGAAATTTAAACCAAGCAAGGGTTTAAGACAATATGACTCTTTATCTTCGTATCTTTTTCTTTTGGTGGTGGAAATTCTTTCAAAACTAATAAACGATGCGGTAGAGAGAGGCCAACTTTCTGGTTTTCAAGTGGTGGAACATGGCTCTATTATTTCTCATCTTCAATTTGCGGATGATACTTTGATCTTTATTGATGTGTCGGTGGAGGAAGCTAGACGTTTATTCATCATTTTGGTTGTATTTGAAACCATTACGGGGATGAAATTGAATTTAGATAAAAGCACTATGATCAGTGTCGGAGCCGAAGAGGTTATTGATGATCTTGCTAGTAAGACAGAGAAGCTTCCTTTCACATACCTTGGTATGCCAATTGGTGCTCATTGGCGTAACACTTCAGTTTGGGACCATGTTTTGCTCAGGATGGAACAAAAGTTGGCGTCGTGGAAGAAAAGGCAACTTAATAAAGCAGGTAGGATAACTCTTATCAAGAGTTGTCTTATGAGTTTACCAATTTATTATCTTTCGCTTTTTCATCTCCCGGTGAGTGTGGAAAAGAGAATGATTAAGCTTATGCGTAACTTCTTATGGGGTGTGACGGAAGGTAGAAGGAAATTGGTGTGGGTTTCATGGAAAAAGCTTTGTGTTACGAAAGAGAAAGAGGGTTTAGGCGTGAAGAAATTGAGGAAAATAAATCATTCCTTACTAATCAAGTGGATTTGGAGGTTTTCGAAGAACAAAAATAGCCTTTGGAGGAAGTTAGTGAATGAAAAATTCTCTCATAACTCTAATCTTATAATCCCTGATGTGGATAATAACTCTCAAGGTAGGAGTCTTTGGAAGAATGTCACTAATATGGTCCCAACAGTTCAATCCACAGAGAGTTTCACAGTTAGGAATGGGAAAGGTATTCGGTTTTGGAAGGACCATTGGCTTGATAGGGGCATACTGAAGGATCTCTTTCCGGTTGTTTTCAAGGAAGTGAGGATGAAGAATCCTACAGTCTCGAACATGATAGTGAATGGAGAATGGGATAGCGAGTTCAAGAGAAATATGAATGAGCAACTGGAATGGGATTTACTAAAACGTGATTTACATCATGTTCCTAATTTGGCGGAAGAAGATGATAAAATGGAGATTATGGAATGTTTTAGCACATTGAAATGCTATGAGAAACTCACAGGAGATTTGGATGATTGTGGTTTCAACAAATTTCTTTGGAAAACACATATTCCAAACAAGGTAAGTTTTATTTTGTGGGCGACTTTTCATGATTCACTTCCTACCCGGGATATGTTGCGCCATCGTGGTGTTGACATAGACAGTGAGCAACGTGTCCTATGCAAATCATATGTTCATATACTCGTACTCTTTTGAGATTTGGAATTACTTTATTAAAATATTCATAATCGCATGGCCTTTGCCAAGCACGTTACTCCAATTATTTGAAGCATGGGATTCCAATGTGCTGTGTGGTAAAGGATTGGCAAATCTTACACTATGCGATTTGTTGGGTTTTGTGGAAGGAAAGGAATGGAAGGGTCTTTGGAGGTCGACAATAGTGTGAGCAAGAAAGTATAGATTTGGTTAAGCAATTGGTAGTCTTATGGTCTTGTGATAAAGATACTTTCAAGTTTGTCGATCCTAATCTAATTTGGAGTAACTGGGAAACACTAATGTGTATGTAACTCTTTTGTTTTGACCTTGGGTTAATCCTTGGTTCTTCTTTTTTCTTCTTTAATATAACCTTCCCTTTCGGAAAAAAAAAATGCTTCCACTTCTGAACATAGAATAAATAAATCCCCTTTGATGGTAATTCAGACAATTAAATGTTGAATTTATTTTTATTTTTTGAAACGATTAAATGTTGAAATTGTTAAACCGAATAAGCATTTAAACTCTCATTATCCATGCCTAATTTTTTCGACACGTTTTAAAATGCCCCAATCATCCAAAAGTTTCTGAACAACGGATGTTGTGACTCAATGAGGGACTCCAAGTGGCTCGATTACATTACCAGGTAAGTTGTTCCTTAGTTTGATAAGAAAAGTAGGAAGTTATTGCAAGAAAGAAGACGCTGAGAAAGTACAAAACAAGGCTTGGTCAATGACTTTGGACATGAAGAAAAGGGTCACTGCTGAAATCCCATATGTACTTGACTAACTATGAAGGATGAACTTATCTAACATTCAAATTACAAGAGATGGACCGGTAGTTGGTTTGGTATGATGTAGCGTCCAAACTTAGGTAAATAAATTTGGAAGACGAAGTATTTTCCCTTGGGGAGGAGGACGCCGATACCTTCTTTGTCTCCCTCTTTCTGAGGTAGCTAGTCAAGACAGAAGCCGTTCAATCGGAAGGCTAAGTGTCAAATTTGGAGAATTTAACGCAGAACGGAAGAGTGAATAAAGAATTTTGATATTAAAGTTGGAGAATAATTGAGAAAACTCAATATTGATTGATTATAATGTGTATGATTATACAAAGGACTTGTCCCCTATTTATAGAGAATACAATAAAACTAACATTCCTAAAATAATCCAAACTTAAAAGAAAAAAAATCCCTAAAATAAATAATGTTCTAGAATTTTATAACTTCTAAAGATGAGTAATTCTAATAATAAAACACTTCTAAAAATAATAAAGCTTAAACATAGAATGTTCTACATCAGAATTATTTAGAATTTCAGATGGACTAGAGCGTCCAAACTTAGGTAAATAAAATTGAAAGACGAAGAAGTTAGAGCGGCTTCCGACCAATCATACCATAAGCAACCGGAAGGAAAGAAAGTGGAAACCAGCAACTCCCTTGGAGAAGTGTGTTTCATTTGTTACATGTGATGTATAACCAGGTATGCTTGCAGTGGTTCCCTTTCCCTTTAAATTTCCTTTTTTCTTGTTTAAATGGAAGGAAATCCTATATGTGACTCTAGTTCGATAACTCAATCTGAATTTCCCTCTTCATCTCCTAAAGAAACTGCTGCTCCTGGACTCCGGGAAATCAAGATAGAAAAAAGTAGGAAACAAATGGCACATCTAATTCAAAAAAGATTCCCACCTCTAGCTCTGTCGATGATAAACATACTTTGCCCAAGGTGTTACGTCAAAAAAAATCCAACTCTATATTAAATCTCTAGAGTGACACAGGAAAGGTCATTACATTTTTATTAACCGACTCTGAAATATTTAACAAGCTTTATCCTTGTACCTTTTTCTTTTGAACTTTTTTTTTTTCTTTTTTTTCATAAAATCTACAATCGCAGACAGAGAAGAACTAGGGAACCCTTCTTGTCAAAACCAAATCTCCTGCTGCTAATTTGGTGCCAGTTTCTGTTATCAACTCCATGTTAATTTCTTCACTTCCATCCGTCATCCAGAGAAGATAAGCTATTTCTTCAAACAGCAATAACTACCATGCCCAGCTATATTCATGTATCTGACGATAATTGTCTTTAACGGATTGGGTGATATTGTGTTATCCCACGCTTAGGAGGCAACTTCCTTAATATGAAAAGCACCAGAGCAGATGGAAGAATTTCCACCAACTACACAACACAGAGAATCACGAGACAGAAATGAGAAAAAGATGACAGAACTTCTATGAAGAAAACCAAATTCTAAGCATATGGGAGGTGAGAGCATAATCATTATTCGTCATTGCACCAATTTTTCATCGGTGATTCTAAGAAAGTATAGTGCAATAAGAAAATCAACTCAGCATACTACAATTCACTAACATTAGAATTATGTAGCTGTCCTAAATCTTCATCAACACAGTGTCTAATATGTAGCGAAAGGCCAAAAAACGGTCTGATCAAGTGATATAACAATTGGGCTGCTTTTGTCATTGTATCTAGTATTGCACATTAATGATGTAATTTTCAAGAATTCTACATATCAACTGCTTTCAAAAGAAATGAATAACAACTAGACCTTGAATCAAAAACCCACACCTTAAGCCATAAAACACTACCTAAGGAGACTTTGGAACTAAAGCCTGCCTACAACATATAGAGATTACCTGTCTGACAACATGTTACAAATCGAAGTTACCTGATTTAGTAGAACCAGCAAGACTTACCAGATAGTAGAGGAAGTTGAGAACTGGGTGGTTTAGAACATCAAGATCAGCTGCTTTGTCAAAGGCATTAAAGCACATCTGTGGAAAATATCAAGCAACGAAAATGCATAAGTTGACTGATGTACTAGACAACAAACAGCAGAGATCACTCAATGGACCACAGAATGGCAACACAGTTGCCATGATTACTAATGCCAGTCAGCGTGAAACACCAGCCATTGTGTTCCTTGCAATCAGCAGAGACAAAGTGGAGTGGAGTTTCAGACTAATTACATTTCAAAACACACTAAGCCTGATGCAAGCACATGAATCTAGAACTCATTTTGGGTCACTAATCATTGAATTTTACAAAATCAAGTATCCGGTGGCTGAACACAGCTAGGACTAACGGAAACTTTTAAATGGCTCAACTTTAGTTCATCTAATGCTCCCTTCCATGTATCTCTATATCTCTCCTCAGTTATCTTGGGCCAAAACTACAAGTATTGGGCCAACTAGGCAGGATTTATAAGTTGTAAAGCTATTCACTGGGGAAGATTTTCGTGTTTGCACATGTGTATATGTGTGTGCTATTAAAAGAGGTGTACTCACCATTATGCATCTTGTGAGGAAACATAAGAAACATATGGTGGTGACATAGCCAACCTGCACAGCAAAGAGAAGTATATTAAAGAAGGAAGAGAATCTATAATGTACAATAACATAAAGTTCGCACCCATAAGTAGTATAATGAACTTTTGAAACGACAAACGAAAACACATTTACCTCCTGCAACTTTTTGCGCCGTCCTTTTGATTCAACAGGGAACCGTTGCAACATCAAGAAGAGCCTGAAAAGCATGACGGAGGGGAATGAAAATTAACACCCAAAGTGATACGAGAAATTAGCAGTACAAATGATTAATATACAGTAACATGCAGGCATCACACTGCATGCATGTGTTCTGCACGAACAAAAAGTTATGTACCTTCCTCCATAGAGAAGAAACCCGAGGGCTGCAAATAATGATACACCTGTTTTCAAAGGTATGTTAGTTCAAAACTCGTAATATTTTCTGAAACATAAAATTGCTGTTGAACATCGTTTTAAACAAATTGCTCTTGTTAAGAAAGACAAACCTGCGAAAAATATCTTGGACAAGACAATCATTAGGTGGATGGGTTTCCACCACATGATCAACCAGAGAGCTACCTGTCAGCATTGGAAAAAAATAAAAAGATTAAACTAATCTGCCCCAAAACCAAACAGGCAAAATACATTTCCAGCTTGAGCTTCCCATAGAAAACATTTTCAAACCAGTCAAGTGTTCTTATAGAAAGCACATTGTTCTCTTTTCAGGTATAGGTCCCATCAAAATATTCAATACCTAGATTCGATATGGAAGATGACTCTTAGTGTGTTAGTTAGTAAGAGAGTCTCTACTAGAAGAATTCAAAAAGGAACACAAAGAATAGAGACAAAACAAAGGGTCGTGTCATCTTGAAGGTAACATTGTAAAGGTATTTCGCCAACTTATTGAGCAATCTATAGTTCTGACATTTTTCTTGTTTTACAATCTATAATTCTGCTATATTTCATGTTTTGCAACTGGTTGTTTATCTTATTGGGATCAAGTCTTATCTAGTTGGTACAATAGGCAAAGTTAGTAGAGCAATATTTCCAATGATTCATGGAAGTGCTTTGATATAGGGGTAATGAAATTGTACCATCGGATTCCAATATGGATACAAGAAAGAATACACGTGTTTTAACATATTCAACTCCAAAAGAAATCACCATAGAGAAACTGGCGGAGAATATGCAAGAGATGCAGACAAATGCGACTCTCACAATGGAGATGATAAATAGGTCACACATGCTTAAAATGCACCATGTCATCCAATGTTAGTAATTGCGACTGAGTAAGATAACGAGGAGAAGGATATGCAAGTAATAAGCATGCATAACAAGATGTATGCTAATATGGCTGATCGGTTACAGCTGTTCACTTCAGCTTTTGGGTTTTCCCCTTTTCTTTGGGTAATTCCTTGTCCCACTCCCTCTGGGCATAAGCCAAAAGAAGATGATTGATGCTTTGTCTCTTATAATTCATAGAAGTCAAGGATGAAGTAATGACATGTTCTAATTACAGTTTTGACAGCAATCACCAATAATGGATACTGTCTATTGATACCCATGGCCATGTAGTAATGGTACACTGGCCAACAAAATACTTACTCAAACATAGACGTTTTGGATAGTAAATTGACAACCACAGAGGATGGTAAAGATATGCATAAACCATACATGAAACTTCGAAACCAGACAAAAATAAACTTTTACCTGAATGGCATACACCACCCCGTTAATTGTGAAGAAACTTGGCCGAAGTCCATCAGTAGATACTGCACGTGCCTGGCAAATTATGGTAACGAAGTAGACAAAATGTTTCATCATGAATCAACCAGCAGATCCAGACAAACATAGTGCAACTGCAAATACAAACCTGGTAGTATATTTCAGCCCAGAACAGAACAAGGAGTGCATATGTAGTGAAGAATGCAAGACTGGGTGTATCAAGCAAGACGTGTTGTAGAATCTGGAAGCAATAAAACCATTAGACACAATGTACACAAAAACTATCATGTTATTAGAATTATCAATAGAGATATTGCTTCCAAGTTCCAACCTCCGGTTTTATCCGTTGAACATCCGTTCGAAACACAAAGACAACAGAACGAACTGCCAAACAAGAGAACGGATATCATATCAGTAGAAGAAATAAGAAATAATAAACATTAGCAAACTGAAATTACACCAAAATGCACACAAAGATACGAACCAGCATTCACCACAAAATTCAAGAAATGAAAGACCTTCTGTGTGGTCCAACCATACTCGGGAACTCTTAATTCTATCCGAACAAGTTGGATCTGCAATTAACAACAATCAATTAATAAAACACATCCTAATCAAGACATCATTAATAAAAAAAAAGAAGCAATTATAGGTTAAAACCCTAACTCTAATGCCATTAATTTATTGTTTGCTATTCCCACACACAAAAAATATCAAACCCTAAACCAAAAAACCCACCATAACCCAGAACATGAATTTCAAATTCTACAAAGCCCATAACAAAAAAGAAAAACAATGATTCGTAAATTACCAGAGCGACAACAGCAACAAAACCATATAATCCAGCAAGGGTATGAAAAATCCGATTCTGCCAAATAGGTGAATTATTAACTTCTACCCACCAATCTGAAGCGTTTGTAAGTCTATAAGCCATAATAAAATTCGCTGAAGAATTCATCTACAAATCCGTCGCCAGGGAAATCTCAGATAAATTTCCCCGCGATTGCAAATTATATTCTTAATAATAACACAGCGCTTACTGAAATAATTCGGAAAAAAACAAATTTAATCTAAAGGGTGAAGGATAAAAATGAAAAAAGTGTGAACATCAAAATCAAACTAAGGATCTCAACGACGGGAGAGAAAGCAGGATTCTGAGAGAGAGAGAATATTTTCGTTTCTTTCGATTTTTAGGACATGAAAATTGGATGTGCTTAACCAAAGACAGGCAATAGCCGGTAGTTCACAACGTGTCAATATTTTGGATACCAGCTCATAAATGCTTATCTTAATAACCTGGGTAAACAAAACCTAATTAGCTCATAAATGCTTATCTGACTCATCTTAGGTGATTAAGCTGACTTGCTTGACCGACTGCATTTGATGATGAGGTAGGCTTTGTTGACTAACGTGGCAATTTTATAACTTGGTTTGATACTTCGATTTCAATTTCGGAGACTCAAGGTAAACCTGTGTTGATAAAACACACGTTATTGTTGATGGCATTGGGTTAACAATGGTCAGTCAGATAATGACGATTTGTGTGTGAATCGAAGAGGTGGTGCCGTGGTGGAAGTTTGATGATTTCCAGGTGAGCAGCATCATGAACACATCAGGGTCGCATGACGGACCCGCTGTCTATAGTATTTTTAAACAATAATTCTTGACAGACCGTTTCAAAAACGACCCCAAAACCGTATCCTACGTGGATCCAACGTGGCAGTCAAAAAGTAAGAAAACGCGTCTGAACTCTGTCAGACCTTCTGAAACCTTGTCTGCCTTGAAAATGGCCGTTGATTTAATTTACTTTTCTTTGGATATTTTACATCCATTGATTCAAAAATATGGATAAGTCTTCCCACAGATAAGTAGATCTCTCCTAATTCTTTCGGGAAACAAGGTCTTCATCTTTGTTACTGTAAAAACACAAATTATGTGATTTACCTCCATCGTTATCATCATAACTCTGTGTGAAAACGAAAAAAAATTTACAAAGAAATAAATCTGCTAAATCACTGTTTAATAATTTTAATTGGGGTCGTTTATAGTGCGATGGATAGTTCAATTTTTGTTTATTGAAATGAAAAATTGTTCTCGTGATTCTTAATCAGTAATCCCTATGTCTTCTCGGATCTTACATAGTTTATTGATAAATTTGTAATTTCTTTCCTAATTATAATACAAACTATTAATTATTAGTAAATCTGTAATTTTTATCTTAATAATCTTACTTTGTTATTTAAACATTCCCATAAACAGGATGGATGATAATGTGGAACCTAGAGAGAGTGATAAAAATTTGGATGGTTGTGCTAGCAAGGGTGGAGGTGAATCAGGTGATGTTGTCCAGATTTTGGATGTTAATGTTGACAAAAGAGATATAGTAGTGCCTAAAGTTGGTATGAAATTTGGTAGTGTTGAAGAAATATATGAGTTTTATAGAAGTTATGCAGTATAAACAGGATTTGGGTGTAAAATACGGTCATCAAAGAAAGATGAAGGGATTTTAAGACATGTAACTTACACTTGTGTTCGAGAAGGCAAACATAAATTAGTATCAAATACTCCATTCGAGCTTGATCCGACAGCAAAATGTGAATGCAAAGCTAAAATAACAGCATGTTTGGATTTGGATGATAAGTGGAAGATTACTGTATTTGTTTCTGAGCACCATCACAGGACTAGCCCAAGTAAAACTCGATTCATGAGATGTAACAAATTGATTAAGAAAAGTGTCAAAAGAAAGATCTTAATTAATGACAAAGCAGGAGTTAAAATGAACAAAAACTACAATATCCAAGTAGTTGAAGCAGGTGGACATGAACACCTTACATATGATGACAAAGATCTTAGAAATATGATTGCAAGAGAGAAACATTTGGAGCTTGGTGAAGGGGATGCTACGGTGCTACGAAATCACTTTGAGAAAATGCAAAAACTGAACATGGATTTCTTTTATACCATATCTCTTAACCACGAGAATCGCTTGCAGAATGTTTTTTGGGAAGATAAAAGGTGCAGGGTTCGACACAACCTACTTGACTAATAAGTACGTCATGCCTTTTGCTCCTTTTGTTGACGTAAACCAGCATGGTCGATCAATTCTATTTGGATGTGGACTTCTTGCGAGTGAGGAGATTGAAACTTTCACTTGGTTGTTCAAAACATGGCTCGATTGCATGGGAGGAATTGCTCCACCATCTATAATCACAGACCAATGAGCGCAATGAAAAGTGTTGTTGAAACCGTAATTCCATAGGCGAAACATCGATGGTGTTTATGGCATATTATGAAGAAGATACCCGAAAAGTTAAGGAGGTATGACAAGTATCTAAATATAAAATGTAGGATGAAGAGAGCCATCTATGAAGCACAATGTCCAGCTGAATTTGAACAAAAGTGGAGCGAGATGTTGGAAAAGTATACACAGCTTAAATCAAATAAATGGTTGAATAAATTATATCAACAGAAGAATCGTTGGGTGCCTTGTTATGTGACGACAATATTTTGGGCAGGAATGTCGACTACCCAACGAAGTGAAAGCATGAATGCATTTTCCGATGGATATGTTCATTCAAGAACATCTTTGAAACAATTTGTTGAACAATTTGAAAAAGCATTAAGATTCAAAATGGAAAAAGAACTCAAGGAAGATGCTAGGTCATTTTCAAAAGACATCCCAACAACAACTTCTTATGAAATAGAGGAACAAATGCAAAGTATTTACACTATGGAAAAGTTTAAAGAGTTTCAAAAGGAGTTGACAGGGAAGATATATTATGAAATAATTGATGTGCAAAATGAAATCCAAGATGGTACCCAAGTCATAAGATATGATGTACAACAATAAATTTGGTATTATAGATTACCTATAGTGGAAGATGAGGATGAAACTTCGGAAGAGTACGCAACTGAAAGTTCAAACCAGGAAAATGTTGTTGATCAAGCGAATGGATTAAAGGACGACGACGAAGAAGAAGAAGAAGAAAATTCAAAAGCTAAAAAAGTTATGAAACATGTTATGTTTAAGGTTTGGTTTCAGAAGGATGGCTGCAAAGTTAATTGCAGTTGTCGTAGGTTTGAGTTTCGAGGAATACTTTGCACTCATGCGATTTGTGTGTTACTTCGTAACAATGTAACATCGCTTCCAGCAGAATACATTTTAAGGAGATGGAGAAAAGATGTGAGTTTAGCACATACAAAGGTGACATTAAGTTCAGATAGCTGGCAACTGACTCCAAATCAAAAGCGCTATAAAGATATGTGCGATTATTTTGCAGAGCTTGCAGATGTAGCATGCCAAAAAGATGGCAAGTGCAATAATATAATGAAATGTATAGGTGAACAGTTGAAAGTATTAACCGAAGAAGGATCCAGTGCCGCAACAGAAATGATTACTTCTGAAGTGAACAATGTTACAGAGGTACTCAATCCGTATGTAGTTGTTCGAAAAGGAGCACCTCGTAAAAACATCTTGAAGCCTAAAATATACAAAAAAAAAAAAAAAAAGGAAAAGAAAACATTGAGGTAATCTACTGTTGATCCAATAGTTTGTGTACATAGATTTCAAGTTTATTTTTTCTGAATTATATATTTGTTTCATAGGTTTCGCAAAAAGTCCCGACGCAACAAAGTGTGGCGAGTACAGTCCAAGCTGAAACTATGAACCTTTCCCGTGAATAATACCATCAATTTTCGGTAAGAGTACATAAGCTTGTGATCCATTAATATACTGCTAGTCCATTTTTTTTTTATTGAGTATGAAGTGACCTGTATTGTCTCAATTGAAACTAAGAAAAATCAACTTATGGTGTCAAAAAGCAGCTTGGAGTACCCCAGATTCATGCAGGTGGAAATTTAGCAAATAACATGAATATGCTGGATTTACCTTGCATTTCACCTTATGGGCATGTTGGTTATGTTGCGCCTTTATATGGAGCACTTCAACAATGGGATTACGGACGTTACACACTACCATATGGGGGATTCCAAATGCATGGAGGACCACAAGAAGTTAATGAGGTATCACCCTACACTGCATTCGGACCACCATTGCAGGGTACTTTAGGAAGAGGGTTTTCACAGGGATAAAGCCTTGGTTTAATATTTTGTGTTATCAAGTTCTGATCTAAAGGGGAGTCATGTCTTCTACTAATACAGGCTCCATTTTTTTGGTTTTTGGGTTGTTAACTTTCACATGTGCTTGTGCTTTTGAATTTCCAATATACTGGAGAAGTTTAGTTATAACTTTCACATGTGTTTTTGGGTTATTATGAAGTTGAATTACAGTAGGAGGTATAATTAGTTACTCTTTAACTATTTTCTTAATTTTTTTTCTGCATTTGTGATGTATTCTGCAATTATCAGTCTCATGATTCGGGTGTAGAAGAAACATACAGATATTGTTTCAAAATAATTTCATTTCATAATTAATACTGAATTATATATGGAGGTATGTCGAGTTTAGATGCACTAAACTAAGAGTAACAAATTTAAAGAGTAAAGTCAATACTGAACATCAAGGGATTCTAACTAAGACCTCATACTTGACACTCCCCCCGCAACACTATTTCCAACTGCCAGGATTACCACCTTCATTGCATTCCTCTGATCATAAACCACTGCAACACTCCCGCGAGTCACGTCATATGCTTGATACATTATCTTTAATTACTTCAAAACAAAGTCAATTTAAAACAAATGTAATAACATATCTAGTGATAGAGGGAGGACTATAGAACAATTTCAACAGAGGCCTACGAGTAATAGAGAGAACCCAATTTTCTCGTTAAACTACCTTGATTTTGAGATTTACGGCTTCAAATTTCTCTGCAAAAAGTAGGAAAAAGAAGAAAAAATATGAAACCACTAAATAATCTTTAGAAAAGGAAGAATAAATAAGGTCACAAGATCGAGTGTAATTAATCGTACCTTGTTGCAGCAGACATAACAGATCTCTCTCATTTTCTTCTCCGTGGGACGAAGAACTTACTGTGAGAGAGAGAGAAACGGGTTGGGATGATTTCGGAGTGATAAACAAGATTTTGAGAATACTTATCTGAATCGATGGTTGCAAATTTATAGAAGTAAAATAATTTAAATCAACGGCCATATTCATAGCAGACAAGATTTCAGAACTGCCTGACAGATTTCAGACGCGTTTTTATCCTTTAAGCTGCCACGTTAGATCCACGTCGGATACTGTTTTGGGGTCGTTTTTTAAACGGTCTGTCAAGAATTATTGATTTTTAAAATGACAAAAGTACGCCCAATTTGACTCTCTAGTGTCTCGCATGTCGGAAGGACAAGGTGGACTCCTGATCACATCATTACGACTTTTTGGTGTCCATGCTTAACCCACTCTGTTTCAAAATTGAGAACCGGTAATGCAGAAGATTAGCTTAGCAACTGGGAATATTTGAAGTTTGAACCAAGTCTCATTGCCAAAATCTACTCTTTTGGAGAAAAAACTGAAGTGGGACAAAAATAATTAGAGACGATAAATATTACACCGAACCTTTTTTTTTTTTTGGTAATGGAAATGTATTAACAAGAAACTAGATCCTTACAAACCTGTGGAAGGCTCTCCCCATAACATCATCAAGCAAAAAAGGAGACAGAAAGTTAGGGGGGTTCTGAGACCATTTTTCGGTATACATATCATTTGCAGCTTTTTTAGCCAAAAAATCTGCTGCATAGTTACTTTCCCTGTACTGATGTTGAAACCTAATACTATCAAAAAAGGAGGAAAAGTATCTAATGTCTGAGAGTAAAACAACCAAGAGCTCTCAGTAACTTGATTACACAGATTTACAATAATTTGAGAGTCACTTTCAACCTGAAGTTTCTTTATACCTAGGTCCATAGAAAGCTTTATACCATCTCTAACTGCCCAAAGTTCTGCCAGATTATTGCTGTTATGATAGATATGCTTGCAAAAAGCGGCCATAATACTCCCATCATCCCTGCAAAAAACTCCAGCACAGCCTGCACTTCCCTGGTCATTTGAGGCACCATCTACATTTAATTTTATAAAGCCATCAGAAGGAGGAGACCAATTAATATGAATAACTTGTTTAGGGATTTTGCTATGATTGGTAAAGAGGTGAATAAGATAGTTTTTTTTTTCTAATTAATAAACGAGATCTCTTCCATTGATATATCAATGGAAGAGATTGAATACATCAAAGAACCAAGATGAAACATGAAATTCATGTTGTAACATTACAAATCCTAATAATCCAGCAAGAAAAGAGCCGCAATATCAGAAGACGACTATTAACAATAATGAAAAAAGAACCGATTTACTCGGAGAAGAAATGATTTTTGGATCAAAAATCCACCATTTTTGTTGATAGTTTTCTTCTAGGGGAAGAGATGCTCCTAAAAAGGAGTGATTTGCTCTAACTTTTGAACGGAACGATGAAGATTCCGGTCGTTGTAGTTCACCATTGATGTACTTTAACCCTAACAAACCCAACAAAGAAAAGCCATTAAAGGCAAAAAGAGATGCTCTGAAAGCACAGATAGAAACGCCATAGAGGTGCAGAAACCTTGCCACCGGAAAGTAATTGAAAACAGAAAGTAAACTAACCCTAGAAAGCATAAAACCTAACTAAGATAGAGAACAACTAACTAAATAACACTAGAACACTAAGAGCTGCTCAGATCTACTCCTAAACGAAGCAGATCTGAGCAGATGAAGATTGTCGTGAAATGGGTTTTCTACTGTCGTAAGTCTTTGAGAGAGAGCAGAGAGGGAGATAATCTAATAGGATAGGTTTTAAATAATGTTTAAAGGGGCATAATGTTAGGATACAATTCCATAACTGTCATCCGAGACATTTAATAATCGTGGGTGGTTTATGGGAAATTAATTTTTGTTTTGTTCTTTTTTTTTATAATCAAGGAAACTTTTCATTAATAGTAATTCGAGGTTACAATGAGTTTCAGATTAAAATAAAACCAATATCATAGGGTAAAAGCACAATACCAAGAAATTCGATAAGAGGAAAAAAAGAAAAAAAAAATGATCACCGGAGTAAGATAAATACGAGTATGAATAAGATCCGAAAAAATCGGAGGAAGAATGGTTCTTCTCAGAATTATATTCCAACCATCTTGTTTGTTTTTCTTCTTTAGAAAGATGTGCTCCAAAATAGGAGCGATGTGCTCAAATCTCTCTTGTAACTAAGAGTGAAGATTCCGTCGTCAAAAAAAAATCACCAATGAAGATTTGGTCACCGCATAAATTAATGACGAAATTTTTGATGAAGATTTTGTCGTTGGAGACAACAAAGATAGGTTTCATCGTTGGAGAACATCCTATTGATCTTAAAACCCAAATTAATAACCAATAACTGCCATTAAAGCGTAGATAAACCTTCAAGAGGAGATAAAACCACCATAATGGTGTAGACAAGTATAAATACGACAACAACAAATCTAAAGTAATTAACTAGACTAGAAAGTAAGAAAAAGTGAAGAAACCTGCTCAGATCTAGCCCAAAACGGTCTAGATCTGAGCAGAGGAAGAGTTATTGATGGTGTTTTTGTTGGAGAAGAAGAAGAGTGAGAGAGAGGAAAGAGAATGGTCTTTTGATCGCGGGTTGGAAAATAGAAAATCCAAGACCTTAACGGGTTTGAATTCTATTTTTTTTTTAATTATTTTTTTTGATTGTCGTTTGTAACAAACAATAATCTCACATAGCAACAAAACAAATTAAACAGAAAACTCTAGAATTAATTTCTCTCGTAGAGAGATGGGAAGAAATGCAAATGGGGTTGGAAAGATATCCTCCATTGGTGGATATTATGCCTAGTAGCATAAACAGCAAGTTGATGAGCAGCTTTATGTGCCTCTTTTTTGCGGAACATAAGAGAATTCCATTTGATCAAGTTCACAAGTCAACTGCTTGAACTGGTCACAAACTGTAATATCCTCCAAAGAACTTTAAAACTTTCACAATTCAAAACTTGAATTATTTTCAGGGTATCACCTTACTTCATTTATGTAGCAAGAGAAATTGCCAACGAAGATCCCTATGCTTCGGCAGTTAGTGGGCCCTAAGTATCAGCAGCAGAAAATTTAGCACACATGAACGTACGCACCAATTCCACTTCTAACCACAACAATGTATGAGGACCATGCACTCTGCCAAGTAGCATCCATGTTAATCTTTATCACACCATTGGGGGAGAGTTCTATTGTTGATCCCTGCTAACCACATTCATCTAAGCAGAAGTTGGGATGCTCTTCTTCTTGGTAAAAGTACAAATATATTGAACCAGCACATTCCATGAACGATAATAAAATGAATGTTAATGGGTTTCTGCTCAAATACGAAATCATTTTTGCCCCTCAAAATATCCCACAACATACACACACCATAGTTAAATAAGTAGTTCTCATCTTGAACCAGCAACCATGAGGCCAACAGTTCATTCACAAAGTCAACATTAATGTCATGCAGTATCAGACTAAGAGGGCAAGCTAATATTTTCTGAGTTACCTGACATTGAAATAGGATTCAGTTTCATTGCCACGCAATAAGCATTCAGTGGACGCTCCTTCCACAAATCTTTTAATCTTGTTCGAGACTCTAATACATTCATGAATATGCTCCAAATAAATTTTTGGAATCTTGTTGCTAATTTCTTGACATTCTAGAATTTCTTCCATAGAAAAGTAGTATTATTAAGTAGGGAAGACTCATCAGAGTTAGCATTAAGTAATTTATGATATGATTGTGACGAGAAATCCCATGAGCAGTAAGGGATCATATTAGTTTGTCTTTCTCCCTTTGATTGATGTATAACTGCAATGTTAGCTCGGATTCAAAAAGGCTTAAACACTTGTATCGCCAGCTGCACATTCCAATTTGTGCACTAATTATTTATTAAGTCTCTAACAAAATGTATATCCTTAGAACTGTTAATAGGTGTCGAAGGAATAAATCCTGTTAGATTTGGAACCCACAATCATTACACACTCTAATATGAGTACCTTTATTCATAAGAAAAAAATATTCTTCTTTAAGCTGGGTTCTAGTAGATAACATACATGCCCAAGTGGAAGAGCATTTTTTGGGTTTCTTTGCCACTAAGAAGGAGATGTTCCTCACATACATAGACTTTAATATTCTGCACCATAACTTTTCATAATTCTGCAGAAATCTCCATGCTAACTTAGTTACCAAAGCCTTATTAAGCTCTTCTAACGACCTCAGTTCCAGACCACCCTTTTCTTTATTATTAGTAGTAAACTATTTTCTCCCAAGAAAACATAGATTCCTCTTGTCCTTGGAGTTTCCCTGAAAGAAGTTTTTTATGATCTGATTCATCTTGTTTATAACACTTTTGGGGAGTAGAGTCATAGGCATGTATAATACGGGTGTAAGAGTTAATACTGACTGAATCATAGTGAAAAGAAATGGGTACCAAGTACATCACTAACATTTTGGTTCGGAAACATGTGTAGACAAACTTGTTAAAATCAATAAGTATAGATCAAGACCAAAGATTCTTATACCTGATTTGTAAACAAGTTTACTTGGACGATCTCAAAAATCAACCTAGTATGTATGTGAACTGTATACGACTGAATTCTAATAAGAACAAGTTTTGTAGGTACAATTTGAGCTTTATAAACTATTTAGCTTGTTTAACGTACTACTTGTTATTTTCCTACCACAAAGATAAACAATATGATACGAAAACGAAATAACAAAAAACACCATAAGAAAATTAACAAGGAAAAATGCAATGTGCAGAAGAACCCTGGGACCTGGTCCAGTCTTGAACACCGCAAAGTATTATGCCGCTACATATACTGGCCTAATATCAGACTTCGGACTAGAATGTAGTTTTTAAAGCACTACTTGGTCGAACTCACAAGTTTTGCTATCTCAAGTTTGTTGTCATTGTTAGATGCACAAAAATATATCATAATTTCTAATCTACTAAAGTCAAGCCTCTGACTAGGTTTATAGGTTGGTAGTTGAGTATCAGACATTACTGAATAACTTTCGAAGATTAAAGACTGAACATCCAACGAATACATTTGAAGAACTTCATCAACAAGAGGTATGTGAAGACTGAACCATTCTATTTATTCACATGAATTACTATTCTATCTATATGAGACTATGTCATGTGACTTCTAGTATATTTAATATTGCAAAGAACAAATTTCATGTCAAGCTTGTCTTGTTAAACATCTCGAAATATGAATCAAGCAATGGACGTTCATATATCCCAATCTTAATTCGAAACAATTTATTGTTCAAAAGTTATATTTGTGTCATATGGATCATTTGGAAATTGCCCAAGCAATGATATTTATGTCCATGACATTTGGAAATGTTTCAAAACATCAAACGAGAGTTTCAAGAACTTACTAACATCTGGACTCAGGGTAGGTACATGTAGCTAGTACGCATACCATATATATATGAGGTTCCAGAATAGTACCTTAAAGGTTATGGATTCGTGAATAGGTATAGTACACGTAACTACTATGTGTACTATAAAATATCTGAGTTCGTGAACAACCAAGCGGTATGCATGCCTACTACGCGAATTGTCGGTCCCTGACTTGATAGTTCGTGTATCCTTATGTTGTTCATTTTGTTATCGAGGTTTTAGTAATCTCTTTCAGGAACGAGACAGATAGAAATCGCAAAGTTTTTTTCGTCTCAGACTTTGTGATTTCTCAGGATAGATATCTAAAATTCTTCTTAATTGATCAGTTTAAGGTTGTTCTTGAGAGGAGTTAATAATCCAGGCTTTAGTTAACTAAGTGTAAGTGTTCCGGATTTGTGAGGTTTTTTAGCTTTGTTTATTGCAAACAGATTTCCAAGCCTTGATCTATTTAATCTAAAAAGAAATCAAATAGACTTATCTGTTAGAGGCAGATTGGTATGACAAATCTTCACTTAGGCTGAAGCACCTCTTAGACTGTAAAGGACGCTAGATAAGGGAATCGATTACGTAGAGCCTTGCGAGGTTCAGGAACCGCAATGAGCACGACTGCAGCTAAATTTCTTGGAGGGTGAATTCGATCTCAACTACATTCCAACCCAAAGTCTGATAGTATGCTGGTGTCTTTAGCGGATTAATACAGTTCGGTGATCAAATCTAGAAGGGGTCCCAGGGTTTTTCTACAGGTACAGTTTTCTTCGTTAACAAATCTTCTAGTGTCTTCGTAACACAAGACCAATGTTCAAGGATCAATCAATTTCAATCAACAACCAAAGGTTGGATTTACCGATTGATCGATATAACGCACAACCTTTGATATTTCAATTATATAACAAAATATAATGCGGAAAACAAATAACACAAACACTAGAAGTTTTGTTAACGAGGAAACTGCAAATGCATAAAAACCCCGGGACCTAGTCCAGATTGAACACACACTGTATTAAGCCGTTACAGACACTAACCTACTACAAACTAACTTCGGTCTGAACTGTAGTTGAACCCCAATCAATCTCACACTAATCCAAGGTACAGTTGCGCTCTTTACGCCTCTGATCCCAGCAGGATACTACACACTTGATTCCCTTAGCTGATCCCACCCACAACTAAGAGTTACTACGACCCAAAGTCGAATATTTTAATAAACAAATCTGTCTCACACAGAAAAGTCTACAGGAATAGATAAATCTGTCTCCAACAGAAATACCTACAAGTTTTGTTCCGCTTTTTGATAAATCAAGGAGAACAGGAACCAATCGATAACCCGTACTTAAATTCCCGAAGAATATCCTAGAATTATCAATCACCTCACAATAATCTTAATCGACTAGCGAAACAAGATATTGTGGAATCACAAACGATGAGACGAAGATGTTTGTGACTTCTTTTCTATCTTGCCTATCGGAGAAATTAATCTCAAGCGAATCTTACGATTGTACTCAAATACGATAGAAACAGCAAGATCAGATCACGCAACTACAGAGAAAATATTTGGGTCTGGCTTCATAATCCCAATAAAATCTTCAAGTCGTTAACCTACAGGGTCTCGATAGAAACTTAAGGTTAAAGGAGAATCGACTCTAGCTTATACAACTAGTATCACACAGGAGGTGTGGGGATTAGGTTTCCTAGTTGCTAGAGTTATCCTTTATATAGTCTCCAAATCAGGGTTTGCAATCAAAGTTACCTTGGTAACAAAGAATTCAATATTCACCGTTAGATGAAAACCTGATTAGATTCAAGCTAATATCTTTCAACCGTTAGATCGAACTTAGCTTGTCATACCCAAATGAAATGCACGTTCATTTAGGTTTGTGTAACCGTACCTATACGTGTACACCTAGTTGGTTAAACAGTAGTTAACCAATGGTTAGCCATATGAGCACTTTCATATCAACCTTATTAATCTTCACCATAACTAGTTCAAGTGATTCAAATGAACTAGTTAGAGAGTTGTTAAATTGCATAGATCTCATAGAAGTATACAAGACACAATCAAAGCAAAAACGATTTTGATTCACTCGAATCGATTCATGAACATTATAGCCACGGTTTGCAAATATGCATTCCTTAATTTATAAATGTCTTAGTTCACGAATAAACCGTTTTTCTAAAATAAACCACTTAAGTACGCATACGGGTACGCATACTTAAGTACCCGGACTGAGCTTGTTTTCAGTTCACAAACTCCAACAGAAATTCACGGGATGTGAACTTCCAACAGTACGCGGACTTAGCTCCGATTATCCTAAACAGCAAAGTACGCATACTTTGGTTCAAGGATTTTGGACTTACACAAGTATGAGTTCACATAAAATGTTTATATCCATTCAAGGTTATATATTCTAAACTCTCATTTCAATCATTGAAACATTCTTAGAGGATGTTATATATAGCGGTTATTCACACACTATTTTTCATCAAAGCGATTTTCAATAGATTGAAACAATTAACATGACTTTCGTCACGAGTAAAGATGAACTTGGCCAAAGCGAAAGCTTACCAACACATATTTCGAGAAAAATATAAGCGAGATAAACTCGGCTCGAAATAGTAAATGTGTATGATTGAAGTCTATATAGAAATACGACTTTTGTCTCAAGATAGGAGATAGAGTAGATAAACTTTTGAGTGATAGATAAGTTCAATTCTCCACATACCTTTTTGTCGATGAAGTTCTACCAGTTCCTTGAGTAGTTCTTCGTCTTTGTATGATGAACGCCGTGGAGTCTAGAGCTCAACTACACTTTCTATCCTAGTCTGAGACTTAGCTATAAGTAGACTAGAAATCAAGACTTATAGTTTTGGCAACTAAACTTGACAAACAATCTTGAGATAGCAACGCTTGCGAGTTCGACCGAGCAGTGCTCTAACAATCTCCCCCTTTGTCAATTTTAGTGACAAAACTATCAATACATATGGAATAAAAATTAATTAACTTTGTAGCTTCTCATCCACATGCATGATCTCCTTGGTTCCTCAATATTACTCGAAATCTTCGTCACTTCCAAGTACTCCAATGATTCCAAAAATATTCAAATCAACATTACCGTTGTTGAAGATCCGTAGCCATAACAATGAGAAAACAATAGCTCTCAATCATTGTTACACAGTGTCATAGTATTATTACACGGCATCAAAGTTCAATTGTATCACAACTTCGACAATAATACTATGGTGATATGTATCACCCCCCCTTAGTCAATACTCCATCTCACCACTCCCTCTTACATAATGATCCGAAAACCATATGTATTCGTAGTGTGAACTACACATTAATTCTCTCCCTTTTTGTCAATAAAATTGGCAAAGATATGAAAACTAGTGGGATCCTAATGAAATTTCCATAGAGACATTTCATGACCAAAAGAAAGTACATACCAACTTTTAGATGCAATTATATAGTCGAAACTAAATGCATTCATCAAGAAGTTTATAAAGATACAAGATAACCCCTATAATATTCCACAACCGCACTCCCCACAAAGATTTGGCAATTAAGCACAAGTTCAATTAAGAACTCTCCCCCATAAAATGTCATTCCCGAAAGAACAACAAGAGCGACCTTACTTTCACAAGAAAAGAAGGATTTCTTTGGACATTAACAAATCACATGAAACATGAATTTGTATCAAGAAAACTCAATTAAATTAACCACAAGAGAACCCATGATTAATTTAATTGGAAATGCTCACATAAGAGAACTTACGGAGCCGCACAGTATATACATAAAAAATGGATCAGGGAAGATCAATACTGCGGAATAAACAAAGATTCATTCTATTCTTCATCACCATTTGCACAATGACATATAATAGACTTAATCTTTGTAAACAAAAGCTCATCCTATCTTCCATCAATATTTGCATAATGACATAATAGGCTTATCTTTTCTTTGTCAAAAGTTTATTCAATCTTTTATCAATACTTGCATATCGACATATGAAAGACTTAACTTTTGACCACTTATGGGACAAGCACAGTTCACGGACGCAAACACACATATCCCATAACAAGGTGCAATATATAAAACCATAAAGATTAATACTGCAAAATCATCTTCCAAATCAACTTTAGAATTTAAATAAATAAATCTAAAAACATTGCAAGATCAAAGTTGTTGGAAATAGCTATATGTAATCACAAATTCCAAACCCTAGTTATCCTTCTTAAAACACAAGAATAAATTCTCATAAGAAGTTTCCTAGATAATAAGCTAATAAACAAAGAAAGACATTAAACCACAAAATCCGAACACGAACTTGAAATCAAACCGCTTTTTCGGAATCCTCACGACAGAATTTCTGCTACGTGAATATTTTCACAAACTTTTGGCTCAATAAATTTTATATCTCAATAGAGAAACAATTTAGAGCACAAGAGTAGCAGGCAACATAGTTGCAAAGAAAACTTCTTCGAAAACAAAGTAAAACGAAAGCAAAACGAAGAACATCTTCAGACACAGCTAATACTTAAGCAAAGTTGTCTGCAGACAATAGTTTATCTATAAACGATAAGAAAATAGCTCAACTAAACAGAAAACAATTTTGACAAAAGTATACCTGATTATTAACACAATTTACTCAACATGATCTTTATGAGTAAGTTCTCAACCCTTGTGATTAATTAGCACAAGAATGAGCTCTAAGCTCATTAAATAAACGATGTTCATGGTTGAGTCTATTTTTCCTTTCAAATCTAGGAAATAATATCTTTTGATGTGAGAAATTATCATAAAACTTACTTTCATCAAAATTTAAGACATAGTTTGAGTTCTTACCAGAAGTATTTTGACTAGAGGCGGTTGACAGCCTGTTGACGATTTCTTTATAACCTTCAACTATCACCTTTAGGTTATTTCTCATATCATCGTTTTTGCTCCCTTCTACTGACACTCTGTTCACATCAAAAGTAACATTATCTCCCTTTTTGACAGAAGAAGATTTCTGATCTTTTCTTAGACGATTTTTGTTGAGTCGTCTGTTATGCTTCTGAACATTTGAGGAACTCATCGAACTGACTTTCCTGGTAGAATACACAAGGTGAGTACTTACACCTTTAAGGATCAAGTCTAAGGTGTGTTGAAATCGAACAAAGGAATTGTTATTCAACCTAGAGTTTCTCTTTTGCTTAACAGGCCCTTTTGAGTCACAAAAGAGACATACTTTCTGATCACGAAGGTGATTAGATAGTACAGACTTAACATCATCGTTTGGAGATTTCTTCCTTCCATTTGATGTGGAACATCCTTGATTAGAGGAGGCTATAGGCACATCTTTTCCAATAAGAATGGATTCCGGTTTTACTTCTGGAACTGGAACTCTTTCAGTTGTGACAGAAGTAGATGGTACAGTAGACTTTTTGGAACATCCTTGAATCGAGAGTTTACTCAAGCGATGTTCGATTTCCAAAGCATCCTTTTTGAAGCTTTTCTCAAGTAAGATATGTGAAGACTGAACTTCAGCATTTTCTTTGCAAGGAGCTTTTCCTTTAGAGTCACAGTCTCTTACTATACCAAGAAGAACATTGACATTGTTTTTAAACCGATTAAATCTATCAGCTTGGATTCTAACAAGGTTTAGAATCAATTTACTCTCTTCAGCTGCTTCCCATTCGTCGGAGATAGACTCTTTTGAAGGGTAATCGGGATAACACATGTCAGTATCGGTCTGTTTCTTCAGAACACTAGGTTCGCCTATATTTGAGATTGATGATTCTTTATCTTTAATAGACATTGTTGAAACATAACTTTTGTTTCAGGTGACGGGTTTATTAGAGATATTACTGCCGTCCATAGAGTCAGATCGCTACAAACACGGACTTATAAGGTCTTTAATGTGTTTGCCTGCTCTGATACCAATTGAAAAAGTGGGGGGTACAACAACCTCACCCAATATTTCGCTTATCAATCTGTATGGACTAACTAAAATATACTTTTACGAGAATCAACTAGACATTCAGACTCAATCTTAATAAAAAGTATATCAAAGAGTCATATATCAATTTATCGATTCAATCCTTACTCAAACAAATAGAAATCTGCGAGCCTGATTGAATACAAGAGAAATACCTTAAACGGTATCAAA
Source organism: Papaver atlanticum (assembly GCA_023531105.1). Taxonomy (NCBI): domain Eukaryota; kingdom Viridiplantae; phylum Streptophyta; class Magnoliopsida; order Ranunculales; family Papaveraceae; genus Papaver; species Papaver atlanticum. The sequence goes on along the minus strand of JAJJMB010008592.1, from coordinate 4,315,040 downwards.
GTTCAATGTTCAAGGATCAATCAATTTCAATCAACAACCAAAGGTTGGATTTACCAATTGGTCGATACAAGGCACAACCTGCGATATTACAATTATATAACAAAATATAATGCGGAAAAGAAATAACACAGACACCAGAAGTTTTGTTAACGAGGAAACCACATATGCAGAAAAACCCAGGGACCTAGTACAGATTGAACACACACTGTATTAAGCCGCTACAGACACTAGCCTACTACAAACTAACTTCGGTCTGGACTGTAGTTGAACCCCAATCAATCTCACATTGATCCAAGGTACAGTTGCGCTCCTTACGTCTCTGATCCCAGCAGGATACGATGCACTTGATTCCCTTAGCTAATCTCACCCACAACTAAGAGTTACTACGACCCAAAGTCGAAGACATTAATAAACAAATCTGTATCACACAGAAAATTCTACAGCAATAGATAAATCTATCTCCCACAGAAATACCTATAAGTTTTGTTCCATCTTTTGATAAATCAAGGTTAACAGGAACCAATCGATAACCCGGACTTATATTCCCGAAGAACAACTTAGAATTATCAATCACCTAACAATAATCATAATCGACTAGCAAAAAAAAGATATTGCGGAATCACAAATGATGAGACGAAGATGTTTGTGACTTCTTTTCTATCTTGCCTATCGGAGAAATTAATCTCAAACGAATCTTATGATTGTACTCAAATACGATAAAAACAACAAGATCAGATCACGCAACTACAGAGAAAATAGTCGGGTCTGGCTTCACAATCCCAATAAAGTCTTCAAGTCGTTAACTTATAGGGTATCGATAGAAACCTAAGGTTAAAGGAGAATCGACTCTATCTTATACAACTAGTATCACACATGAGGTGTGGGGATTAGGTTTCCCAGTTGATAGAGTTCTCCTTTATATAGTCTCAAAATCTGGGTTTGCAATCTAAGTTACCTTAGTAACAAAGCATTCAATATTCACCGTTAGAAAAAAACCTGATTAGATTCAAGCTAATATCTTTCAACCGTTAGATCGAACTTAGCTTGTCATACACAAATGAAATGCGTGTTCATTTAGGTTTGTGTAACCGTACCTAAACGTGTACACCTAGTTTGTTCAACAGTAGTTAACCAATGGTTAGCCATATGAGCACTTTCATATCAACCTTATTCATCTTCACCATAACTAGTTCAAGTGACTCAAATGAACTAGTTAGAGAGTTGTTCAATTGCTTATATCTCATAGAAGTATACTAGACACAATCGAACAAAAAACGATTTTGATTCACTTGAATCGATTCATGAACATTATAGCCACGGTTTGCAAATATGCATTTCTTAATTTATAAATGTCTTTGTTCACGAAAAAACCGTTTTTAGAAAATAACCCACTTAAGTACGCATACGGATACGCATACTTAAGTACCCGGACTGAGCTTTTTTTCAGTTCACAAACTCCAGCAGAAATTCACGGGATGTGAACTTCCGACAGTACGCGGACTTAGCTCCGGTTATCCTAAACAGCAAAGTACGCATACTTTGGTTCAAGGATTTTGGACTTACACAAGTATGAGTTCACATACAATGTTTATATCCATTCAAGGTTATATATTCTAAACTCTCATTTCAATCATTGAAACATTCTTAGAGGATGTTATATTTAGCGGTTATTCACACACTATTTTTCATCAAAGCGATTTTCAAGAGATTGAAATAATTAACATGACTTTCGTCACGAGTAAAGATGAACTTGGCCAAAGAGAAAGCTTTCAAACACATATTTCGAGAAAAAGATAAGCGAGCTAAACTCGGCTCGAAATAGCAAATGTGTATGATCGAAGTCTATATAGCAATACGACTTTTGTCTCAAAATAGGAGATATAATAGATAGACTTTTGACTGATAGATAAGTTCAAGTCTCCACATACCTTTTAGTCGATGAAGTTCCACCAGTTCCTTGAGTAGTTCTTCGTCTTTGTATGATGAACGCCGTGGAGTCTAGAGCTCAACTACACTTTCTATCCTAGTCTGAGACTTAGCTATAAGTAGACTATAAATCAAGACTTATAGTTTTGGCAACTAAACTTGACAAACAAGCTTGAGATAGCAACGCTTGCGAGTTCGACCAAGCAGTGCTCTAACACAGTCCAAGTACTCTTCTTAACAATCAGGTTCATGGACTCTGTTAAAGCATAGCTCGGTTGAACCCGTATGTCAAGTTTGGTTGTCATATTTTAGTACCAAAACTCATCTAGAGTCCTTGATTAAATAATAAAGTCAACTTTGTTTAGGTTAGACTAGAAAGTCTAGGAACGTTAAGAAATATAAGTATTACTCCGAAGACCTGAAGAATGAGAAGAAGTAACGACTACAACGACGACATCATCCTTTCACTCGAGGTTAGTAATATTGACTTGAACTTGTTTCATTCCTAACGTATCTTTCAAGTCGTGCTATATTGAAAACATAACATGCGAATCTGTATATATTGTACATATTGTATATAATACTCTGGTTGATACATATGATCATAATAGTATGTTCATAGTATTAAGGAATTAGATTACGAAGTATAACTCTTATCTTTTGAACTTCGTAGATATGACATTGACATAATCTTGTATATAGTTTTATGATTATATGTATGGGTTAATTGTGAATATTTCATCCTAAGAAATAATGTTTTACATTCGTTTAAAGGAAGTATTTTCATGAACTTGTTTCATGAATCGAACGGGAAATCAATAGGTTTATTGGTCTGGCTATTCATTGAATATTCTTTGGATGACCAATATGTTTGAGTTGGTAGAACCGATTAACTCAGGTTATGTATCTTGGTATAACCGATCACAATACCTAGACTTATGATTTGGTATGAATGGTTCTTGTAATAGGTGTAACCGTTCCTAAGTAATCACAATGAGATGGTATGATCAATCCTTGTAATTGGTGTGATCGATTCTGGTAATTGGTGTGACCGATCATAAGAGTTGTGTGACCGATCCTTGTAATTGGTATGACCGATCCTAGTGACTAGTATGACCGATCACAAGCAGATACCATGTGTAGATGGAACCGATCCTTGTAATTGGTATGACCGATCCTAGTAGTATCCGTCATTTGTGTATCTCAAGTTTTGGCTCTGCGAATCGGCGCGTGACCCGGCGACGGAACCGGTTTACTTTCTCTGAATTTTTTCCATTCTCTGTGTCGATTCTCTTCATTAATTCAGGTGTGTTTCAATTAATCTGATGATTTGTGTTTCAAATCATGATATTAATCACTAGGAATTATGTCGGATCTTAATAAAAACTTGTCGGAAAATGGTTCTCGTTCTAACCTAGAAAATTTTTAATAATCTTTTACTTCCCCTTCTGCAAATATTTCTGCTTCAGCTATGGATACTCCATCACTATTCATACCTGATAATGTCATTGATGATAGTCTAAATGAATGAAGATTTAGTTTGATTGGCATACTTGATTTTGTCAAATTGAAAATAGAGATCGCTTCAGCATCTTTGAGGAAACAATGGATTTTGAAAGGTTCAGTTCAATTCATTCCACTGGGTAAAGGATATTTTATCATCAAGCTGGATTATGAAGAAGATCGAAGTCTCATTTGGAGGGGACTTTGGATGGTTGAATCAAAAAATTTGAAATTGAGAGCATGGGAGCCAAATTTTAATCCAGAGAATCAAAAAACTTCTTCAGCTTTTGTTTGGGCAACTTTTCCTGGATTGAGTATTGAGTATTGGAAGGAAAGCATCATTCTCCAAATGGTAAGCAAAATAGGCAGAGCTATAAAAGTTGATGAAACAACTTTAAAAAGAGAGATTGGGTACTATGCTAGTGTGTTAGTTTTGAAAAAGTGGGGGTCTAACAACCTCGCCGAATATTTCGCTTAGCAATCTGTATGGACTAACTCCAATATAGTTACGAGAGAATCAACTAGACTGTTAGACTCAATCTTAAGAAAAGTATATCAAAGAGTTATATCTCAATCTCTAAATTCAATCCGCAATCAAACAAATAATAATTTGCGAGCCTGATTGAATATAATAGAGATAACTTGAATGGTACCAAAGACCAATGTTCAAGGATCAACAAATTTCAATCAACAACCAAAGGTTGGATTTACCAATTGATCGATTCAATGCACAACCTGTGATATTTAAATTATATAACAAAATATAATGCGGAAAAGAAATAACACAGACATCAGAGGATTTGTTAACGAGGAAACCGCAAATGCAGAAAACCCCCGGGACCTAGTCCATATTTGAACACCACACTGTATTAAGCCGCTACAGACACTAGCATACTACAAAGCAAACTTCGGTCTGGAATGTATTTGAACCCTAATCAATCTCACACTGATTCAAGGTACAGTTGTGCTCCTTACGTCTCTGATCCCATCAGGATACTATGTATTTGATTCCCTTAGCTGATCTCACCCACAACTAAGAGTTGATACGACCCAAAGTCGAAGACTTGATAAAGATATCTGTATCACACATAAAAGTCCATTGAATAGATAAATCTGTTTCCCAAAGATATACCTACGAGTTTTTGTTCCGTCTTTTGATAAATCAAGGTGAACAGGAACCAATTGATAATCCGGACTTATATTCCCGAAGAACAGCCTAGAATTATCAATCACCTCACAATAATCTTAATCGATTAACGAAACAAGATATTGTGGAATCACAAACGATGGGACGAATGTGTTTGTGACTACTTTCCTATCTTGCCTATCGGAGATATAAATCTCAAGCCAATCTTACGATTACACTAAATCACGATAGAAACAGCAAGATCAGATCACGCAACTACAGAGAAAATAGTTGGGTCTGGCTTCACAATCCCAATGAAGTCTTTAAGTCGTTAACCTACAGGGTTTCGTGAAAAACCTAAGGTTAAAGTAGAATTGACTTTAGCTTATACAACTAGTATCACACAAGAGGTGTGGGGATTAGTTTTTCCAGTTGCTAGAGTTCTCCTTTATATAGATTTCAAATCAGGGTTTGCAATCTAAGTTACCTTGGTAACAAAGCATTCAATATTCACCGTTAGCTGAAAACCTGATTAGATTCAAACTAATATCTTTCAACCGTTAGATCGAACTTAGCTTGTTATACACAAATGAAATGTAGCTTCATTTAGGTTTGAGTAACCGTACCTAAACGTGTACACTTAGTCGGTTCAACAATAGTTAACCAATGGTTAGCCATTTGAGCACTTTCATATCAACCTTATTCATATTTACCATAACTAGTTAAAATGACTCAAATGAACTAGTTAGAGAGTTGTTCAATTGCTTAGATCTCATAGAAGTATACAAGACACAATCGATTTTGATTCACTCGAATCAATTCATGAACATTATAGCAACGGTTTGCAAAGATTGCATTCCTTATTATATAAATGTTTTAGTTCATGAACAAACCGATTTTAGAAAGTAACCTACTTAAGTATGCAAACGGGTACGCATACTTAAGTAACCGGATTGAGTTTTTTTTTCACTTCCAAACTCCAGCAGAAATTCACGTACGGGTACGCATACTTGCCCGGATTTCCAACAACCGCCAGTACGCGTACGGGTACGCATACTTTGAGTTCCCGGTTTTGGAATTTTACACAAATGTGAGAACACACTATGTTTATATTCAACCATGGTTACTTGTTCTAAACTCTCATTTCAATCATTGAAACTTTCTTAGAGGATATTAAAATAGTCGTTATTCACAAACTATTTTCATCAAAGCGATTTTCAAGATTGAAATAATCAACATGACTTTCGTCACGAGTAAAGATGAACTTGGCTAAAGAGAAAGCTTACCAACGCATATTTCGAGAAATAGATAAGCGAGATAAAATCGGCTCGAAATAGCAAATGTGTATAATTGAAGTCTATATAGCAATACGACTTTTGTCTCAAAATAGGAGATATAATAGATAGACTTTTAAGTGATAGATAAGTTCAAGTCTCCACATATCTTTTGTTGATGAAGTTCCACAAGTTCCCTTGAGTAGTTCTTCGTCTTCATTCGATGAACGCAGTGGAGTCTAAGGCTCAACTACACTTACTATCCGAATCCGAGACTTAGCTATAAGTAGACTAGAAATCAAGAATTATAGTTTTGGCAACTAAAATTGACAAACAAGCTTGAGATAGCAACGCTTGCGAGTTCGACCGAGCAGTGCTCTAACAAGTTGAAATTAATTTAGCAAAATTCATTCCTAGCAAAGTGATTCTTGAATCAAAATATGGGAAAATTGAACAAGTTATTCAATTCACAAAACTACCCAAATTCTGTAATCATTGCAAGATAGTGGGATATTTAGTAGCAGAATGCAGAACAAACAGAAGTAGTTTGCCAATAAATGAAGAAAATCCAGAGATTCAAGCGGAGAAAACAAAAAAACAATGGAAACCTAAAGTGGTAATTCCTCCTGTTACTAGAGGTTTTGATATCTGCTTTCCTTTAAAAAAAAATGACATGGAACATATTACTGATCATATTGATGTGAATATTTTAAGTGATAATGAAATTATTGATGCAATCATACCACCAATTATACAACAGGAAACTTCATCTTCTGGAAGATTTCATGTTTTACAAGAGAACAATGAAGAATTCAAGGGGTCTCTAAATTCTTACAAAGACTTTCCAAGCCTTTCAGTTGATAAAATTATTACAATGGTCTCCAGTGTGCCTTTAACAAATAATGTAGTGCATCTGCAACCTCATATTGGTCCAAGTGAAGCTGGTTCTACTTCATCAGATACTAATGTGGAAATTGTAATATCAGAAGACAACTCTGGGAATCTGAAATCCTCTACAAAACTTAATGTTGCAGGAAGTTCAAGTGGAAGTGATATCACAAAAGGAAAATCCAAAATAGTTAAACCAACTAGTGTTGTCACTACTAGAAGATAAGCAACAATAAATCTAAATATAAATGTGATCAAAAATGGTCAAGGAAAGAGAAGTTCTACTTCTCAAAAACCTTCTACATGAAGATTCTATATTGGAATGTCATAGGCCTGAGGAGAACTAAGGCCAAAGACAAACTCAGAAGTATAGTAAAAACTTTTTGTCCTTCTTTAGTTATTTTAGCAGAACCCAAAATATGGGTTTCTTCAGATTGCATCAAAAAACTAAGATTACCAGGTATGCATTATAGTCTTATTCATAATTCTTGTGAAGAAAATAAAGGGAACATATGGATCCTATGGAGTGCTTCAATAAATACTCCTAAAATTTTATCAAGTACAAAACAAGAAATAACAATGGAAGTATGAGATGTTGTAATTACTGGTGTCCATGCTGCCACATTAACATTAAATAGAAGGGACCTCTGGCAAGAATTGGAGGCAGTAAGTGTTCTAAATAACCTTGGCTTGTCATTGGGGATTTCAACACAGTAATAAGTACAGAAGAAAAAGTGGGAGGTCTTACTCCCTTGAGGATATCAATGAGAGAATTTACAGATTGTTTGAATAATTGTGGTCTCATACAAGCTCCAAAAATTGGTTAAGAGTTCTCATGGTGTAATAACAGAGCAGGAAAAAAGAGGATAGTTTGCAACTTAGACAGAGAAGTTTTTAATGATAAATGGTTAGAAATTTATCCAAGTTGGGGTTACAAAGTTTGTGTAAGAAGAATCTCTATATGGAGCAAATGCTGATATTCCAAAACCTAAGAACATTCCTTTCAGAGCTTTAAAGGTATGGAAAAGTCATCCTGATTTTCTACATCAAATATAAGCTTCTTGGAATTCAGTGAAAGTAGGTAATCCTATCTTTGTCTTTATGAGAAAGTTAAAATCTTTAAAACATGATATCCATCAATGGAATTGGAATACTTTTGGTGATATAACAAAAATATTGAAGCAAGCAGAAGAACATGTCTTACAAGTTGCTTTGCTGTCAGACAAAAATCCTGCAGATAAAAGCCTTTTGAACAACTTAATAACAGCTAGAGGAGTTCAGGAGGTACTTATTGAACAACAAAAGGAAATAACTCATCAAAAATCAAGAGTCAAGTGGTTAAAACAAGGAGCATCAAATTCAAAAAAAAATCATGTAAATCTAAAGCTAAGACAAGCTCAAAATGCAATAGTTGAACTAGAAGACTCAGATGGGAATATAGTAGCTGATCAATAAAAAATTGCTAATGTTTTAACATCTCATTTTGAAGAGAAATTTTAAATTTCAGTTTTAAAGTGATTACAAAGATCATAACAACAAGATTTGGTAGCATCATACAAAAAATAGTCTCTCCTCAACAAGGTGCTTTCATAAAAGGTTGAAACATACAAGAACAAATTGTGCTTGCCTCAAAACTGGTGAATGAATTAGAAGTTAAAAGAAGAGGTGGAAATTTAGGTCTAAAGCTTGATATAACTCAAGCTTATGATTATCTCAGTTGGGAATTCCTATTCCAAGTTATGAGAAGTTTTGGTTTTTCTGAAAAAAGGGATTAAATGGCTACATACTTTACTGAAATCTGCCAGAATATCAGTGATTTTAAAATGGTGGTCCTGTTGGATATTTTCAAGTAGGAAGAGGCTTAAGACAAGGTGATCCCTTGTCCCCATTACATTTTGTAATTGCAGAAGATTTATTGAGCAAAATAATAACAAGAATGGTTCAAACAAGACAACCTCAGCCTATGATATCAAGAAATGGAGTACAACCATCTCATATATTTTTTGCTGATGACATATTCCTATTTTGTAATGGAGACAAGAGGAATGTCAGGAAACTCTTATGAAACTGTGGTGGAAAATTCAAAACAGTACATAGGAATGGGCTAGATACTTTCAAGAAAATTTTATAACCAAATAGGGAGAATGGATAGAGTACTATAAAAAATCTTCTATACTTCCTGGTTTGAAATGGATTGCAGAAGAAGTGAAGAATCATACAAGATGGATAGTGGGGGATGGTACAAAAATATCAGTATGGAAGGATGCATGGGTGAAATAAAAAACCTTAAGTGAATTATACCCAGAAAATGAGTATATGAATCAATTCCCTGATTTGAAGGTTGCAAACTTATTATTGGAAGGAGAATGGGTAATTCCTGTTGAAATGTTAGAAATGATATCAGTCCATGAACTTCCTGTGGTTAATAATGAATGTGACAGAAGAATATGGTATGGAACTATCACTGGTACTTTCACTGTGTCCTCAGCTGTGAATGCATCAGAACAAAGCATCCTAAACTTCATTGGGCCACTCAGGTATGGAACCACTCAGTTCATCCTAGTGTTTCAAGTAATATATGGAAACTTGTTAGAGGAATTTTTTTAACAGATGAAAAGATGAAAACCAGAAAATTTCAGATGGATTCAAGATGTTGTTTCCGTAAAAAATCTGAGGAAACTCTTGAGACTATCTTGTGGGACTGCAACTATAATGAACTTATATGGAAATGGTTAGGAGGAATGTTTTGTTTTCTGAACCCAAGATCTTTTGAAGAAATTTTTAACTCTGCAAAACATAAAATCCCTGCAGTAAAAGAATTATGGATATAAAAGTGGGGGTACAACAACCTCACCCAATAATTCGCTTAGCAATCTGTATGGACTAACTCCAATATACTTTTAAGATAATCAACTAGACAGTCAGACTCAATCTTAATAAAAAGTATATCAAGGAGTTATATCTCAATTTCTCGATTCAATACTTACTCAAGCAAATAGAAATCTGCGGGTCTAATTGAATACAAGAGAAATTAAGTTGAATGGTACCAAAGACCAATGTTCAAGTATCAATCAATTTCAATCAACAACCAAAGGTTGGATTTACAAATTGATCGATTTAATGTACAACCTGTGATATTTCAATTGTATAACAAAATATAATGCGGAAAATAAATAACACAGACACCATAAGTTTTGTTAACGAGGAAACCGCAAATGCATAAAAACACCGGGACCTAGTCTAGATTGAACACACAATGTATTAAGCCGCTACAGACACTAGCCTACTACAAACTAACTTCGGTCTGGACTGTAGTTGAACCCCAATCAATCTCACACTGATCCAAGGTACAGTTGCGCTCCTTACATCTCTGATCCAAGTAGGATACTACGCACTTGATTCCCTTAGCTGATCTCACCCACAACTAAGGGTTGTTACGACACAAAGTCGAAGACTTTAATAAACAAATCTGTATCACGCAGAAAAGTCTACAGGAAAAGATAAATCTGTCTCCCACAGAAATACCTACAAGTTTTGTTCCGTCTTTTTATTAATCAAGGTGAACAGGAACCAGTCGATAACCCGTAAATATATTCCAGAAGAACGGCCTAGAATTATCAATCACCTAACAATAATATTAATCGACTAGCGAAACAAGATATTGCGGAATCACAAACGATGAGATGAAGATGTTTGCAACTACTTTTATATCTTGCCTATCGGATAACTTAATCTCAAGCCAATCTTACGATTGTACTCAAATACGAGAGAAACAGCAAGATCAGATCACGCAACTGCAGAGAAAATAGTTGGGTCTGGCTTCACAATCCCAATGAAGTCTTCATGTCGTTAACCTACAGGGTCTCGGTAAAAACCTAAGGTTAAAGGAGAATCGACTATAGCTTATATAACTAGTATCACACAGAAGGTGTGGGGATTAGGTTTCCCAGTTGCAAGAGTTCTCCTTTATATAGTCTCCAAATCAGGGTTTGCAATCTAAGTTACCTTGGTAACAAAGAATTTAATATTCACCGTTAGATGAAAACCCGATTAGATTCAAGCTAATATCTTTCAACCATTATATCGAACTTAGCTTGTTATACACAAATGAAATGCGTGTTCATTTAGGTTTGTGTAACCGTACCTAAACGTGTACACCTAGTTTGTTCAACAGTAGTTAACCAATGGTTAGCCATATGAGCACTTTCATATCAACCTTATTCATCTTCACCATAACTAGTTCAAGTGACTCAAAAGAACTAGTTAGAGAGTTGTTCAATTGCTTAGATATCATAGAAGTATACAAGACACAATTGAAGCAAAAACGATTTTGATTCACTCGAATCGATTCATGAACTTTATATCCACGGTTTTCAAATATGCATTACTTAGTTTATATAAGTTTAAATTCACGAATAAACCGTTTTTAGAAAATAACACACTCAAGTACGCATACGGGTACGCATACTTAAGTACCCGGACTGAGCTTGTTTTTAGTTCACAAACTCAAGCATAAATTCATGGGATGTGAACTTCCGACAGTATGCGTACAGGTATGCGGACTTAGTTCCAGTTATCCTGAGCAGCAAAGAATGCATACTTTGGTTCAAGGATTTTGGACATACACAAGTATGAGTTCACATACAATGTTTATATCCATTCAAGGTTATATATTCTAAACTCTCATTTCAATTATTGAAACATTTTTAGAGGATGTTATATATAGCGGTTATTCACACACTATTTTTCATCAAAGCGATTTTCAAGAGATTGAAACAATTAACATGACTTTCGTCACGAGTAAAGATGAACTTTGCCAAAGTGAAAGCTTACCAACACATATTTCAAGAAAAATATAAGCGAGATAAACTCGGCTCGAAATAGCAAATGTGTATGATCGAAGTCTATATAGCAATACGACTTTTGTCTCAATATAGGAGATATAATAGATAGACTTTTGAGTGATAGATAAGTTCAAGTCTCCACATACCTTTTAGTCGATGAAGTTCCACCAGTTCCTTGAGTAGTTCTCGTCTTTTTATGATGAACGCCGTGGAGTCTAGAGCTCAACTACACTTTCTATCCTAGTCCGAGACTTAGCTATAAGTAGACTAGAAATCAAGACTTATAGTTTTTACAACTAAACTTGACAAACAAGCTTGAGATAGCAACGCTTGCGAGTTCGACCGAGCAGTGCTCTAACAATCTCCCCATTTATCAATTTTAGTGACAAAACTATCAATACATATGGAATACAAAATAAATAAACTTTGCAGTTTCTCTTCCACATGCATGATCTCCTTGGTTCTTCAACATTACTCGAAATCTTCGTCACTTTCAAGTACTCCAATGATTCCAAAGGTTGTAAGTTCAGCATCATCGTTGTTGAAAATCCGTAGCCATAACAATGAGAAAACAAAAGCTCTCAATCATTGTTACACAGTGTCATAGTATCATTACACAGCATCAAAGTTCAATTGTATCACAACTTCGACAACAATACTATAGTGATATGTATCACTCCCCTTTAGTCAATACTCCATCTCACATGGAATACATAATGATCCGAAAACCATATGTGTTTGTAGTGTGAACTACACATAAATTCTCCCCCTTTTTGTCAATAAAATTGGCAAAGGTACGAAAACTAGTGGGATCCTAATGAAATTTCCATAGAGACATTTCAGGACCAAAAGAAAGCACATATCAACTTTTTGGATGCAATCATATAGACGAAACTAAATGCATTCATCAAGGAGTTTATAAAGATACAAGATAACCCCTATAATATTCCACAGCCGCACTCCCTACAAAGATTTGGTAATTAAGCATAAGTTCAATTAAGAACTTTCCCTCATAAAATGTCATTCTCGAAATAAAAACAAGAGCGACCTTACTTTCATAAGAAACGAAGGATTTTTTTGGAAAACAACAAATCACATAGGAATGTGAATTTGTATCCAAAATACTCAATTAAATTAACCACAAGAGAAACCATAATTAATTTAATCGGAAATGCTCAACATAAGAGAACTTACGGAGCCTCACAGTATATACATAAAAATATGGATCAGGGAAGATCAATACTGCGGAATAAACAAAGATTCATTCTATCTTTCATCACTATTTGCATAATGACATACAATAGACTTAATCTTCGTAAACAAAAGCTCATCCTTTCTTCCATCAATATTTGCATAATGACATAAAAGGCTTAACTTTTGTTTGTCAAAAGTTCATTCATTCTTTTATCAATACTTGCATATCGACATACGAAGGACTTAACTTTTGACCACGTATGGGACAATCATAGTTCACGGACGCAAACACACATATCCCATAACAAGTTGCAATATATAAAATCATAAAGATTAATACTGCAAAATCATCTTCCAAACAAACTTTAGAATTTGAATAAATAAATTTAAAAACATTGAAGATGAAAAACGTTGGACATAGCTATGTGTAATCACAATAATGGCTATTCCAAACTCTAGTTATTCTTCTTAAAACACACAAGAATAGAATTCTCATAAGAAGTTTCCTAGACAAAATACACAACTCTTAGAGAACATGATTTGGAAAACATTAAACACGGCTAGATACCAGAGATTGAACATGGACGAGATCATCAGTTGCTTTCTTCAGTTCGTTTTTCAGAAAATCAAGATTCCTTGTTGCAATTCCAAGTTGTTCATGTACGACCTCAAAATCTCGAAGAAGATTTTCTACCAGTTGTGATGACATCTTGACTGGTAGTTTATTTTCATGATCAACAGTATGATAGAAGGTTATGAAAACAGGGTTCTTGTGAAACTCGATAGTCTTGATTTTTTCAAGCATCCATCCATTGTGCAAACAGGAGTACCTTTTTCACGTTACGGAACGTATATGTATCAAAAAGAGCATGATACATACATATATATATATGAGTGTGTCATAGGAAACCCTAGGGTTACTCGTATATGCTTCATGTGGGTCAGATGTATGTGCACTCATGGTAAAAACCATGGTACGTGACCAGGATAAAAATGGAGCTAAATTTAGAGAAAGTCTTGAAAAACTCAAGAATCAATCTAAACAAAAGATGACATTCTTTGTTCCAAGCAACAAAAGGAATTGTTGAACAAGACAATTAACCAAGGAAATATTCTCAAGAGGAAATGATTAAAAAAAAATACATCATGTAAAGTACTTGTGCAAGGCTCAACAGTTTTACGATCATCGTTTTGAAAAAACACAAAATATAACAACAACTACTTTCTCAAGACACAATGGCTTCTTGAGAATTATGGGCATCCTTCCATACTACAAGAAGGATGCTACACTGAGTAGTCATGTTGTATTTTGATGAGCATTTTACTCATCAACAATATTGACTTCTTCTCTCTTTCCTTTATGAAGATTTTCAGAAAAATCATTAGGGTTAGTTGAAATAGATTTAACCAGAGGAGGACAAGGAATACCTAGACCTGCTGCTTTTCTTGCTTTTTTGATGCTCCGTTTGAGTATGTTAATGCTTATCTTGAGCTCCGAGACTCGATTATTGATATGAATGAAATCAAGAGCAGACACCTCGGGTTTACATTCATTTTTAGAGAGAGAAAGGAAATTTGACTTTTCTTTCTTTCTCCTATGCCTTTTTCTCTTCTCAGAGTAATTTGAGAAGTCAGTTGTCCACCTGACATTCTTCCTTCTACAATTGTAGGCATTTTTTTATCTTACAATCATAATCTAGAAATGACTTATCATAGCATTTCTCTTGATTGCAGACACTGCCTTTTACTCCAGCAATATGAGAGACTGGTTTGATTACTTATTTAGACATCCATGCCAGAATGTTGTGAAGTTTCTCATTCCTCAGTCGAAAACGACATCTTCGTTCAAGATGCCCTTTATTTCCGCAATAATAGCAGTTAAAGGAATTTTTCTTGACTGTTCTCATGCGAGTAAAATTTGAAGGAGTACAATCCTTGTTCCTAAGATCGTCGACTGCTGGAGAAGTTTTTTCACATGAAGAGTTGTCAATAGCATGAACAAAATTGATTTTACCAGAACTTGGAGCATCTATTCCTTTATAGCCCAGACCATGTGTATCACGATGTTCTTTACATGCTCCAAGCATAGAAGTCAATTTTGTAGAGCTAGAATTGAATCTTTTCAGATTATACTCCAGTGAATTTGCCTTATTGAGGACAGTAGCGAGATTAGTCTCCAAAGATTTTTCTATGGTAAGAAGACTGAGTTCTTTGTCATTAAAACATTTTTGTTGAGAGACATATCTTGCTTCATATTCCGTAAGTCTTTCTTTCAACACAAAGAGATTTCGAAGGAGATTATCACATTCAGACCTTTTTGAGCGTAAATCTTCTTCTTGATCTTTAATGGTAGATTGTAAAAGTTTATATCCACAATAATACCCTTTAAAGAGTTTTCTCATCTTTCTGTTTTCTTGACAGAGAGGTCCCAAGTATTTACTCAAGCAAATTGTTGACTTCTTTTCTTTCAAAGTGTGGTCAAAAGGCTTGATGTATTGAGAGACTTCCTCATCAACCATTTGTCCTTCTTATGAATCACTCTCATCTGAAAGTTCATCCAACTGTTCATCCAACTGTTTATCAAGACACTTTTCCCAGTTGAAGGAAGATTCAGACACAGAGACAGAAACAAGAGGATCCTTAGATGTCTCGGAATTTTGAAACATCTCAGGGGAACTCTGATTTGGTGTTGCGTTATCAGAGAGATTATTATCCATAAAGTTAGATCGCTACAAACACAGACTTATGAGGTCTTTAAACGTGTTTGCCTGCTCTGATACCAATTGAAAAAGTGGGGGTACAACAACCTCACCCAATAAATCGCTTCGCAATCTGTATGGACTAACTCCAATATACTTTTAAGAGAATCAACTAGACAGTCAGACTCAATCTTAATAAAAAGTATATCAAGGAGTTATATCTCAATTTCTCGATTCAATCTTTACTCAAGCAACAAGAGAAATTAACTTGAGCGGTAACAAAGACCAATGTTCAAGTATCAATTAATTTCAATCAACAACCAAAGGTTGGATTTACCAATTGATCGATTTAACGCATAACCTGTGATATTTCAATTATATAACAAAATATAATGCGGAAAAGAAATAACACAGACACCAGAAGTTTTGTTAACGAGGAAACCGCAAATGCAGAAAACCCCCGGGACCTAGTCCAGATTGAACACACACTGTATTAAGCCGCTACAGACACTAGCCTACTACAAACTAACTTCGGTCTGGACTGTAGTTGAACCCCAATCAATCTCACACTGATCCAAGGTACAGTTGCGCTCCTTATGTCTCTGATCCCAGCAGGATAGTATGCACTTGATTCCCTTAACTGATCTCACCCACAACTAAGAGTTGCTACGACCCAAAGTCGAAGACTTTAATAAAAAAATATGTAACACACAGAAAAGTCTAAAGGAATAAATAAATTTGTCTCCTACAGAAATACCTACAAGTTTTGTTCCGTCTTTTGATAAATCAAGGTGAATAAGAACCAGTCGATAACGCAGATTTATATTCCCGAAGAACAGCCTAGAATTATCAATCACCTCACAATAATCTTAATCGACTAACGAAACAATATATTGCGGAATCACAAACGATGAGACGAAAATGTTTGTGAATACTTTTCTATCTTGCCTATCGGAGAAATTAATCTAAAGCCAATCTTACGATTATACTCAAATACGATAGAAACAGCAAGATCAGATCACGCAACTACCGAGAAAATAGTTGGGTCTGGATTCACAATCCCAATGAAGTCTTCAAGTCGTTAACCTACAGGGTTTGCAATCTAGTGTCACACATGAGTTGTGGGGATTAGGTTTCCCAGTTGCTAGAGTTCTCCTTTATATAGTCTCCAAATCAGGGTTTGCAATCAAAGTTACCTTTGTAACAAAGCATTCAATATTCACCGTTAGATGAAAACCTGATTAGATTCAAGCTAATATCTTTAAACCGTTAGATCGAACTTAGCTTGTTATACACAAATGAAATGCACGTTCATTTAGGTTTGTGTAACCGTACCTAAACGTGTACACCTAGTTGGTTCAACATTAGTTAACCAAATGGTTAGCCATATGAGCACTTTCATATCAACCTTATTCATCTTGACCATAACTAGTTCAAATGACTCAAAAGAACTAGTTAGAGAGTTGTTCAATTGGTTAGATCTCATAGAAGTATACAAGACACAATTGAAGCAAAAACGATTTTGATTCACTCGAATCGATTCATGAACTTTATAGCCACGGTTTGCAAATATGCATTCCTTAGTTTATATAATTTTAAGTTCACGAATAAACCGTTTTTAGAAAATAACCCACTCAAGTACGCATACCGGTACGCATACTTAAGTATCCGTATTGAGTTTGTTTTCAGTTCACAAACTCCAGCAGAAATTCACGGGATGTGAACTTCCGGCAGTACGCGTACAGGTACGCATCCTTTAGTTTCGGTTATCCTGAGCAGCAAAGTACGCATACTTTGGTTCAAGGATTTTGGACTTACACGAGTATGAGTTCAATACAATGTTTATATCCATTCAAGGTTATATATTATAAATTCTCATTTCAATTATTGAAACATTCTTAGAGGACGTTAAATAGAGGTTATTCACATACTATTTTTCATCAAAGAAATTTTCAAGATATTGAATTAATCAACATGACTTTCGTCACTTGTAAAGATGAACTTGGCCAAAGCGAAAGCTTACCAACACATATTTCTAGAAATAGATAAGCGAGATAAACTCGGCTCGAAATAGCAAATGTGTATAGTCAAAATCTATATAGCAATACGACTTTTTTCTCAAGATAGGAGATAGAGTAGATAGAATTTTGAGTGATAGATAAGTTCAAGTCTCCACATACCTTTTAGTCGATGAAGTTCCACCAGTTCCTTGAGTAGTTCTTCGTCTTTATATGATGAACGCCGTGGAGTCTAGAGCTCAACTACACTTTCTATCCTAGTCCGAGACTTATCTATAAGTAGACTAGAAATCAAGACTTATAGTTTTGGAAAGTAAACTTGGAAAACAAGCTTGAGATAGCAACGCTTGCGAGTTCAACCGAGCAGTACTCTAACAATGTAGATCTGCTGCTTTCATCACTCTCAAAGAACTGTGGTTTCAAAGAAACATGTGTGTATATGATAAAGAAAAATTCAATGAACACAATCTAAAAACAAGAATACTGAAGTTAACTGCAGAGGGTGAAGTGAGATTGAAGAATACTATGTGGAATATAACATATGACTTCCATATTTTAAAAAAAAAATTGAATGAAATGCAGAAAGATTAAAGCCTTTGTTATACAAGTGATTTCCTTCAAACTTCCACAAAATGATCAAATCCTACTATGTTGTGATGGTGCTTCAAGGGTGACTCAAGTATTGGTTTCATTGCTAGAGATAATGGAGGAGAGTGTGTAATAGCCATTGTAGGTTGACTGGGAATTGCAACAAATTTTTATGCAGAGAATATGGAAGTTTTGTGTGCTGGAGAATGGGCAATACACAATGGGTTTAGAAGACTTCTTTTCAGATAAGATTCAAAAGCATCCATTGAAGCCTTTAAAAGCTCAAAAGTTCCCTGGTTTGCAATATCCAGATGGAGAAAAATATGCCACAATGTCAGTGAATGGGACTTTATACACAGTTATAGGGAAGTGAATTTTTCAGCTGATGCCTTAGCTAAAAACGGTGTAAGCCTGAAAAGGGGAGAACAACAGATATTCACCAGTAAACCTCCATTCCTAGTGAGCATGGAAAGTGATAACAAAAAATATTATAGGTTTGGATATATTAGCTTAAAACATTTTTATTTCCATTTTTGTTCTCTTGATCTTTTTGATCTGTTTTTTGTATTCTTTGGATATTTTTGGTTATTAATAAAGTTTATTATCTAGCAAAAAAAAAAGACCCATTCTAGTGACTGGTGTGACCGATCACAAGTAGGTACCATGTTTAGGTATAACCGATCCTAATGATTGGTATAACCGATCCGAACCCATGTATGACCACTAACCATTGTGACTTGGTATGACCGATCACATAGTAGTCTTGGAAATCTGGTAGAACCAATTCTAAATTTGTTTAGAAGTGTGGTAGTTACGATTCCAAGATGCAAATCCATGTAGATACAGAATAAGGATTTGCAGTGTAAAGATGTCAACATACTTTGAACATGAGCAGTAACTCCTATCATTTATTATTCAAAGATATTCCTTGGTACTTAAGGTGATCCTGTGGCAAAATAAATTAAGAATCTTTTAATTAAAGTTTTTGGTTTTTATATGCTTTAATTACCAGCAATTAATGCTAGGGCTGCACATGAAGCCGACCAAACCTACTAACCCGACCGAACCGATATAAGAAAAACCAAACCAAACCGAACCCGAATTACACAGAAGTCTTGAATGTCATAAATGTTAAAAAAAACGACCCTTTTACGGTGCTACGCGGTTGAATACTAATACCGACCGACCACAAATGAAATCAGATTGATTATTAAAATTATTGGTAGTAGTTAGTATATTATTAATTAGTTAATAGGATCCGTTTATCTTGGATATAACCCCAGATGTTTCTTTACTTTATCCTTATTTTCTTTTAGAAAATTTCGTCTCAAGGAGAGGAGGCGAAATGCAGGGAGATATCATCTTCCATCTTCTTCTCTAATTTTTCTCGTACACCACTACCTATATCACCACCAATACTATTCAATGGCACCTTCATCTTATACTCAGGGCAGCATACAGTAACAACACAATACTTTCTTCTCGTACTCAATCATCTTATCTTCTTTGAAGTGTTTCTGAATTTATTTTGTGGGGTTTTCAATATTGGGATCAATTTGAACAATTCAACCATTGTTATGAAGAAGGGTTTAATTTAATTTTGTATTTAGATATTTAGGATTTTGATTGATAACATATTGGGGTTTTTAATTTTTCACAATTCTTGTTGATGTATATTATGTTTAATTAATCAAATTCATGGATGTCTATAATTTTTTATTTTTTTTTAAAAAAAAGTTTATGTGCTTTGCTTAATTAAATTGAATTGGATTGTGTATTAATGCAGTATGAAGTTTTTTTTTTCTTGTTTCGCTATAGACATTACTCGTTGTCTAATAACATAATCGGGTAAACCGATCACCGAATTGGACCCGCCCGATAAAGTATCGGGTGGTTTATAACCGAACCGTCCTGAAATCATTTCCTAGTTGGGGTCACCTGAAAAAACCCGATCTATACAGTGTGTTAGTTGGTAGGGTAAAAACCCGAACTCACTCGACCATTGTGCATCCTTAATTAATGCATAGATATAGAGAATAAAAATTAGTAATGTGCATTTACTAATTGGATATTTTCTAAGAGAGATTTCGGAATTATTGGACCAACATTTATTGGAATCAAGAAAACCGAATTTGGGCATTCATTGCATATCTTGAGAATATTTTCCGTTTTGAAAATTCCTTGGTGTCCAAACATCCTTGGTCTATAAATACCTAAGTTTGAATTTCTAGCAAGCTATCCTAAGAGCCAGGAAAACTTCATTACTTGTTTTTTCTGGTGGAGCCTTCTATTCGGAGAGGAGAGTATCCTAATTACGTGAAATCTCTTATGACCGCTCGTTTCAAGACTTTTGTGGGATCAAGAAGCTCTACGAGTACGTTGGTGGGAAACTAGATATTTGCAGTGTTATTAGTTTTCGATTTGATTTGATTGACTAACTGTTGTTGAAACTTTGATTGCACCTAGTTTGTTTATCCTTGAGAATCTTCTCTTTTGATATAAGATTCACTTAGACTAGATCAAAGTATTGACGGGATCTTTAAAACTGTTGTTAGATCTAAAGACATCTCGTGATAATCCATTGTTAATAGACTCTATTCTGTGTGTGATTGATCACAAGAGGATTCAAGTGTTGTTGTGCAGGTATTTGAAGGAAATATAATATCTGAACACGAAGAAAGAATTTTTATTATTTTTCGTATCTTGTGAAGATGTGCATAAGAATTCTGATATAAGTCAAGGGAGTAAAAAGGGATGTGTCAATTCCTCTGATGAACTTCATGTTCATCACCATACAACTTGACTATTTCCATAAGTGTATCCTCTTTAAGAAAAATGAGAAGATACACATAACTCTCAAGAAGATACATCCTTCTTGACAAATGGTCCATGTTGTACTTTGTTTTCTTTTGAATTTGATCTTCCTCCCTGAGCTATGCTCCGGACAGCTTTTTTTTGTTCGACTGATGGTCTCCTATTTGACTGTTGATGTTCAACCTTGAACCAACGTTCCTGTCATAACTTCAGAACTTGTTTCTAAACGTTTGCTCCTTAGTCTTGTTGCTTTTTGATCCCTGGGTCATAACCATGAACTCTGTGCACCCGACCCGTTATCAAACGTCTACAAGTAACCCTAGGGTTCTCTTGTGTGAAAAGTTAAATATATATCAAAGTCTTCCCTTGATATATATTGGTTCGGTAACGTCAAGTCTTCTCTCGAAATTGGTGTGCACAATGGAAGGATGCAAAACGGAAGACAAGTATGATGATGCCAATGCTTTTGAACTTCACGAAGAAAATGTCTCCATTGTCTGCTATAAAGCAATTGATCATGAAAAATATCTTCCATTCCAGATGTCCATTCAATTGGTTGGAAATCTTCTTCAAGCTTTTGAGGTAGTTTGTGAACAGCTTGAGATTGCATCAAAGAATCGGGATTTTCTGAAAAAGAAGCTAAAGAAAGCATTTGATGAACTAGATTTTTTACGTTCCCTGGTTGCTGATCATGTCTAAGTCTTTGTTTTGTCTAGGAAACTTCTTATGAGAATTTTATTCTTGTGTTTGTAAGAAGGATAACTAGCGTTTGGAATAACCATTATTACGAGTACACATAGCTATGTCCAACGTTTTCATCTTCAATGTTTTTAGATTTATTTATTCTAAGTTATTTGGAAGATAATTTTTGCAGTATTAATCTTTATGGTTTCATATATTGCAAATTGTTATGGGATATGTTGTTTACGTCCGTGAACCTTGACTGTCCAATACTTTTTCAAAAGTTATCTCTATTATGTCGGTATGAAAGTATTGATATAAGATAGAATGAACTTTTGAATACAAAAGTTAAGCCTTTCATGTCTTATGCAAATATTGATGGAAGAAAGGATGAACTTTTGTTTACAGAGATTAAGTCTATTATATGTCATTGTGAAAATAGTGATGAAAAATAGAATGAATCTTTGTTTATTCCGCAGTATTGGCATTTCCCTGCTCCACATCTTTGTGCATATACTGTGTTGCTCCTTAAGTTCTCTTATGTCGAGCATGGCCAATTGAATTGATCATTTTTTTGGCTAATTCAATTGTGATTTTTGGATACAAATTCATGTTCTCATGTGATTTGATTATTTCCAAAGAAATCCTTCTTTTCTCGTAAAAGTAAGGTCGCTCTTGTTGTTCTTTCGGGAATTACATATTATGGGGAAAAGTTCTTTTTTAACTTGTGCTTAATTGCCTAATCTTTACGGGGAGTGCGGCTGTGGAATATTATAGGGGTTATCTTGTATCTTTATAAAATCCTTGATAAATGCATTTAGCTTCGCCTATATGATTGCATCTAAATAAGTTGGTATGTTATTCTCTTTTGGTCATGAAGTATCTCTATGAAAATTTCATGAGGATCCCACTAGTTTTCGTACCTTTGCCAATATGTATTGACAAAAAGGGGGAGAATTAATGTGTAAATTCATACTAAAAATATATATGGTTTACGGATCATTATGTAAGGGGAGTGGTTTTCATGTCGAGATGAAATATTGAATAAGGGGGAGTGATACATATCACCATAGTATTGTTGTCAAAGTGGTGATACAATTGAACTTTGATGCTGTGTAATAATACTATGACACTGTATAACAATGATTGAGAGCATTTTTTTCTCTCATTGTTATCGCTACAGATCTTCAACAACTATGATACTGAGTTGAACACGTTTAGAGTCATGGAGTACTTGGAAGTGACGAAGATTTCGAGTCGTGTTAAAGATGCCTAGGAGATCAAGCATTTGGATGAGAAGCTACAAAGTTTTATTTATTTTGTAATCCATATGTATTGATAGTTTTGTCACTAAAATTGACAAAGGGGGAGATTATTAGAGCACTGCTTGGTCGAACTCGCATTCGTTGCTATCTCAAGCATGTTTGTCAATATTAGTAATCAAAACTATAAGTCTTGATTTCTAGTCTACTTATAGATGTCTCGGACTAGGACATAGATTGTGTAGTTGAGCCTTAGACTTCACGGCGTTAATCATTTGAAGACGAATAACTACTAAGGAGAGCTTGTGGAACTTCATCAATAAAAGGTATATGGAGACTGAAACTCATCTATCACTTGGAAAGTCTATTTCTACTCTATCTCCTATATTGAGACATAAGTCGTATTACGATATAGTTTTCTATTATACACATTTGAGATTTCGAGCTGAGTTTAACTCGCTTACATATTTCTCGGAATATGTGTTGGCAAAGCTTTCACTTCGACCAAGTTCATCTTATATTCTTGACGCAAGTCAAAAGATGATCATGTGAAAATTTCCGAGTAACATCTTACATGGTTTGTGTGATAAAATCATTTGGTGTAGACTTGGAATGTTTCGTTATGATTATTTCAATAACTTGAAAATTGCTTTGATACTAATAGTGTATGAAAACGTCTATTGTCATCCTCTAAGAAAGTTTTAATGATTGAAATAAGAGTTTAGAACACTTAACCATTATTGGATATGTCATGTTGTGTACTCTTGCACATATGTAATCCATGTCCGGGAACCATAGTATGCGTACCTGTTGGCTTGAGAAATTCGGGAACCTAAGTATGCGCACCCGTTCGCGTACTGGCGTAAGGTTCATGTCCGAATATTTCTGCTGGGATTGGAAGTATGCGTACCCGTTTGCGTACTGGCGAAACCCGATCTTGGTCCGGGTATTTCAAGTATGCGTACCCGTTTGCATACTTGAAGGTTAAAGTTCTAAAATTGGTTATGTACATGAACATAAACATTTATTAATAAGGAATGCAATCTTTGCAAACCGTGGCTATAATGTTCATGAGTTGATTCGAGTGAATCAAACCGATTTTTCTTCAATTGTGTTCTTGTATACATCTATGAGAATATAGCAATTGAACAACTCTTTAACTAGTTTCATTTGAGTCATTTGAACTAGTTATGGTTAAGATGAACAAGGTTGATATGAGAGTTGTCATATGGCTAACTTCGGTTAACTATTTTTGAGCCAACATGGTGTACACATTTAGGTACGATTACATAAACATAAATGAGGGTACATTTCATTTGTGTGTAACAACCTAAGTTCGATCTAACGGTTGAAAGATATTATCTTGGTTGAATCAGGTTTTTCATCTAACGGTGAATATTGAATGCTTTTTTACAAAGGTAATTTTGATTGCAAACCCTGATTTGAAAACTATATAAAGGAGAACTCTAGCAACTGGGAAACCTAATCTCCACACTTCTGTGTGTTACTAGTTGCATAACTAGAGTCGATTCTCCTTTAACCTTAGATACCTCTCGAGACCCTGTAGGTTAACGACTTGAAGACTTCATTGGGATTGTGAAGCCAGACCCAACTATTTTCTCTGTAGTTGCGTGATCTGATCTTGTTGTTTCTATCATGTTGAGTACGATTATAATAATTTACTCGAGATTAATATCTTCGATATGCAAGATGGAAAAGTAATCACAAACACCTTCGTCTCATCATTTGTGATTCCACAATATATTGTTTCACTAGTCGATTATGATTATTATGAAGTGATTGATAATACTAGGCTGTTCTTCGAGAATATAAGACCGGTTTATCAATTGGTTCCTGTTCACCTTGATTTATCAAAAGACGGAACAAAAACTCATAGGTATTTCTGTGGGAGA